>OZ025883.1:300000-322500 GCA_964019415.1 Ianthella basta
GTGTGTGTGTGTGTGTGTGTGTGTGTGTGTGTGTGTGTGTGCGTGTGTGTGTTTGTGTATGTGTATGTGTGTGTGTGTGTGTGTGTGTGTGTGTGTGTGTGTGTGTGTGTATGTGTGTGTGTGTGTGTGTGTGTGTGTGTGTGCTTGTATGTGTGTGCGTGTGTGTGTGTGTGCATGTGCGTGTGTGTGTCACACGTACACCCTGTACTCCTCCAAGTGCAGGAGCTCTTTGGGCCAGTGCTCACGTTGTATGTGTACCCAGAGAAGGATTGGGAGAGCACTCTTCACCTGATCAACAAGACATCCCCGTATGGACTGACAGGGAGTGTGTTTGCCCGTGACCGTGAAGTCGTCCAGAGGAGCATGGACGTGTTGCGACATGCTGTTGGCAACTTGTACATCAACGACAAGTCCACGGGATCTGTTGTGGGACAGCAACCATTTGGAGGAGCCAGGGCTTCAGGTGGGTGGGGCTCCAGGGGGTGGGACATCAGGTGGGTGGGGCTCAAGGGGTAGGACTTCAGGTGGGTGGGGCTCAAGGGGGGGACTTCAGGTGGGTGGGGCTCAAGGGGGTGGGACATCAGGTGGGTGGGGCTCAAGGGGGGGACTTCAGGTGGGTGGGGCTCAAGGGGGTGGGACATCAGGTGGGTGGGGCTCAAGGGGGTGGGACATCAGGTGGGTGGGGCTCAAGGGGATGGGACATCAGGTGGGATTAAATATTGGCTTCATCCATTGCAATTGCTATCGTACAACTGTGATCCTCCCCCTCCTTACCCCACCCTCCCCCTCCCTACCCCACTCTTGCAGGCACTAATGACAAGGCAGGCAGCCAGTTCTACCTCATGAGGTGGATATCCCCTCTGTCCATCAAAGAGTCACTGATCCCACTTAACGAGTGGAGTTACCCCAATGTTGCCCCTGGTGACTGAACCGGTCACAATGAACTCTGTTAGGACCCCCTCTGGTGTGACATCTTCTCTTTGTAGCAATCGCATAGCGTGTTTGTGGTGCTTTAGAGCCGGACAACACGTGTCAGTCAGTGTATGTGACATGCACTTGATGCGCCATGTACCCTCAATACAGCTGAATAATAATACTATAAATCTTATTAATTCCATTCCATAAAACCCAAATTACCCCATGCACCAAACAGGTCTAGAAGTGGCCGTGGCTAAACTCCTGAACGAGGGCTATGGCATATATCCTAACTGTTCTGTACAAGAGTACGATATCAGTTGTGCTGAACACACAGTCGGCCAGTGCAAAGGGCAGCGTGGAGGGGATGAACCCACGACCGTACTCCACCATCCACGTCCCTGCGGTCCATTGCACCCCTGTCGTCTCACCCCACACGTGCATCACAGTGTCACCTAGGAAACGGGAGGGCGGTGGTGTGGCAATGGGAAAATGGCTGATTTAAGAATTGTTTAGTTATAATTAAGATTAAGATCCTCCACACTTCACCTCCACACACCTGGTTTGTGCATCACTGTGTCCACTGTTCCCTCCTTCCACTGCCTGAAGCTACCTGCCAAGATGGTGTCAGAGATATTGGCCCAGTATCGACCTATGCACATGGAGGGGGGGGAGAAAGAGCTAACTAATCCATTGCTGAGTTAGTCCAGCATTTATAGTGTGTATTATAATATAATCAGTTTTATATGTACACACATACACGCACACACCACACGCGCCACACACACACACACACCACACACACACAGCCTCACCAGAATGACCAGATGTGTCCACTCCAGTTCCAAACAACAACACGTACTCAGTCAAAGAGGCATGTAGGAGGTACATGGCCCCCATCCACCCTCCAGCGTTCAACATGATCCACTCCCTGCGGTGCTTTGGTAGAATGTGCTCTGGATAGCGAGAGGTCAGCTGCTCTTCAATGTACCTGAAGGCAGCCTTGTGGTCCTTACCTGTAGGAGGGATGGATGAGAGGTCGGTTCATTGCAGGGATGGAGGAGGAATGGAGTCGGACAGACCCGCTAAGACTTCTCTCAGAGCACGTTAAAGAGAAGCCGCTGTGGTCAGGTGGCCAGCTGTTAGGTGTGCATTGTCATCGAACCTTGGTCCTACTCCCCACCTCACACACGTGGTGGGCATACAATGCAGAACTGCTCACAGTGAACACGTCAACTCGTACAATACAGTAGAATATGCTGTATTGGCCTCCACAATTTTGACACACATTTATCCATTTCACTGTCTAAGAACATGTCCCAGAAACTAGTCTGCTGTGGCTAAATGGACTTTTTAGTATGCGAGCTTGTCTGTTCGCGATAGACCTAGCTTCGTTTGAAGGTACTAGGCCAGAGTAGAGGACTAGGGAGGAAGTGACAGGTGCTTCGGCTGTACCATGCTTCTTCAACGCATCCTTCCCCAGTTTGGATATCACCTCTTCGGAGAAAAGGTAGCTTTTTTCCTTCAACCATATGTGGATTGATGCGATAGCCAATGCAACAAGAACGCCGAACAGTGCTACTTTGAAAAGCAGGCCAATCCTCATGATGCAGGTACTGCCACGTACAGTTGCGCAATGCGCGCGCGGCATCATGTCACGCGCTGAATGCGCGGACAGTAATGCATAAGGACAGCTGATTACTAGTACTACCCCCCTCCCCCCCCCCCACGCGCGATAACGCGGGGGGGGGGGGGGGTAAAGCGATCGTGTTGGTCTGTCTATCTGTCTGCTAGAAGTTTTGTTGGATAGGGTCAAGAGTGGTTGACCCAATCCCATGTGGTTATAGTTATACATGACATTGTGGATTCCACAATGTCATGTGGCCACATGGGATTGGGTCAACAGTAGTTTCACTGTATTGACCTAATCCCATGTGGTTATGCAATCCACAATGTCATGTGACCAAATGGGATTGGTCAACGGTGATTTCACTGTTTTGACCCAATCTCATTTGACATGTGGTGTTGTTAAGCAATGTTCTTGCTGTCATGTAATTAAGTGCCCACAAAATTCAGGGCTCCTTCGGGTGCAGGTCCATGCACTTTACACGGTTTAAGTGTGCTTCCACTGTAGTCAAAGACGCAATACACAGTGGATCATTTACAGCATTGAGAGGGTGATAGCCACAACATGCAGACAATGCAAGTATTGGCAGTCACTGAGAGTAGAGAGGGCGCGCCTGCCTCCCAACAGGAGCTCGAGGAGTTGTCCGAAGGAGCCCTGGATTTTGTGGGCACTTAATTACATGACAGCAAGAACATTGTTTAACAACACCACATGTCCAATGTAAGCAAATATATCACATGTCCAATGGGGGTCAAAACAGTGAAATCACAGTTGACACATGACATTGTGGATTAGCATAACACATGGGATTGGTGAATCCCACCTTGATGGCAATCTCACCTTCTACCCTCTCATTCTGGAATCATTCTGCTCAAAGAGAAAAAAGAATGAGAACGAATTTGGAAAAAGAGAAAAAAGAACAAAAGGTCAGGTTTTCAGCAGCAACACCCATTCCATAACGGATGCGGCCCCATGCCCAGCAGCTCCCCAGATGGTCCCCCTCATTCGCGGAGTTTCCAGTTCTCATCCCTAGGTGAGACCAAGCCACCGAGACACCAGGCTCCCCATACGGGTATTGTGGAATGAGAATATGGCATGACCTTGAGAATATGGCAAAGAAAGTTTTTTTTCTTGCCTCTCTTGGGAAAGTTTTTTCTTGCCTCTCTCGGGAATTGAACCTTGGCTCGCTACAGTTGGCGCACTGGGTGCGGCGCCACTGTGCCACCGAGCCCCCGACGAGAGAGTACTGCAATTTGAGCTACTTATACTCCACACTATGGAGCGCGAACGAAATGAAGTGGTGAAAAAAGTGTTTCTCACGGGCGCTCGAACCCGAGCCATTTGGATCGCAAATCGGTGACCTAATCCACCCCGCTATCTGCTCCCCGTGAGTTTGAAGTAGATTAGGGCTTTATAAAGTGAAGGTTGGCTAGCCTCCCTAGATAGCCAATGGGATCCTAGGATGGTCTTTCCAACTGTGTTGGTGTTCTATGAGAATGCACTGGAAATGGCATTGGGTTAGTGTGTGTGTGTGTGTGTGTGTGTGTGTGTGTGTGTGTGTGTGTCTGTGTGTGTTTGTGCACATTGTAAAACCAATCCCTATCTCTCCAGCTTTAGTGGTCATGGCACCTCGACTTGCCAACAGAATGAACTGGTTCTACTCCTATGAAGATGTAGTGCGCACACTGTATGCCCCTCCTACTGTATTCTGCACCACCACAGGTGAGCATCACTCCATGTCATGTATACCAGAGCATCCTTTCATGTCAGCCTTCAGCATGTGGTAAAGTATGGGACCGCCACTGATCAAGGAGCCAGCTGGTTTGTGCCGCCAGTTTGTGCTTGGTGGTAGCACATGGGATTGGGTATTTCACTGTATTCACCCAATCCCATGTGGTGTTGTTACCCCACGCGTGGTAAGGGAGGAGGTAAGTGATTGTCTGTCTGTCTGTCTATCTATTTGTGGGCTTACCCTAAATACCAGTCACTAGTGTGTGTGTGTGTGTGCGCGCGCGTGCATGTGTGTGTGTGCGCGCGTGCGTGTGTGTGTGTGCGCGCGTGCGTGTGTGTGTGTGCGCGCGTGCGTGTGTGTGATTTGCACTGTCTAGTCCTGCATGGGGTATGTGCACTATGTGCACTCTAGTTGCATGCTTGTGAGTGAGGCTGCTGTATGCCATTGATTGCGTGTGGAAGTAAAGCTCATTAGAGGATATGTTAAATGTTAAAACATACACTGTGAATGGGGCCATGTAAAATTAGCAGCTATAGCTAATTTTAGCTGGCTAAAATTGCATATGAGTTTCGTCAGCTCATCAGTATGTTAGGGTTAGCTGGTTATGTTAGCTGTAGTATTGCAAGAATGGTGTACACTAGAGCATAAATCATTGTAACATAACGGTTGTCTACTTGTTGTCTACACTCTTGTTGGCTGCATTTGATGTTCTGTGACATTGGAGCCACACTTCACACACAGGCAGCACAACTTGCGTCCAATCCTTTTAAAATCTGATGGTTTCAAGGGGAAAATGAAGTTGGCATAAGTCAGTCCACCCAGAAGGAGAAATACCATGGCATCATAGAGTATAGCCAGAGTAACAGTGGCTCCACCTCCGCTGTCTGTCATGGAGCACGGTCCCTTCCCTGTTAGAACGCAGTGTGGGTAGGCAACCAGCTTGGAGATGTAGGCGAGCAGGTTAGCATAGTTCTGGGAGAATCTTGTTGGGATCAGAAGTGCTAGAATGACAAGAATTGCTGCAATGAGTAAGAGCTTGACCTTGGAATTACGGATGTGATCTGCTCCAGAGGGAGACAGCTTCTTCTTCAACTTGTTACCCTGAGAGCCAAATGTCTGCATATGAGCATACATGACAGGGCATTAAGGCAAGGTCTGCAGTGTGTAACAATAGAATGAATGTAGTGATGTTATAATGGTTCACACTCGTACCTTGTGAATCTCCCAGACAATAGCCAGTGTGATGGCCACACCCACACTGACAAATATGTTGCCAGGCAGAGCAATGGTGTAAAAGAGCACATCCGGGTTGCTTGGCAGACATACCCAGTTTCGGAAGCGTGCTGTGAAATAGCCACACCACCACACTGTGAATGTTGGTCCAATGAGACAGACAAGAAGGGCAGTTGGCACTGACACTGCATGGATGAGTCCTGCCTTCTTCATCATTGTTTTGCCAAAGAAGGGAAACTTGAAGAGGATTGCCAGATAGGTAAGGTGAATGAACCACAAGACAAAGATGGCCACTATTATGAAGTGGAACAAGAAGCCTGTGCAGTAGAAATTCAAATGTAGCTAAAATGAAGTCATGATGAATCTATTAAAATTGTTTAATTGGTAACTTCTTGTGATATGACCATTTATGGCATTCACCAATTCTTCAGATTAATAATTATATGTGCCATGACATGGAGTGATGCTCACCTGTGGTGGTGCAGAATACAGTAGGAGGGGCATACAGTGTGCGCACTACATCTTCATAGGAGTAGAACCAGTTCATTCTGTTGGCAAGTCGAGGTGCCATGACCACTAAAGCTGGAGAGATAGGGATTGGTTTTACAATGTGCACAAACACACACAGACACACACACACACACACACACACACACACACACACACACACACACACACACACACACACACACACACACACACACACACACACACACACACACACACACACACACACACACACACACACACACACACACACACACACACACACACACACACACACACACACACACACTAACCCAATGCCATTTCCAGTGCATTCTCATAGAACACCAACACAGTTGGAAAGACCATCCTATAGTAGACCAAGGAGGGTATGCAGTTTTAACACAACCCTGAACCTCACTGCATGGGGACTCCATTCATCATGTACTACAGTAGAACTTGTCTAAGACAGACACCTGTGGGCCAGTTCTAACTGACATTTATAGAGAGGTATGTAGCTATTCTACAGAGATAGATTGCAGTGCTTTATTGCTGTTTGGGTCTAGGAAGCTGTTTTACAGAGCCAAGTGGCTGCCTAACACATCTTTGACAGATTCCACTGTATGCATGATCTTACATCTCTTTGCGTCTGGCAATGGACAGTACAATGAAGATCACTCCTCCAAGCACGCAGTTGCCTGATGCTGCAATGACAGCTATTTCTTCTGCACTCCAACCACCACTGATTCGTAGTTCAGTATGATATTGGCTGCAGCGTGGCACACACAGACCACATACTTGTGTGTACTGAGGGTGGCAGTCTACAGAGCCATTCAGTGAAGTTGAGTGATTAACAATTGGTACCATATTCACATCAGCATTATCTGTCTTTGAGGCAGTGCTGATTTGTCCAAGGGTCATCAAAAGTTCAGAGTGCAAAGTGCAACTCTCACTAAGTTTGACTGTCAATGTGTTGTTTGCTGTCTCATTTTGTCCCATATTCAAACTTGTGCACTGAGGGAAGACTGCACTGCACAGTTGATGAAGTGAACAGTTGAGAGGTGCTCTGTCATGAACCTGCTCCACTGTGATCTTCAACAGTGTTTTGCCACTCTCAGTCTCAACAGAAGGCAAGATGCTGTTGTTGTGAATCATCACAATGTTCTCCATGGGGCAGTGTCCCTCCAAGTAGGGTTTGCACAGTGATGTAATCTTGTTGCTCAATTTAGTAACAACCTGGTCAAGAGTGAAAATGAATGAAAATGTGTTATTGCAATGGGTCACAGTGGGCAATGTCACACATGCCATAATTATGAGGAAACTGTGTATGGGGTTCCTGTGATATGATATGCTAATCCCCATAGCTCCAAATTTAGATGAACATTGCTTCATGTCAAGATGGCACACACTGTAGAGTATACACTAACAACATCAACATCTACAAGGATGCAGACACTCATGAATTAAAGATACTCTTTATACAAATGCATAATGTACATACTTATATTAATCCACTTGGCTGATATATTAATATAACTAAAATAATGTATTATGTTCATATACAATTGTCTGCATCTTTCATTTGTACTTCTGACTATATTCTATGACTTTCATCTGGTGCTTTCAACTAAAAGAATAAAATATTATTGACTATTAGAGGTGAGTCACAGGCCGAACAACTTAGCTTGACTTTCTAGTCAATCACTAATAATATTGCGAAAACACATTAATTTTATGCAACAGAGGATTAAAGTAGATGGATTGAAAAAACTAAAATCCTAACAATTAATCATGCAGGCTAGCAATTAGTGACTGGTGCACTAGGGTGCACCTACATGTAGAAATGAGTGTCATTAGTAGATGGATGTGTATACAGTGGAACTTGTTCAAGATGGTCACAGAGTTAGGTAGCCATCTCTCTAAAACAGCCAGCCCCCTTGACCCATATAGCACTAGAGCAGCCACCTCTCTATAAATGTCAGTTAGAACTGGCCCACAGGTGGCTGTCTTAGACATGCAGGTTTCACCATATAGTATTATTGATGTCTACAATAATATAAGTGGCTATAGCTATGTAAATAATATTATATTGTACTTATAACGTTGATTTATGTCCTCTCACTATAGCCATTATTTTGATGGTGGATGTCTGCTCCATCATGTGCTGCTATTCATGAGTGTACATTACACAGAAGTTAAACAATGCACATAATATTATACATAATTCATTTTATTTCTACATTAATTCATACATTTGATTCTACATTAATGTTTTATTGCTAGAAGGGGGATAATTACTGGAGCAGATCGCAGCAGGAAACATTAATTCAATAGAACAAGATGTTTCGATCCGAAGATCTTCATCAGTTGTATACAAAACATGGGTGAGCTGTGACTATTTATAAGGCAATATGGCGGGAAAAAGGGGGGGTGGGGTGACATAACACATGACACATCCAGAGAACGCCCTACACCGAACCTGGATTGTGGGCTAAACATTGACCCTGTCTGGTTTCCCCTCTTGCCCTGACTCTATTACACCCCCCCCCCCCCCTTTCTACATACCCCGTTAAATTCCTTTAATTTACTGTATATGATGTCACTCCCTTCACTTATAGCATCTATGACGTCACTGAACTTTATGTCACCCCCTTTTTTCCGCTATATTGCCTTATAAATAGTCGCACCTCACCCATGTTCTGTATACAACCGATGAAGATCTTCGGATTGAAACGCCTTGTTCTATTGAATTAATATGTCCTGCTGTGATCTGCTCCAGTAATTCTCCCTCTTCTAGCAACAATACACCACGCAGCAATGAACCTCTACAGCATCATTAATGTTTTAACTTTAATGTATATTCTTACCAGTGTCGAGTTCTCTTCAGCAGTCACATTAGTGTTACAGTCATGAATGTAGTTATAGACCTCCAGCAGGTCAGTCTGATTCCTCCAGTTGTTGACTTCGCTGTCCCTCCACGAGTAGAAGAAGATGATGGGAAGGAGGAACACAACCACCACTACAATGACACTGACCAGACAGAACACCCTCTCCTTACAACTCCTGGGAGAGGTAGGCATTATAAGGAATGCTGTCTTCACCAATTGCTATCTAAACTAAAGTATGAACTTTTATACACTACTCTTCATGCAGGGCGTTAGGCGCATATGCACGTCCACAAAGCTATTTATAATGTTGCATAATGTGATGCAGCTCACTCACTTTCAGTTTCATCACATCACATGCAAGTCATGTGATGATCGTGTGATCGACTATTATTGTGTAGTTTTGAATTCTTAGCCCCTATGGATCACCCCTGAAAGTCCCTCTGTATTGTTTGCATATAATTGTAGTACTCAAAATTATCCATACAGTCAAGTGGTCTTGATCAGGGCCGTCGGAGGCGGTACGGCCGGTACGGCCATGGCCGTACCACTTTTTGAACAGCTACCAGTTTTTTTAATTTTCAAAAGCAGTGTTTTTAGCTACTAAACCAGATAACCTCTACCCTAGCTTAACTAACCGTTGAGGAAACAAAGAAGCAATGATCTTAGGTGGTTAGCAGATGCAATGAAACAGGAGATATCAAGTAGGGTCCAATACTTCACGATTTGCAAGCACGCTCCTTTCTTCCGCCATGATTTGTTACGTAATCGATTCCAAACGTAATAAAGATGGAGGCCAGCAGCGCGTACGTAGGCAATCGTTTTCTCGCACCAATAGACCCACATCACCTGGCGCTACGAAGCATAGCTTGTAGCACCACACGTCAGCGAATCGCTATACCCTTAACGGTGTGTAACAATTCAAAATGGCCTCGTCGTCGAAGCACGTGGACCTAAGAACGCCGACAATAGGTGACAAGCCTCATCAGCCTCGCGCAGGTTTTCAGTACCCTAAGCGTCAATTCGGTGTGAAGAAGATAGTTTCTCGAACTTTCCAAGAGAGCTGGTATACCAGGTGAGGATTTTGCATGATAGCTAGCAACTTTGAAAGGCTAGCTAGCTAAATCAAAGACTAGCTATTGTATCTAATATTTAGCTATATATACGTATGTGTAGCCTATGCATGGGCACGTATCTAGCTTCATACAATGCTGAACGTTTAGTAAACATGATTTAGCTGCTTTTTGCTGTATATCACTGATACCATTGTGAAATCTATGTAACCCTCTTAAAACGACTTACTGACTGATCGAGAGTGCATGCTGGGCTAGCAAAGGCATCACCATTCTTAAGGCACAGATCTGTAGCAAACGTTATCTGTATGATAATGAAAGGTAGCTAAAAAATTTTTTTTCGCTCACTTCACTTGCGACATTTTGTATCCTTCACCCAATGGCCTTACCACTTCTAAATTGCCTCCGACAGCCCTGTTGATGTAACTATTACAACACCAAATTTCATGCATTACTCAATGTATTCGGTGCATGTACGTACTTCCTTTCTGTCATGATCTGTAATTATATCATAAAGAATCAAGCACCAAATTAAATTAATGAATTTTAAAATCATGCCATGAGAAATGTATGTTATACTTCTACTGGCCATGTCTGCTGTTTTGAGAGCTTAGACCTGTATTTTTCACATAAACAACACAACTTGTTCCTGATCTTTCTGAAATCTGATGGCTTCAAGGGGAAAATAAGATTGACACAAGTCAGCCCACCCAGAAGGAAGAATCCAATTACGTCATAGAGAGTGTGTACCCTAAAGACTGCTCTTGGACCTTCTGCACTGGTTGCCATGGAGCACTCTGTACGTCCTGTCAGAATGCACTGTGGGTAGGCAACCAGCCTGGAGTTGTACCCTTGCTGCTCAGCAAAACTCTGGGAAAACTTTGTTGGAAGCAGAGCAGCCAAAATAACAAGAATTGCTGCAATGAGGAAGAGCTTGACCTTGGAATTACGGATGTGGTCTGCTGCAGAGGGAGACAGCTTCTTCTTCAACTTGTAGTCCTGAGAACCAAAGGTCTACAGACACAACAAGGTATAGTGCCATATTAGGTCACCAGTGATATATATATAATGTCTGCATTTATTTCATGAGCATCGATCATCTGTTTCACTAGTATACACATTTGTGTGTGTGTGTGTGTGTGTGTGTGTGTGTGTGTGTGTGTGTGTGTGTGTGTGTGTGTGTGTGTGTGTGTGTGTGTGTGTGTGTGTGTGTGTGTGTGTGTGTGTGTGTGTGTGTGTGTGTGTGTGTGTGTGTGTGTGTGTGTGTGTGTGTGTGTGTGTGTGTGTGTGTGCTATATGTCTGTGTCACACACCTTATGAATTTTCCAGACCATAGCCAATGTGATGGCCACACCCACACTCATGAATATGTTACCAGGCAGAACAATGGTGTGGAAGAGCACATCCAGGTTGTTTGGCAGACATACCCAGTTTGGGAAGCGTGCTGTGAAATAGCCACACCACCACACTGTGAATGTTGGTCCAATGAGACAGACAAAAAGGGCAGTTGGCACTGACACTGCATGGATGAGTCCAGCCTTCTTTATCATTGTCTTCCCAAAGAAGGGAAATGTGAAGAGGATTGCCAGATAGGCAAGATGAATAAACCATAAGGCGAAGATGGCCACTATTATGAAGTGGAACAAGAAGCCTGTACAGAAAGTATAGACAGCTCACAATTTATGTACTATCCCCAACCCTGGATGTCCCCGTGGTTCATTTATCAATAGATTAGCAATGTGAAATCCCGTATAATGTGCTTCTGTCCCACCAAATAACTACTTGTTTTGTAAATGACATTGCAAATGCATACTTTACCACATGCTGAAGGCTGACATGAAAGGTATACATGACATGGAGTGATGCTCACCTGTGATGGTGCAGAATACAGTAGGAGGGGCATACAGTGTGCGCACTACATCTTCATAGGAGTAGAACCAGTTCATTCTGTTGGCAAGTCGAGGTGCCATGGCCACTAGGGCTGGAGAGATGGGATTGGTTTTACAATGTGCACAAACACACACACACACACACACACACACACACACACACACACACACACACACACACACACACACACACACACACACACACACACACACACACACACACACACACACACACTAACCCAGTGCCATTTCCAGTGCATTCTCATAGAACACCAACACAGTTGGAAAGACCATCCTATAGTAGACCAAGGAGGGTATGCAGTTTGAACACAACCCTGAACCTCACACTGCATGGGGACTCCATGTATGCAGCATCTTACATCTCTTTGCGTCTGGCAATGGACAGTACAATGAAGATCACTCCTCCAAGCACACAGTTGCTTGATGCTGCAGTGATGCCTACTTCTTCCATAGTCCAACCACCAATGGCCTGCAGACTAGGATGGTATTGGCTGCAGCGTGGCACACACAGACCACATACTTGTGTATACTGAGGAAGGCATTCGACAGAGCCATTGAATGAAGTTGAGTCATCAGGTGCATTTGGTGTCACAGTCATGTTCTTCAAAGTAGTACTGATTGCTGCAAAGGTCATCAAAAGGTCAGAGTGCAAAGTGCAACTCTCACTAAGTTTGACTGTCAATGTGTTGTTTGCTGTCTCATTTTGTCCCATATTCAAACTTGTGCACTGAGGGAAGACTGCACTGCACAGTTGATGGAGTGAACAGTTGAGAGGTGCTCTGTCATGAACCTGCTCCACTGTGATCTTCAACAGTGTTTTGCCACTCTTGTTCTCCACATAAGGCAAGATGCTGTTGTTGTGAATCATCGCAATGTTCTCCATGGGACAGTGTCCCTCCAAGTAGGGGTTGCACAGTGATGTAATCTTGTTGCTCAATTTAGTAACAACCTGGTCAGGAGTGAAGATACAGCGAAATAGTTTGCTATTCCAACGTTACTGTACTCAATTTCATTTTGCATTCAGTGGACGATCAATAGCTTCATAGATGTTATATGGGGGTAAGAGGTGCATATGGGTATTATTGAATTTTTACTCTGCTGAGATTCCAGTGCATCCACTTACATTACACTGTTGTATACTATTGGATGACATAATTATCTTTCTTGCTACGTTTCTGCTCAAAAGCCAGCATGCAAACTACATATACAATCATATATTGTATTACTGTACACACTGCTATAGTCTTAGATGACATGTTAATTTGTACATTAAGATTAAATAATAAATATAATTGTAACTGAGCAAGAGCATGTACGGCCAATCTTAGGTGCAGTGATTAATGATTTGTAGCACTTATATTGTTAGCATGGGTGTAGGAAGACAATTCAGGATGGGAGGCACTTGCATACTAGAGTGGGCCAATGTCTATTCTTGTGAGCTAAACCACCATTTGGATGCCTACATTGTAGGCAACCAATGGTGGTTTGGCTCACGAGACTAGCCAATGTCCAGGCACATATATATCTCATTTATTGGGAAAGATGAAGGTTAGTTCTTCATTAAGTGACATTAGTTGCTGAAATATACAGTATGCTGACTAAGTATTCAAAACAGGCACTGAAAATGTTTCCAAACAAGTCGATCTTCAAGGGTGGGCACTCTCAAATCTTTAATTTCAAGGGGGGGCATGTGCCCCTGGTGCCCCCCCCCCGGTTCCTACACCTATGGTTAGGTGTGGGTGACAACCTATCAGTGCTGAGTACTGCATGGAAGTAAGCTGCATTTACATGCAGGCACACAAGGAAACATGCACACACAATTAGATCAATTCTTACTTGTGTTGAGTTCTCTTTAGCAGTCACATTAGTGTTACAGTCAAGAATGTAGTTATAGACCTCCAGCAGGTCAGTCTGATTCCTCCAGTTGTTGACTTCGTTGTCCCTCCACGAGTAGAAGAAGATGATGGGAAGGTGGAACACAACCACCACTACAATGACACTGACCAGACAGAACACCCTCTCCTTACAACTCCTGGGAGAGGTAGTCATTGCAACTAAATACTTCCTACCTCCGTTATACTTCAAAGTGTTATGAGTGCACTGTCACAGAGGTACTAGAATATATATAAGCCATTTGTATACAGGATACAGCTAACATCATTTTCAATTTATACAGCTCAAGTCATGTGACAATCATGTGACAGCTGATTACTAGAAAATGAATTAATGTCAAAACCCACATTACTCTCCACTTGGTTTCCAATAATCGAATATACTTATACACATAATTATTATGGGGTCTCTCTAATTCCCATTCAAATGTTCCCATTCTCATTCCAGATTCCCAGTGTTCCCAGTTCCAATCTTGTGACTCTTGTATCCAGTCCCACTACTCCTGCAAGTGGTGCTCAGATATTGTGAGTCACATGTGAAGTGTGTCACTAAAAAGTTGTGGGTACAATTTTTAGCAATTTTTGTGCTACGTATGTACGTACCTGCTGAATTTGCTCAAATTTATACTTGTTTTGTTTTTAGCCTTAAGGTAGTCTGTTGAACTGGCACATTGTATTGTGTGAGTTTGTACAGTGAAACCTGTCTAAGATGGTCACTGTGTTAGGCAGCCACCTCTCTAAAACAGCCTGCCCCCCTGCCCCCAAATAGCACTAACATAGCGCTAAAGCACTGCAGTCTACCTCTGTTTAAAACTGTTTCTGTCGGTTGTGATGTGCTTTTAACTAAGACCACAAGGATAATGCCTCCCAGCCTGCATGCTACACCAATTGCTGTCTCAGCACTTCAGAATAGCAGTGATGCAATGTGTTTCTGTATATTCACAGTTTGGTCTTCATGATCTAGATGGTTGAGTAGCCAGCCATCTGGGGTGAGGGGTCTGACCCTGCATTCAAAGTACACGACATCACCAATTAGAACACAGCTCACACCATCTGCCATCATGCAATCATAACAGTGCATTCCAATTCCAAGCTGACCAATCAGGAAACAGAGTGGTGTTTCCTCATCACTGCTTCAAATTGCATGACTTCACCGAGTAGGAAATTTTCTATTCTTCACTTCACTCTTGGCTCACCTCAATCGGGAAGCAGCTCCATAGACTGGCTTCCTTAAAGCTTCCACACTGCAATCATGGCTTCTCTATGGGAGCCAACTGTACTTTCAGTGTCAGTGGCGTCATGCTCGGTTAGTGGTTGCAATTGATTAGTGATCCTATTGAGTTGCTGAGTGCACTGCAGGTCATCCGGTGTGTGTGACTGATTGTCAAACACTCTACTTGCACTCAGGGTGGTTACTCTCGGCAACTTGCACTGGTGGCCTTGTTCATAGAAGCACTGGCGCATATACTGCATGCGCAGATTGCAACTTGCATTGTGTGGTGGTGGGGGTGGTGGTAGTAATAATTATACTTATACACATAATTATTATAGGGTCTCTCTAATTGTCAAATACTCATTATTTGATATTAATGTCAGGACAGTGTGGAACTAGTAATTTGTGAACTACAAAAGATATAAACTTAGAAGCTAGCAAACACAATGTTAATCACTTCTTGATCTCTTCTGTTGTTCAGCGGGTTTTAATCTGCACACACAGGCAACACAGCTTGCTCCTGATCTTTCTAAAATCTGACGGTTTCAAAGGGAAAATAAGGTTGACATAAGTCAGTCCACCTAAGAGAAAGAAGGACATTGCATTATAGAGGGTAACCATGGCAACGATGCTTCCACCTCCACTGGTTGTCATGGAGCATGGTCCCTTCCCTGTCAGAACACAGTGTGGGTAGGCAACCATCTTGGAGATGTAGGTGATCTGGCTAGCAAGGTTCTGAGAGAACCTCGTTGGGATCAGAAGTGCTAGAATGACAAGAATCGCTGCAATGAGTAAGAGCTTGAACTTGGAAGTGCGGATTGTGTCATCTGCAGAGGGAGACAGCTTCCTCTTCAGTTTGTGACCCTCAGAACCAAATGTCTGCAGATACAATTGCAACAAAGTCAGATCATCATCAACTTGAAAAGTAGTAAATCTGTGGTTTCCACCAATCTAATGCATGCAGTGGATTGCACACCCTGTGTGCACTTATCTGAAGGCAGATGTACAGTACAGTACAGTATATTCTGAATGTATACCCACAGCTGGGCGTATGCACCTGTGTATGTACCTGTACCTGTTTGTGTGTGTGTGTGTGTGTGTGTGTGTGTGTGTGTGTGTGTGTGTGTGTGTGTGTGTGTGTGTGTGTGTGTGTGTGTGTGTGTGTTTGTGTAGGTATGTATATACATGCAATTTAATTGTATTATTATGATGAATCCACCAATCTGTGTGGGTACTATTGGGACCCCCACTGTAAAGCAACCAGCAAAAGAGTACCACCAGAATGCTATGGCAAACATCGATCCATTCCCTCCATGCATGCACCTGGTGAGAGACCACCATTTCCCATGTCCATCACTTGGCCCACAAGGGATTTATCTTCACTATCAAATACTATATGTATATGCCTGGATAATCCATAGAAATCAATTCACAGCAGTGATTTGCAGGCATACACTGAACACTTATCCACCTCCAGAGCTTCACTGACTCACATTATACTGCAGCTATAATAGTACATTGCAACTTGCACTGTATGCATGTCTAGTGCATACCCACCTTATAATAGTTCACACTCGTACCTTGTGAATCTCCCAGACAATAGCCAGTGTGATAGTCACACCCACACTGACGAATATGTTGCCAGGCAGAGCAATAGTGTAGAAGAGCACATCCACGTTGCTTGGCAGACATACCCAGTTTAGGAAGCGTGCTGTGAAATAGCCACACCACCACACTGTGAATGTTGGTCCAATGAGACAGACAATAAGGGCAGTTGGCACTGACACTGCATGGATGAGTCCTGCCTTCTTCATCATTGTCTTCCCAAAGAAGGGAAACTTGAAGAGGATTGCCAGATAGGCAAGATGAATAAACCATAAGGCGAAGATGGCCACTATTATGAAGTGGAACAAGAAGCCTGTACAGAAAGTATAGACAGCTCACAAGTTATGTACTATCCCCAACCCTGGATGTCCCCGTGGTTCATTTATCAATAGATTAGCAATGTGAAATCCTGTATAATGTGCTTCTGTCCCACCAAATAACTACTTGTTTTGTAAATGACATTGCAAGTGCATACTTTACCACATGCTGAACGCTGACATGAAAGGATGCTCTGGTATACATGACATGGAGTGATGCTCACCTGTGATGGTGCAGAATACAGTAGGAGGGGCATACAGTGTGCGCACTACATCTTCATAGGAGTAGAACCAGTTCATTCTGTTGGCAAGTCGAGGTGCCATGACCACTAGGGCTGGAGAGATGGGATTGGTTTTACAATGTGCACAAACACACACACACACACACACACACACACACACACACACACACACACACACACACACACACACACACACACACACACACACACACACACTAACCCAGTGCCATTTCCAGTGCATTCTCATAGAACACCAACACAGTTGGAAAGACCATCCTATAGTAGACCAAGGAGGGTATGCAGTTTGAACACAACCCTGAACCTCACACTGCATGGGGACTCCATGTATGCAGCATCTTACATCTCTTTGCGTCTGGCAATGGACAGTACAATGAAGATCACTCCTCCAAGCACACAGTTGCTTGATGCTGCAGTGATGCCTACTTCTTCCATAGTCCAACCACCAATGGCCTGCAGACTAGGATGGTATTGGCTGCAGCGTGGCACACACAGACCACAGACTTGTGTGTACTGAGGAAGGCATTCGACAGAGCCATTGAATGAAGTTGAGTCATCAGGTGCATTTGGTGTCACAGTCATGTTCTTCAAAGTAGTACTGATTGCTGCAAAGGTCATCAAAAGGTCAGAGTGCAAAGTGCAATTCTCACTAAGTTTGACTGTCAATGTGTTGTTTGCTGTCTCATTTTGTCCCATATTCAAACTTGTGCACTGAGGGAAGACTGCACTGCACAGTTGATGGAGTGAACAGTTGAGAGGTGCTCTGTCATGAACCTGCTCCACTGTGATCTTCAACAGTTTTTGTCACTCTTGTGCTCCACATAAGGTAATATGCTGTTGTTGTGAATCATCACAATGTTCTCCATGGGACAGTGTCCCTCCAAGTATGGTTTGCACAGTGATGTAATCTTGTTGCTCAATTTAGTAACAACCTGGTCAGGAGTGAAAATACAGCGAAATAGGTTGCTATTCCAACATTACTGTACTCAATTTCATTTTGCATTCAGTGGACGATCAATAGCTTCATAGATGTTATATGGGGGTAAGAGGTGCATATGGGTATTATTGATTTTTTACTCTGCTGAGATTCCAGTGCATCCACTTACATTACACTGTTATATGCTATTGCATGACATAATTATCTTTCTTACTACGTTTCTGCTCAAAAGCCAGCATGCAAACTACATATACAATCATATATTGTATTACTGTACACACTGCTATAGTCTTAGATGACATGTTAATTTGTGCATTAAAATTAAGTACAAAATTTAAATTCTAACTGAGCAAGAGCATGTACGGCCAATCTTGGGTGCAGTGATTAATGATTTGTAGCACTTATATTGTTAGGTGTGGGTGACAACCTATCAGTGCTGAGTACTGCATGGAAGTAAGCTGCATTTACATGCAGGCACACAAGGAAACATGCACACACAATTAGATCAATTCTTACTTGTGTTGAGTTCCCTTTAGCAGTCACATTAGTGTTACAGTCATGAATGTAGTTATAGACCTCCAGCAGGTCAGTCTGATTCCTCCAGTTGTTGACTTCGTTGTCCCTCCACGAGTAGAAGAAGATGATGGGAAGGTGGAACACAACCACCACTACAATGACACTGACCAGACAGAACACCCTCTCCTTACAACTCCTGGGAGAGGTAGTCATTGCAACTAAATACTTCCTACCTCCGTTATACTTCAAAGTGTTATGAGTGCACTGTCACAGAGGTACTAGAATATATATAAGCCATTTGTATACAGGATACAGCTAACATCATTTTCAATTTATACAGCTCAAGTCATGTGACAATCATATGACAGCTGATTACTAGAAAATGAATCAATGTCAAAACCCACATTATTCTCCACTTGGTTTCCAATAATCGAATATACTTATACACATAATTATTATGGGGTCTCTCTAATTGTCAAATACTCATTATTTGATATTAATGTCAGGACAGTGTGGAACTAGTAATGTGTGAACTACAAAAGATATGAACTTAGAAGCTAGCAAACACAATGTTAATTACTTCTTGATCTCTTCTGTTGTTCAGCGGGTTTTAATCTGCACACACAGGCAACACAGCTTGCTCCTGATCTTTCTAAAATCTGACGGTTTCAAAGGGAAAATAAGGTTGACATAAGTCAGTCCACCTAAGAGAAAGAAGGACATTGCATTATAGAGGGTAACCACGGCAACAATGTTTCCACCTCCACTGGTTGTCATGGAGCATGGTCCCTTCCCTGTCAGAACGCAGTGTGGGTAGGCAACCAGCTTGGAGATGTAGGTGATCTGGTTAGCAAGGTTCTGGGAGAACCTCGTTGGGATCAGAAGGGCTAGAATGACAAGAATTGCTGCAATGAGTAAGAGCTTGAACTTGGAAGTGCGGATTGTGTCATCTGCAGAGGGAGACAGCTTCCTCTTCAGTTTGTGACCCTCAGAACCAAATGTCTGCAGATACAATTGCAACAAAGTCAGATCATCATCAACTTGAAAAGTAGTAAATCTGTGGTTTCCACCAATCTAATGCATGCAGTGGATTACACACCCTGTGTGCACTTATCTGAAGGCAGATGTACAGTACAGTACAGTATATTCTGAATGTATACCCACAGCTGGGCGTATGCACCTGTGTATGTACCTGTACCTGTTTGTGTGTGTGTGTGTGTGTGTGTGTGTGTGTGTGTGTGTGTGTGTGTGTGTGTGTGTGTGTGTGTGTGTGTGTGTGAGTGTGTGTGTGTGTGTGTGTGTGTAGGTATACATGCAGTTTAATTGTATTATTATGATGAATCCACCAATCTGTGGGGGTACTATTGGGACCCCCACTGTAAAGCAACCAGCAAAGGAGTACCACCAGAATGCTATGGCAAACATCGATCCATTTCTTCCATGCATGCACCTGGTGAGAGACCACCATTTCCCATGTCCATCACTTGGCCCACAGGGGATTTATCTTCACTATCAAATACTATACGTATATGCCTGGATAATCCATAGAAATCAATTCACAGCAGTAATTTGCAGGCATACACTGAACACTTATACACCTCCAGAGCTTCACTGACTCACATTATACTGCAGCTATAATCGTTGCAACTTGCACTGTATGCATATCTAGTGCATACCCACCTTATAATAGTTCACACTCGTACCTTGTGAATCTCCCAGACAATAGCCAGTGTGATAGTCACACCCACACTGATGAATATGTTGCCAGGCAGAGCAATGGTGTAGAAGAGCACATCCACGTTGCTTGGCAGACATACCCAGTTTGGGAAGCGTGCTGTGAAATAGCCACACCACCACACTGTGAATGTTGGTCCAATGAGACAGACAAGAAGGGCAGTTGGCACTGACACTGCATGGATGAGTCCTGCCTTCTTCATCATTGTCTTCCCAAAGAAGGGAAACTTGAAGAGGATTGCCAGATAGGCAAGATGAATGAACCACAAGACAAAGATGGCCACTATTATGAAGTGGAACAAGAAGCCTGTGCAGTAAAATTCAAATGTAGCTAATATGAAGTCATGATGAATCTGTCAAAATTGTTTAATTGGTAACTTCTATGACCATTTATGGCATTCACCTATTCTTCAGATTAATGCATTTCCAATAATATGTGCCATGACATGGAGTGATGCTCACCTGTGATGGTGCAGAATACAGTAGGAGGGGCATACAGTGTGCGCACTACATCTTCATAGGAGTAGAACCAGTTCATTCTGTTGGCAAGTCGAGGTGCCATGACCACTAAGGCTGGAGATGTAAAGGAAGCTAGTGGCCCTTATACAGTAGAATTCACACACGCCACACATGTGGTCATAACACATGCCAACCTGCCAGAATTGTACACATCATATACCCAACCCACAGACATTTGGCATTTCAGAATAATTATTATAGGGTAACCTTGCTCACCTTCCACACACACACATGCACATAAATTATATGCACACACCTACACACGTACATGCACGTACACACACACACACACACACACACACACACACACACACACACCGCACACACACACACACACACTAACCCAGTGCCATTTCCAGTGCATTCTCATAGAACACCAACACAGTTGGAAAGACCATCCTATAGTGGAGCAAGGAGGGTTTGCAGTGTGAACACAACCCTGAACCTCACACTGCATGGGGACTCCGTGTATGCAGCATCTTACATCTCTTTGCGTCTGGCAATGGACAGTACAATGAAGATCACTCCTCCAAGCACGCAGCTGCCTGATGCTGCAGTGATGCCTACTTCTTCCATAGTCCAACCACCGTTTGTTCGTAGGTGGACATGATATTGGCTGCAGCGTGGCACACACAGACCACATACTTGTGTGTACTGAGGGTGGCAGTCAACAGAGCCATTCAGTGAAGTTGAGTGATTAACAATTGGTACCATATTCACATCAGCATTGTCTGTCTTTGAAGCAGTGCTGATTTGTCCAAGGGTCATCAAAAGGTCAGAGTGCAAAGTGCAATTCTCACTAAGTTTGACTGTCAATGTGCTGTTTGCTGTCTCATTTTGTCCCATATTCAAACTTGTGCACTGAGGGAAGACTGCACTGCACACTTGATGGAGTGAACAGTTGAGAGGTGTTCTGTCATGAACCCACTCCACTGTGATCTTCAACAGTGTTTTGCCACTGTCAGTCTCAACAGAAGGCAAGATGCTGCCATTGTAAACCAGCGTGGTGATCTCCACAGGACAGGCTCCTTCTAAATAAGGTTTGCACAGTGATGCAAGCTTGTTGCTCCAGTTGGTACCAACCTACGTATGTATAATCATAAAGTGAAGAAACATGGGAAACAACCTAACTAACTAATGCATATTACACTTTTATTCATCTTGCAAGGTCACTGCCAGCTGTCCATCCTCCTTCTCATGTACTGAGAGTAAAGGCAATAATTTTGAAACAAATTGCCAATTTCACATTTCTACCTAGAAATGTTTACCTCAGTAAACATTTCAATTGTACGTATATACAGCATGGGAATATCCCAGAGCATTCATGGATGCACTGCATTGTTCTATAGTCAGTCTATGCACTATACGTGACCTACAGACATAGAGTATACTAGCATAGTGCCATACATTCCTGCAGCTGGTATATCAGTAGAGTATATATCAGACATATTTAAAACTAGGCACTCTGTTTATATGCAGTAGCATCACTTCATTGTAAACAAGTATATCTAACCCTAACCCTAACCCTAACCCTAACCCTAACCCTAACCCTCTCAGTGTATCTTGTTCAGCTGATTATGGCAAATTTACTGCAACTCTGTTTATAGCTGCTGACATGAAAAAAACTGCACACTTGTTCAGTATGG
>OZ025883.1:327500-352500 GCA_964019415.1 Ianthella basta
TTCAGCGGGTTTTAATCTGCACACACAGGCAACACAGCTTGCTCCTGATCTTTCTAAAATCTGACGGTTTCAAAGGGAAAATAAGGTTGACATAAGTCAGTCCACCTAAGAGAAAGAAGGACATTGCATTATAGAGGGTAACCACGGCAACGATGCTTCCACCTCCACTGGTTGTCATGGAGCATGGTCCCTTCCCTGTCAGAACGCAGTGTGGGTAGGCAACCAGCTTGGAGATGTAGGTGATCTGGTTAGCAAGGTTCTGGGAGAACCTCGTTGGGATCAGAAGGGCTAGAATGACAAGAATTGCTGCAATGAGTAAGAGCTTGAACTTGGAAGTGCGGATTGTGTCATCTGCAGAGGGAGACAGCTTTCTCTTCAGTTTGTGACCCTCAGAACCAAATGTCTGCAGATACAACAAAGTCAGATCATCACCAACTTGAAAAGTAGTAAATCTGCATGTGGTTTCCACCAGTCCCATGCAGTGGATTACACATTCTGTGTGCTCCACCCACCCAGGAATTACATGCGGTACAGAGCACAAGATACAAGAAGGTCAGATTATCATCAACTTGAAAAGTAGTAAATCTGTGGTTTCCACCAATCTAATGCATGCAGTGGATTACACACCCTATGTGCACTTATCTGAAGGCAGATGTACAGTACAGTACAGTATATTCTGAATGTATACCCACAGCTGGGCGTATGCACCTGTGTATGTACCTGTACCTGTTTGTGTGTGTGTGTGTGTGTGTGTGTGTGTGTGTGTGTGTGTGTGTGTGTGTGTGTGTGTGTGTGTGTGTGTGTTTGTGTAGGTATACATGCAGTTTAATTGTATTATTATGATGAATCCACCAATCTGTGGGGGTACTATTGGGACCCCCACTGTAAAGCAACCAGCAGAAGAGTACCACCAGAATGCTATGGCAAACATCGATCCATTTCTTCCATGCATGCACTTGGTGAGAGACCACCATTTCCCATGTCCATCACTTGGCCCACAGGGGATTTATCTTCACTATCAAATACTATACGTATATGCCTGGATAATCCATAGAAATCAATTCACAGCAGTGATTTGCAGGCATACACTGAACACTTATCCACTTCCAGAACTTCACTGACTCACATTATACTGCAGCTATAATCGTTGCAACTTGCACTGTATACATATCTAGTGCATACCCACCTTATAATAGTTCACACTCGTACCTTGTGAATCTCCCAGACAATAGCCAGTGTGATAGTCACACCCACACTGATGAATATGTTGCCAGGCAGAGCAATGGTGTAGAAGAGCACATCCACGTTGCTTGGCAGACATACCCAGTTTGGGAAGCGTGCTGTGAAATAGCCACACCACCACACTGTGAATGTTGGTCCAATGAGACAGACAAGAAGGGCAGTTGGCACTGACACTGCATGGATGAGTCCTGCCTTCTTCATCATTGTCTTCCCAAAGAAGGGAAACTTGAAGAGGATTGCCAGATAGGCAAGATGAATGAACCACAAGACAAAGATGGCCACTATTATGAAGTGGAACAAGAAGCCTGTGCAGTAAAATTCAAATGTAGCTAATATGAAGTCATGATGAATCTATTAAAATTGTTTAATTGGTAACTTCTTGTGATATGACCATTTATGGCATTCTTCTATTCTTCAGATTAATGCATTACCAATAATATGTGCCATGACATGGAGTGATGCTCACCTGTGATGGTGCAGAATACAGTAGGAGGGGCATACAGTGTGCGCACTACATCTTCATAGGAGTAGAACCAGTTCATTCTGTTGGCAAGTCGAGGTGCCATGACCACTAAGGCTGGAGATGTAAAGGAAGCTAGTGGCCCTTATACAGTAGAATTCACACACGCCACACATGTGGTCATAACACATGCCAACCTGCCAGAATTATACACATCATATACCCAACCCACAGACATTTGGCATTTCAGAATAATTATTATAGGGTAACCTTGCTCACCTTCCACACACACACATGCACATAAATTATATGCACACACCTACACACGTACATGCACGTACACACACACACACACACACACACACACACACACACAAACACACCTCCTCCTCCTTCCTCCTTTGTACACCTTGTCCACAATTGGACGTTGGGCGACATCACGACAAACATCAGACAGAGTTGGTTGAGCTAGCTGGCAGATGTAGCTGATGGATAGCAGACCGCCACTGGGCTCTGTCCTTCACTAGGTCTTCCCAGTTGGTGATCTTGGACAGGTCTCTATTGACAACGTCTATCCAGCGGAGTGAGGTTCCTCCAGGCTTCCTCTTCTTGCCTCGTGGCCGGCATTTCAGCACCTGTCGCTGTGGCCGGTGGGCTGGCATCCTTTGGAGGTGACCAAACCATTGCAGTCGTCTCAGTTTCACCTGGTCTTCCACTGGTATTTCGCCTACTTCTGCCAAAATATCCTCATTTCTTCTCTTGTTCCACAAGGTCACTCCAATAATGTCTCGCAGGCACTTCATCTGGAAGGCATGCAATTTTTTGAGGTCCTGCTGAGTGACTGCCCATGTCTCCGATCCATACAGAAGTACAGACATCACCATCACTCTGAACACATGAGCCTTGGTCTTCTTACTCACACTTCGACTTCTAAACACCTTCCTCCTCCACATCTGGTACACTGTGGCTGCCTTCTCCAATCGTGTGCTCACCTCTCCATCTACTCTAGCAGTCTGCCCCACTTTACTCCCCAGATAGGAGAATTCTTCCACAGCCTCCAGTGCATTGCCCCTAAGTGTGATTGTTGGTTGGTCATCATCAGTACCTGCTCCGATACTCATAATCTTTGTCTTCGCTCCATTGATGTCCATCCCCCACTTCATACAGGTCCTGTCCAGAGTGTCCACCACAAACTGCAGCTCTTCTCTGGTTTCAGCCACCAGGGTTAAGTCATCCGCATACTGGATATTCTGGATGTCAGTGGTTGCTGGAGTCTTCTCTCTGTAGGAGAGGAACAGTCCCTTGGTGGTTGTGCACTCAATGCTCCATCCTCCTGGTGTTGTCTCCAAAGTCTCTCTAAGGATCTTATCCATGAAACAATTGAAGAGGAGTGGAGACAGAACACATCCCTGTCTAACTCCACTTTCAACCTTAAACTCCTCAGAGGAACCTTCAGCAGTCTTCACCTGGCACCATGTGCCAGTGTACATTTCTTCAATGATGTCAATTAGGAGACCGGGAACTTTGTAGTTCTTTAGGGTGGCAATAAGGGCACTACGGTCTACTGAGTCATAGGCTTTGGTGAGATCTATGAAACAAAGATGTGCTGCCGTTTCATATTCCACTGCTCTTTCAATGATCTGCCTCGTCACCCAGATCTGGTCTGTTGTCCCACGACCCTTCCGAAACCCACATTGTGACTCCAGAAGCTGGGGATCTATGATGGCCTGTAGCTTCTCATGGAGTATGAGAGAGAGTACCTTTCCTGGAATGCTCAACAAGGCGATTCCTCGATAGTTATCACACACTTTCCTGCACTTCTTTTTGTGGATTGGGATCAAGATGGCATTCTTCCATTCCTGAGGTACTTGTTTTGTCTTCCAGACCTCTTTCAGCAACTCCCACAGCCAGTCAATCATTGCCTGTCCTCCATTCTTTACCATCTCTCCTGCTATTTCATCACTTCCTACTGCCTTGCCATTCTTCAGTTTACTGACTGCACACTCCACTTCCTCCCTTGTTAATTCTGCTGCATCTGTTGTTGAGAGGTCTTCCACACCAGCAATCACCTCCTCAGTTACAGTGCCCTGTACATTTAACACTCCTTCAAAGTGCCTCTTCCAGCGTGCTAATTTCTCATCCTTGCTCTTGAGCGGTTGTCCACTTTCATCCAGGATGGTTGGCGTAGGCCTAACTTTGTTTGCATTAAGGTCCCTTAGCTTCCTGAAGAAATCTCCTTGTCTGTTACGCTTCAGGCAGTCTTCCATTTCCTCCATCATTTCCTGCAACCACTTCTCTCGGTCCTCTTTCACTGCTGTTCTCACTGCTCTTCGAAGGGTTTGATATTCTCTCTGTCTTTCAGCATCTGTTCTACGCTCTTGCCACTGTCTGTACGCCTTTCTCTTCGCTTCAATGATTTGCATTGTGTCATCGCTTATCCACTTCTTCTGTTTCTTCCTCTTCCATTGTAGATGTTCTTTGCTGGACTCCACGATAGTCTGCTTCATCTCCTTCCACCTGTCCTCAACAGTTCCCTCTGCTTTCCTCTTCTCAAAACCCTCTTTTATGATGTTTGCAAAATCAGCCTTGATGGACACATCTAGCAGAAGTTTCACATCGAAACGCCTCCCCCTTTTCTCCTTTGGCTTCTTGCATAGTCTCAACCGTACTGACATGATCACGAGACGGTGATCACTGTCAACATCTCCTCCACGGTAGACCCTGGTATCCAGGATTCATGACATCATCCTCTGCTTTACCAGAATGTAATCCTTGGGGCTAGGTGGTTTCCTGGCATCTGGGGGGTACCATGTCGCTTGATGGATACGTTTGTGGGCAAAGAAGGTATTGGTAAGGCATAGACCATTGGCACATGCAAATGAAATAAGCCTTTCACCATTGTCACTAGTTGTAGCCTCAAGTCCATAGGGACCAACTACTCCATGCAGGCCCTCACTTACCGATGCATTGAGATCTCCCATTAACATCACCTGCCTGTTACCTCTTGCCAAGATGCAGTTGAGATCCTCATAGAACTGGTCCTTCTCTTCAGCACTGTCCTGGTTGGTGGGGGCATATGCTACTACAATTATTAGTGGGCCAACTCGTGTCAGAAACTCTGCTGTCAGGATTCTAGCTGATATGCTCTGGTGGTGGCGCAGTGCTTCTCGTGCTTGTGGTGACAGTGCTAGCCCTACTCCCTCGACACCTCGACCATCCTGCCTTCCAGAGAATAGCAGAGTATATTTGCCTTCTTCATCTAGCAGCATTTCTCCCTCGCCACTGAGGTGGGTTTCTGTTACTGCTAGGATGGATAGTCTGTACCGTTTCATCTCCATTGCCAGCTGTTCGGGCCTTCCTATACCGCGAAGAGTACGCACATTCCAAGTTCCAAACCTTTGTACTTCGCGAGCGCTCAATAGTCTGTTCTAAACTTCTTTTCTTTTCATCCTTGGTGGCGGTTTCTTCTGGTCCTGTTTCCTCTTTCCGCACTTCTGACCTGCCTTCTGCGAAGACTCGCTGGTAGATACCGCGCTTGCTACCTGCTGCTCAGTCCCGTCCGACGGTTTTTGTCGCGATCCCGTTTTTCTAGCCCTTACCATAGTGGATGAGGTGGCCGGCCTCAAGCCTGGTCCTGCACGCGTATCCCTAGTGCAGGTAAGGGTCCGAGAACTCCTCAGAAAATACCGGGAGGCCGTTGGGGCTACTGGTGCCCTCCTCCGCCCGCCAGCCGTTGGGGAGACGCATCCCTCATCCGCCTGCCGGAGTCCCGTTAGCTCCGAGTCAGGTCCTGTGGTTGCCTGACGCACCGGTGTGGCGTTGCTGTTCTTCGTAGCGAGGTCTTCACAGGATGCGTCTCCCCTCCGGTTTTTGGGTACCTTCGAGGTGTCATCGCAGCGTCGACTCGCCATTTGGTCACTTCTGCTTCGCGATTCTGTCGGGATCAGATCCCGATGTTCTCGCTAGGCGTTCTCAGGTCTGGAAACGGGTAGCAGTCCTCTTCTGACAAGCATTACCTAGGTTCTGCTAGGCAAGTTGAGCGCCCGCTTTGTCGCATCCGCCATCTTGATTTTCACACACACACAAACACACACACACACACACACACGCACACACACACACACACTAACCCAGTGCCATTTCCAGTGCATTCTCATAGAACACCAACACAGTTGGAAAGACCATCCTATAGTGGAGCAAGGAGGGTTTGCAGTGTGAACACAACCCTGAACCTCACACTGCATGGGGACTCCGTGTATGCAGCATCTTACATCTCTTTGCGTCTGGCAATGGACAGTGCAATGAAGATCACTCCTCCAAGCACGCAGCTGCCTGATGCTGCAGTGATGCCTACTTCTTCCATAGTCCAACCACCGTTTGTTCGTAGGTGGACATGATATTGGCTGCAGCGTGGCACACACAGACCACATACTTGTGTGTACTGAGGGTGGCAGTCAACAGAGCCATTCAGTGAAGTTGAGTGATTAACAATTGGTACCATATTCACATCAGCATTGTCTGTCTTTGAAGCAGTGCTGATTTGTCCAAGGGTCATCAAAAGGTCAGAGTGCAAAGTGCAATTCTCACTAAGTTTGACTGTCAATGTGCTGTTTGCTGTCTCATTTTGTCCCATATTCAAACTTGTGCACTGAGGGAAGACTGCACTGCACACTTGATGGAGTGAACAGTTGAGAGGTGTTCTGTCATGAACCCACTCCACTGTGATCTTCAACAGTGTTTTGCCACTGTCAGTCTCAACAGAAGGCAAGATGCTGCCATTGTAAACCAGCGTGGTGATCTCCACAGGACAGGCTCCTTCTAAATAAGGTTTGCACAGTGATGCAAGCTTGTTGCTCCAGTTGGTACCAACCTACGTATGTATAATCATAAAGTGAAGAAACATGGGAAACAACCTAACTAACTAATGCATATTACACTTTTATTCATCTTGCAAGGTCACTGCCAGCTGTCCATCCTCCTTCTCATGTACTGAGAGTAAAGGCAATAATTTTGAAACAAATTGCCAATTTCACATTTCTACCTAGAAATGTTTACCTCAGTAAACATTTCAATTGTACGTATATACAGCATGGGAATATCCCAGAGCATTCATGGATGCACTGCATTGTTCTATAGTCAGTCTATGCACTATACGTGACCTACAGACATAGAGTATACTAGCATAGTGCCATACATTCCTGCAGCTGGTATATCAGTAGAGTATATATCAGACATATTTAAAACTAGGCACTCTGTTTATATGCAGTAGCATCACTTCATTGTAAACAAGTATATCTAACCCTAACCCTAACCCTAACCCTAACCCTAACCCTAACCCTCTCAGTGTATCTTGTTCAGCTGATTATGGCAAATTTACTGCAACTCTGTTTATAGCTGCTGACATGAAAAAAACTGCACACTTGTTCAGTATGGACTCTCTAGTTCTTACTTGTGTCAAGTTCTCTTTAGCAGTCACATTAGTGGTGCAGTCATGAATGTAGTTATAGACCTCCAGCAGGTCAGTCTGATTCCTCCAGTTGTTGACTTCGCTGTCCCTCCACGAGTAGAAGAAGATGACGGGAAGGAGGAACACAACCACCACTACAATGACACTGACCAGACAGAACACCCTCTCCTTACAACTCCTGGGAGAGGTAGTCATTATAAGGAATGCTGTCCTTATTCAGTTGCCTGTGTTTGCTACCTCAATCAAGATAGTATCTGTGAACAGAATGATATAGACAACTGCTTATATAAGCCATTTGTATGATGGTAGTTCATCCATTGGTTGTGCTTTATTCTGCTGAATGAAGGCATCAGCAGGTGTAGCTGCTGGATAATCCAGATAATGATTAGTATACTGATTGAAATTCCATGAAATATTGAGGAAGATAAAGTTTGGGTTACTTTGTGGTGGATTTCCCATTACTTCATGCTCTGCTCCATGGGGTTTTCCCTGTCATTATTCCAAGGAATAAACTACTGTGCTGTTTGCTACAGTAGATATCTGTGTTGATACTGCATTAGAGGCAGAGTGGGACTCATTTGTTTCCAACTGCGCACATCATACTTAGTTGTCATGGTATTTCTAGCTCAACATGGTAGCAATCTAATTTCAGGCACTTCATCAGGCTGTCACTGCATGGCGAATGCATGCAAGAACTTAACCATGCAGTGTTCATATTTGCTCATGCACCACTCAACAAAGTTTGAACCTGCTTGATGCCATGTCTAATACTCAATGCATCAACCAAGGCTATAAGGACAATGCCCTCCTTGGTTGCGTTACCTTTTCCATTGATTTCTATATAATGTGGCCAATACTCACACATGGTGAGCTACACAATTTTTGCAGTCAATAATAATTATTATACATGTCAAATGTAAGTTGAAGGCATAAAAACAAACTGTATTTGTAATGAGTTATACATGTGCTCGCTGGGTCTCATGTTCTAAGGGTTTCCAACTGTACTTCGCACACAGACAACAGAGCCTGTGCTTCATCTTTCTGAGATCTGATGGTTTCAAGGGGAAAATAAGATTGAAATACGTCAGTCCACCCAGAAGGAAATAGGCCGTAGCATCATAGAGGGTAGTTACAACAACTGTGATTTCATCTACACTGGGTGTCATGGAGCACAGTCCCTTCCCTGTCAGAATGCAGTGTGGGTAGGCGACCATCTTGGAGATGTAGGCAAGCTCATCGGCAAAGTTCTGGGAAAACCTTGTCAGAATCACACTTGACAGAATGACAACAATGGATGCGAGGAGGAATAGCTTGACCTTGGAAGTGTGGATAGCATCTGTTAGAGGGAGATAGCTTTTGCTTCAGTTTGTGGTCCTGAGAGCCAAATGTCTGCATGCATTGGAGAAAGCAGTGGCATTGCTTGGAGTGATAGCAGTAGAGTTCAATAGAGATATGAATAACATTAAATGCATGTGCATCATGAAGATATAATATGTACATGCATGTACTGTACTTGTATGCATGCTGTATGTTGTATATAAAAGATGTATGCATATGTCACATGCACTTATACTGTCACACCTTGTGAATTTCCCAAACCGTAGCCAATGTGACTGACACACACACTCCTCCAAAGATGTTGAGGGGCAGAGCAATGGTGTAGAAGAGCACATCCAGGTTGCTTGGCACACAGGCGAGGTTGGGGAAGCGTGCTGTGAAATAGCCACACCACCACACTGTGAATGTTGGTCCAATGAGACAGACAAGAAGGGCAGTTGGCACTGACACTGCATGGATGAGTCTTGCTTTCTTCATCATTGTTTCGCCAAAGAAGGGAAACTTGATGAGAATTGCCAGATAGGTGAAGTGGATGAACCACAGAACGATAATGGCCACTATTATGAAGTGGAAGAGGAAGCCTGTGCAGAGCAAAGAAACAACTCATGTTACTGTATACTCACCAAGATTTGATATCCTCATACAATTTCATTCTTCAGAGTAAAGTGTTGTCTTTTACATGCAATTTCCTGTGCTTCATTTGCAGCAGCTAAGCTGCTGCATCTATTCAATACATAACTATGTATACCACAGCTACTTGAATGTAAATCCTCCCTGTCAGTGGATCTACCATCTATTAAGGTCACAAATGTATACTTCCAGATTTAAACTATATTTGACAATGAGTGATGCTCACCTGAGATGGTGCAGAATGTAGTAGGAGGGGCATACAGTGTGCGCACTACATCTTCATAGGAGTAGAACCAGTTCACTCTGTTGGCAAGTCGAGGTGCCATGGTCACTAAAGCTGGAGAGATGGGGATTGGTTTTACAATGTGCACAAACACACACCCACACACCCACACACACACACACACCCACCCACACACACACACACACACACACACACACACACAGACACACACACACACACACACACACACACACACACACACACACACACAGACACACACACACACAGACACACACACACACACACACACACACACACACACACACACAACACACACACACACACACACACACACACACACACACACACACACACACAGACACACACACACACACACAGACACACACACACACACACACACACACACACACACACACACACACAAACATACACACACACACACACACACACACACACACACACACACACACACACACACACACACACACACACACTAACCCAGTGCCATTTCCAGTGCATTCTCATAGAACACCAACACAGTTGGAAAGACCATCCTATAGTAGACCAAGGAGGGTATGCAGTGTGAACACAACCCTGAACCTCACACTGCATGGGGACTCCATGTATGCAGCATCTTACATCTCTTTGCGTCTGGCAATGGACAGTACAATGAAGATCACTCCTCCAAGTATGCAGTTGCCTGATGCTGCAATGACAGCTAATTCCTCCAAATTCCAACGACCATTGGTCTGTAGGTGGACATGATATCGGCTGCAGTCAGGCACACAAAGACCACATACCTGTGTGTACTGAGGGTGGCAGTCTACAGAGCCATTCAGTGAAGTTGAGTGATTAACAATTGGTACCATATTCACATCAGCATTATCTGTCTTTGAGGCAGTGCTGATTTGTCCAAGGGTCATCAGAAGGTCAGAGTGCAAAGTGCAACTCTCACTAAGTTTGACTGTCAATGTGCTGTTTGCCATCTCATTTTGTCCCATATTCAAACTTGTGCACTGAGGGAAGACTGCACTGCACAGTTGATGGAGTGAACAGTTGAGAGGTGCTCTGTCATGAACCTGCTCCACTGTGATCTTCAACAGTGTTTTGCCACTCTCAGTCTCAACAGAAGGCAAGATGCTGTTGTTGTGAATTATCACAATGTTCTCCATGGGACAGTGTCCCTCCAAGTAGGGGTTGCACAGTGATGTAATCTTGTTGCTCAAATTAGTAGCAACCTGGTCAGGAGTGAAAATGAAGGGACTTACAGTATACATCTTTACACAAGGGATCACCTCTTGTCATTAAATGCACGATTTCATTTTCCATTCAATACATGTGAATGATCAATGGTCCTTAAAGTGCCTGATGAAGTCATGTATGGGACATTCCTTGTGCAGTCATGGACATTACTTATTTCGCTGAGCCAACCGGAGTGTTATGGCATCATCATCATGACTAGTATATTGCACAGTGACAGATAATTCTACAAACTAACACTGCCACAGTTTTAGACACTATAATGATTATGTTAGTATGATCACACAGTATACACAACACATATATTAACACAATTACTTAGATAATGGTTACATTAGTATTGACTTCTAATTACTGGTAGCTAGGCACACTGTCCAGTAAGTAGATCGATACAGTAAATTGACATGCATAGTTGTGAGGGCATGTGCATGCCATGAATGGGGTTCCTTCTATGATTGGGGTGAGGTTCATTATATTTTGCAATGAGGACACTCAGCAGATGTGACAAACATGGTTATCTCTTGAAATAGCAGCAGCTGCTGCTGTGTAAATGTTTGGGTCATTTGCAGCTGTTTCTTGCACAAAATACACAATTTAACAGTAAACAAGTACAAATACAAGAAACACCTTCAAACTTCAGTCAACTACTGTGCTTGCATGACTGGTGTATGGTGTTGCTACAAGTGTTGCTGTATTCACATATGCAACTGGTTAATTTACTCAGTTATAATGAACTCCATAGCGCTAGCACCATTCTTACCTGTGCTATATTCTCTTTAGCAGTCACATTAGTGTTACAGTCATGAATGTAGTTATAGACCTCCAGCAGGTCAGCCTGATTCCTCCAGTTGTTGACTTCGCTGTCCCTCCACGAGTAGAAGAAGATGATGGGAAGGAGGAACACAACCACCACTACAATGACACTGACCAGACAGAACACCCTCTCCTTACAACTCCTGGGAGAGGTAGTCATTTCAGCAAACTCTTGACTATATCTTCTTTGCTGTCCACAGCAAGTAAAGATAAGCGTATCCTCGTGTGATGCAATATGCACCTGTATGCACACTAGTACTGCCGCTCCCGTTTTATACCATGCATGATGTGCATGACTTGCGCGTCATACTTTCTCTTTCATTCTACACAATGCATACAATGTGATAACCATCTGACAGCCAATCACTGGCAATCTATCAATAAAACAGAACTGTCACAAAAAGAGTTAGTTTAAGATTCCAAATGTTTAGAGCCAACTAAATTGAGCATTTTGAAAAGTCCAGGATTTGGAGGGTATTAATTTTAGCACTTCAGATTTTGAATAGAATTTTTGGTCATGTAAAATTGGATTTGGATACACTTTTAGCAATTTTTGCACTACTTCCTAAATTCGCTAATCTAAATGCCTGTTAAAATTAGTAGCTTCAATGTATACTATCAGTTGGATGCTAATCAACGGCATAAAATGTTTTGATCATATACATTACACATTCAAGGTTCAGTTGGAAAAACAGCTGAAGATCACTCTGTATTGCATGAATCTAAATTAAGAAAAGTCAAATGCCTACATTGTCAATCACATGCACCATGCCCAACACCAACACCAAATAACTAATTTAAAAGAAACTCAAGCTGAACTCTCTTATGGGGACTTTCCCATTGCATCATTCTGCACTGGGGCTTTCCCCTGTACAATTGCTGATGAACAACTCTTTCTTTGCTTGCACACCCAGCACAATATGTTAGCCATTTTCACAAAGTCTGAATACCGAGCAGGGAATAGCATGTTCATGAATGGCAACACTGCAACGGCTATGTAGCTGATGATGGTGGTTGTAATATTGATGTTGCTAATCAATGTTTCAACATTGCAGTCTGGCCTGTTCCCCTGGAGTTGGCAGAGGGAGTACTCCACCATCTGACGCGAGTACTGACCCTGTGTTGCTAGGATGTAACTGAACTTCACCAAAGCCACAGCACCAAGTATACCCATCAAGACAGACAGGATGAGCAACTTCACTTCTGGAGCAGAGAAGAAGCGTTTCTTCTTTGAGGTGAGTCGATCTTTGAGCTCATTTGCATCACTTCTCAGTCCCTGGTGTGAGAGATAAAGAGTGTGATGGAGGCATGGGATGCATGCACAAAGCAAAGGGTTTGGAGTTATGCTATTATATATATAGGGGACTTATGAAGCAAAGACTTCACGCACATATGTATGTGTATATATACATACAACAATCATGCGCCACTACCTACATAGACAGCACTATACTGCACATGTGCTATATATGTTACGTGCACCTGATAATCTCCCCCCACCCATTTGTGTACATATATGCTGGTAGCAATCAGTCATCAGTATGACTCACTTTGTGTATTGCCCTAATAAGCAAAACGCAGAAAATGATCCCAATGGCCAGGAGAATGGAGAGGGGAAGCCCCATGGAGTAGAACGCCCAGTCCATGCTGCTAGGGAGACATATCAATGGTGGAAAGCGAACAGTCACGTAGGGGAACCGAACTAAGGCTACTGTGGGACTGATCAGAGAGAGAGTGATAATGACAACAAGGGAGACAGCATGGTAGATGTTCTTCTTCTTCTTCAGTGTTCTCTCTCCGAAGAAGGGGAAGTAAAGCAAGAGTACCATATAGGTCAGTTGGGCAACCCAACACCCCATTAGCATTGCAAATGTGAACTGGAACATATAACCTGAGTCAAGGAATGAGAATATATAACTATGTGGACTACAATGAACATCATGTGTGATGATGTGTATATGGCATACAGCCATATTCTACATCATGCACAGGATATATTTATGTGATACTGTAGAGGTTCATTACTGCGTGTTCACGATGCAGGGGAAGTTAATGAGCTTCGAGCGCAGTACTGACTTCAGTGGGATACAAGACGTTTCGATCCGCAGATCTTCATCAGTTGTAATACAAAACTTAGGGAAGTGCGACATTAAATAAGGGGGGGTGCGTCATTGAGTGTCAAAGGTTTGGTGGGGGGGGTGATGTAATGGGTGCATCTAATTAGGAGTAAAGGGGGTGATAGGCAATAGAATGAATAGGGGTGGGAGGTGAGGTAGGGTGAGGTGGCCTGGGGTCAGTCAAGGGGGAGAGTGAGAAGGAGGCTTGTTCAACAAGGGGAGCCAGGAGGGATTGATGTTAAGTCCACAGTCCAAGTTTGAGGTTTGGGGTTGCTGGTGGATGTGCAGGGCCTCTAGGACCCTTCTCTTCCAATAGCTACCTTCCTCTTGTTTGACTGTGGCGGCTTCCCAGTTGACCTGGTGCTGGTCGGTCCAGGAGTGCACAGCAATACCATTCTTGGGGTCATTCTTCTTTACTGCAGTCTTGTGCTCACTGATCCGCTTCTCCAAGGTTCTTCCTGTCTCCCCGATGTATACACTTGGACAATCCTTGCACGGTACCTCATAGACTACTCCCTTCTTCTTCCTGTCCGATCTTGGCTGCTTCACCTTCACTAGTGAGGATCTGAGAGTGCTTCGGGATGACGTCACTGTTTTCACTCCCAGTGGTTTGCACATCCTCTCAATTCGCTCACTGACTCCTTTGACATATGGAATGTGTAGGAGTTTGGGAGGTGACTCAGTTTCTACAATTGTGGTGGTTGGTGTTGTTCTGCCTCTCAAGTTGTTCTTCACTACTGCTCCAGGATAGCCATTGGCCATGAACACTTGCCTGAGGTGCTGGATCTCTTGCCATCGCTTGCCAACACTTGAGGAGCGAACAAGCATCCCCATTCCGGATCTTTGCCACTTGGTGGAGCTCTGCCTAAAGTCGACTTACTTCCAGTTTGGCGGATCTTTCTTTGAACAAGTGAAAGGGGCAGCAATGGGCTCTCCGCTCTCACCCGTTGTAGCTAACATCTTCATGGAAGCCCTGGAGACACGAGCCCTAGAGACATCGCCATACAAGCCCAAGATGTGGCTGAGATACGTGGACGATGTCTTTGCCATCTGGCCACATGGTGATGACCGCTTGAAGACCTTCTACCAGCACATCAATGGACAGAACCGCTCTATCCAATTCACAATGGAAAGAGAATCAGAAGGCAAGATCGCTTTCCTTGACGTGCAACTGGAAAGGTGTGGAGCCTCAGCCCTGACATCTGTCTTCCGCAAGAAGACACACACTGACAGATACCTGAACTTCAACTCTCATCACCCAGCCAAGGTGTTCAGAGGAGTCGTACAGTGCTTGAGAGTCAGAGCAGAGAAGGTATGTGGGGGAGGAAAGCGATGGCAAGAGATCCAGCACCTCAGGCAAGTGTTCATGGCCAATGGCTATCCTGGAGCAGTAGTGAAGAACAACTTGAGAGGCAGAACAACACCAACCACCACAATTGTAGAAACTGAGTCACCTCCCAAACTCCTACACATTCCATATGTCAAAGGAGTCAGTGAGCGAATTGAGAGGATGTGCAAACCACTGGGAGTGAAAACAGTGACGTCATCCCGAAGCACTCTCAGATCCTCACTAGTGAAGGTGAAGCAGCCAAGATCGGACAGGAAGAAGAAGGGAGTAGTCTATGAGGTACCGTGCAAGGATTGTCCAAGTGTATACATCGGGGAGACAGGAAGAACCTTGGAGAAGCGGATCAGTGAGCACAAGACTGCAGTAAAGAAGAATGACCCCAAGAATGGTATTGCTGTGCACTCCTGGACCGACCAGCACCAGGTCAACTGGGAAGCCGCCACAGTCAAACAAGAGGAAGGTAGCTATTGGAAGAGAAGGGTCCTAGAGGCCCTGCACATCCACCAGCAACCCCAAACCTCAAACTTGGACTGTGGACTTAACATCAATCCCTCCTGGCTCCCCTTGTTGAACAAGCCTCCTTCTCACTCTCCCCCTTGACTGACCCCAGGCCACCTCACCCTACCTCACCTCCCACCCCTATTCATTCTATTGCCTATCACCCCCTTTACTCCTAATTAGATGCACCCATTACATCACCCCCCCCCACCAAACCTTTGACACTCAATGACGCACCCCCCCTTATTTAATGTCGCACTTCCCTAAGTTTTGTATTACAACTGATGAAGATCTGCGGATCGAAACGTCTTGTATCCCACTGAAGTCAGTACTGCGCTCGAAGCTCATTAACTTCCCCTGCATATATTTATGTAGCAAAGTGCATTCCATGCACATATTGACCACCTCCTTCATACGACCATCTCAACAATACATGCATATGCATGGGCTATTGTGACAACATTGCCTGCATATTGTACATACATATGCTTATAATTGTGCACAGATAACATGTATTGTGTCCACCTACCCACAGACATGTGGGTCACTACCTGAAATTGAACAGAAGGGAGTGGGTGGGCTGCTCAGTGTCCGTACCACATCGGGATGGCTGCAGTATGCCCTCTCCCTCCCAATAGCATGTCCCAAGAGCAGCACAACACCTATGTCAAGGCAAAGGTGTAGAATGTGGCAGGGGAGACCTGTTGGACTGAACAGCAGGTCTTGTCCAATCATGATCAGCACTGCCAACCAACACTACAAATTGTCACTGTTTCAGTCATTGTCACACTCAGTGCAATATGCTGCCACTGCCACCATTCATACACCTGTCATTCTCAGTCACTGTGCACACACTGTCTGCACTCTCAGTAACACACATGCCAATGGTTTCCTTCCATACTAACCCAGAAGTAACTCTGCCATGTTCTCATAGAAGACCAGAATTGTTGGAAATTGAAATCTGGATCACATGAATGTATGCATGTATGTGTAGATAACAGTGAAGATATTGACAACTGCAGTTCATCCAGTGTGTGTGTAGCATTGACACTCACACATCTTTCCTTCTGATCAGTGCAAGGACAAGGAACACTAGTGCTCCAGCAGTGATCACTGTTTGCGAGACGAGCGAGAAACCATCATCCACAGCATAGCTTGTAGCCAGAGGTGAGTTGAGGTGGATTCGCCCACATGAAGGGATACACAGACCACATGTTTTAATGAAGTCTGGGTGACACATAACTGCACTGGTCACATTGGTGGAGTTGACACTGTTGGCAATATTAACAGAATCATTGCCACTGCCTGGACTGCCTGCCTCTTGCCCAAGCACAGCCTATACAATTGCATGCAGATACAAGTGCACATTGCAGTCACATTGGATGAAGTGACTAGATTAATGTTATGGTATGTCATGCTGTGTGTGGCCACTGAGTTAACCACAATGCATTATACGTACCTCACTGCCATTTTCTGGTTGTGTGTCACAGTTTGGGATAAGGTGAGGTACCCTCTCACGAATGTAGTCAAAGAGCGGCCATTCTATGAGGTGAAACTCCTCCTTGCAAATGTCCTCCACAAGGGTGTTGCACCGTGAACGAGTCAGCTGTAGAGTGGGATCTATACTGCCATTGTAGCAGGGAGGAAAGAGGAAATTGCAGTAGAGGGGCAATCCAGCTGAACGACATCTCGGCGTAAGAAGGTCAAGGGGATCACTGAGTATGAGCTCCAGGTTGGCCTGTAAGTCAGACATGTCTCCCCGAGGAGAGACAACTAAAGACATGTTTTCAGTTGCAACCCAGCCTTCAATGAGTGCCGCAATGTGATGATAGCAGGGGCTGGTCTCTGTCAGTGCTGTGCACCCCAATGACATGGTTGTGTTTGACTGGGAGAGGGGATTGGGGAAGAAGAGGAGAAGGGAAGGTCCCAAGAAGAGGGAGGAAGGAAGGAGGGGAGAGATGAAGAGGAAGGACAAGGGAGAGAAGGGATAGTGAGGTAGAGCATCACTCCATTTGAATTAGTGTTCATAACTGTGGTACCTATGAAATCCCATTACATACATATGATACTGAGTACCAGCTGTGCTATGACTTACAATATGAGCTGACAGCTGTAACAAGCATGCAGTATGCAGACAGCTACAGTACACTGAGGAGACAGCTGTTACAAACAATGACCTGCCCAGGGGCATAGAACTCTACAGCTGCAGGCCATGTGTGTGCTGTGTACCTATTGAACTTGGTAGTCCTTATAAGTCATTTTCTCAGAGATCTAATAACAATTCAGCATGCATGCCCACAGCTGTCTAACAACTCCTGACCCCCAATATATGTACGTACCAGTAAGCTGCATGCATGTCTGCGTCACTAAGCTGGCAGGTGGCCAACTGCAGGCCATGGACTCACAGTGTTCCTGTCACTTTGGCTGTTACAGTTTTCCAGAGCTAGGCTCAAGGTGGAAAAGCTATCTTGCCAGTTTTTCAAGTCTGAGTTCCGAAAGACCACGAACACAACCAGTGGAATAGAGAGGATGACTACTACCAGGGCTATGGCAGACAGCAGAGCGGTGTTCTCGATCCATGTCTTCACCTGGCAAGTAGTTTTGGGCATTATAGAATCAGACACCAATCTGTGTCACTACATGAAACACTCTGCCAGGCACTCAGTATGAGCAAGGATTGTTTATGAATAATTCAGATGGACACTGTATCCAAAGGCTATAACAATATACATAATTTGATTTGTTTCCTGTGTTAAGTATATTTATAGCCTCTCTGACTTTAGCAGCCACTGATAGATTGCTAGCTGTTACTCTAAGGAGGGTGCTGGTGGACTTTGAACACAAACACATGCAGGAGTGAGGGGACCAAGCTATAGGTGGTGAGAGGGCTAATTCCAATCCTTGTCACATCAATGGCGATTGTCTGTTCACAGTGTCTCCTTCCTCACAACTAATGTTTGATCAGAATTTATTGCTAACTGATTACTTACTGATTGTTGTCCATTGTTATAATAATAATATTATATAAATATATTGTTTCTTGTACGGTCTTGCACCAAGTGCAAGGGCGGATCCAGGGGTGTTTCCATGGTTTCCAGAAACTGGTCAGATCACCTCTGGCTAGTATTTGCATGTATCAGTCTTATAATGTCTATGCTTCCTTATAGCTATACCTTTATGTGTTGGAAACCAGTCATAAAAATTTCTCGATCTGCCCTATAGAAGTGCCTGGAAACATAGGGCTGTGGCTGCAGGTTGTCCCTAGATTGAACAGACTCTATATTATTATATTCCTTTAGTGAGTAGCTCATCTTCAGTGCTTCCATGTACATGCAGGTGTAGCTACATAAGACAGCCTAAAGGTAGCTCGGAGAACCACAAACCAGTTAGCTCTTGCCATTGTATATTGTGTTATACTATGCAACAAATTTGTATTTTCATGAATTACTTGCAGCTATGTATACAGAGTCTGCATGACAAATGTATAATACATAGTATTACAGTTTAATTAGTTTAGGTTCTCTTGTGGGGACTTTCCCATTGCATCATTCTGCACTCGGGCTTTCCCCTGTACAACTGCTGAGGAACAACTCCTTCTTTGCCTGCACACCCAGCACAATATATTAGCCATTTTCACAAAGTCTGACCACCGAGCAGGGAATATCATATTCATGAACGGCAATGCTCCCATGGCTATGGAGGTCAAGATGTTGGACATGACACTGATGTTGTTGACAATCGCTTCAACATTGCAGTCTGGCCTGTTGCCCTGGAGTTGGCAGAGGGAGTACTCTACCAACTGGCGTGAATAATAGCCCTGTGTTGCTAAGGTGTAATTCAACCTCACCAAGATCACAACACCAAGTATGACCATTAGGACAGACAGGATGAGCAACTTCACTTCTGGAGCAGAAAAGTAGCGTTTCTTCTTTGAGGTGAGTCTATCTTTGAGCTCATTTGCATCACTTCTCAGTCCCTAGAGTGAGAGATAGATGTGATAAACGCTTGCTAATTAGCAGGAACTAACTCAGTGTGCAGTGCACTGTATACAGTCAAGGAAATGTACAGTATATCTAATGAATGTAGCTATATGTACGTATCACGGCAGTTGAGTTTTCTCCAAAAGCACAGGTTAACTATAACTCACTTTGTGTATTGCCCTAATTAGCAGAAGACAGAGAATGCTCCCAATGGCCGCACCAATGGAAAGGGGAAGTCCCGAGGAGTAAAACACCCAGTCCTGGTTGCTAGAGCCACACACCACTGGCGGAAACCGAGAAGTAATGTAGGGGAACCAGACCAAAGCTACCACAGGACCAATCAGAGACAGAGTGATAATGACAACAAGGGAGATAGCATGGTAGATGTTCTTCTTCTTCTTCAGTGTTCTCTCTCCGAAGAAGGGGAAGTAAAGCAAGATTACCATGTAGGTCAGTTGGGCAACCCAACACCCCGTTAGCATTGCTGGTGTAAACTGGAGTGCAAGACCTAGCCGGGGAATGCATGAGAAGAATTGTGCTGCATATAGAACTGCAGTGCAGGATAGCATGCACCACATATATACAAAGTGTACATTGCAAATCACACAATTGATGCATGCACAGTACAACATGTGCAATATATAATTTATAGTTATTATGTATGACATTGTAGCACCGCTTGAGTGTCTGCAGTGTGTATGCTATGATGTTGACCATCTCAGCAATACATTCTTACAGTAAGCACATGCAAACCATGAATAGTTCTTAGCTGGGGGGATGATGTGTTATGTGTGCATGCATTCTGCAGACATACTATGAATGTGCATGCACAGATGTATAGTGTCCACCTGCCCACAGACATGTGGCTTACTACCTGAAATTGTACAGAAAGGAGTGGGTGGGCTGCTCAGTGTCCGTACCACATCGGGATGGCTGCAGTATGCCCTCTCCCTCCCAATAGCATGCCCCAAGAGCAGCACAACACCTATGTCAAGGCAAAGGTGTAGAATGTGGCAGGGGAGACCTGTTGGACTGAACAGCAGGTCTTGTCCAATCATGATCTGCACTGCCAGCCAACACTACAATTTTCATGCACTAGCTTTCAAGCAACTAGTATACCTAGTTTGTTGGACTAAGTAACCTGTACTGGACAAGCTTCGTCGATCACTGCTACAGCCACTGTCAATTTTAAACAATCCAATAAACAGTCACCCTATACCATTTACTCTCCCTATACATAAGTGCATGCGTATGTTGGTATGTCCCATGGTCACACTCACGCTATCATTCCCTGCAACACACACTCACTCAGTGTCACTGTCATTCTATGTAATATTATGTAATTTAAGATGCTGTGAAGCAAGGCGTCGCTATGGAAACATCCTTGCAAGATGGAAATTGTTGATACAGCAAGTGGAAGTGTTAAAATATTATGTACTTCTCTTACTCACAGCCAGACTCACCTAAAAGTAACTCTGCCATGTTCTCATAGAAGACCAGAATTGTTGGAAATTGAAATCTGCATTATAATATTATATGTTGTGGTACAGGCAGGCTCAATGGTGCGTGAGGATTACATGGTGGTGGTAAGAGTTACGTATGCATACATGTTATGTGTACACATGACCGTGGAGTAAATAGAGGATGCACAGGTTTAATCTTGTTAACAACAAATGAAGTACACGCATTGTGTAATGTGTGATATGCATTGTTGACGCTCACACATCTTTCCTTCTGATCAGTGAGAAGACAAGGAACGCAAGTGCTCCAACAGTGGTAGATACTTCCGCAATGACCCAGAAAACATCATCCACAGCATAACTTATGGCCAGTTGTGAATTGTGATGGATTCGCTCGCATGAAGGGATACACAGACCACACATATTAATGAAGTCTGGGTGACACATAACTGCACTGGTCACATTGGTGGAGTTGACACTGTTGGCAACGTTAGCAGAATCATTGTCACTGTCTGGACTGCCTGCCTCTTGCCCAAGCACAGTCTATACAATTGCATGCAGATACAAGTGTACATTGCAGTCACATTGGATGAAGTGACTAGATTGATGTTATGGTATGTCATGCTGTGTGTGGCCACTGAGTTAACCACAATGCATTATACGTACCTTGCTGCCATTTTCTGGTTGTGTGTCACAGTTTGGGATAAGGTGAGGTACCCTCTCACGAATGTAGTCAAAGAGCGGCCATTCTATGAGGTGAAACTCCTCCTTGCAAATGTCCTCCACAAGGGTGTTGCACCGTGAGCGAGTCAGCTGCAGAGTGGGATCTATACTGCCATTGTAGCAGGGAGGAAAGAGGAAATTGCAGTAGAGGGGCAATCCAGCTGAACGACATCTCGGCGTGAGAAGGTCAAGGGGATCACTGAGTATGAGCTCCAGGTTGGCCTGTAAGTCAGACATGTCTCCCCGAGGAGAGACAGTCAGAGACATTTCTACAGCTGTAGCCTCGCTTTCAATGAGTGCTGCAATTTGAGGGTAGCATGGGCTGTTCTCTGTCAGTGCAGTGCACACCAATGACATGGTTGTGTTTGACTGGGAGAGGGGATTGGGGAAGCATAGGAGAAGGAATGTGCTCAAGGGGAGGGAGAAAGAGGGAGGGGGGTAATGAAGAGGAGGGAAATGGAAAGAAGGTAAGGTGAGGTTAGGGTTAGGGTCAATGTGTGGTAGAGCACCATGCCCTCCATGCAGTTGAGAAATATGCATTAGTGATATACTGTGGTACTTCAATCCATTGGTCCACACCTCCCCATTGCATGACTTGGATAACTTACCATAGTAGCCTAAGACTATACTATAGCAATGAGCTGACAGCTGTAATAAGCAGTCCATGTGCAAACATCGTACTACAGTGGCTGCCATACACAGGTTTCATATCTAAAGTCATGTCCTTACAGTAATCTAAGGACAATCCTGCCCATGCACAGCTGTTCAATGGAATCCTGATCCCCAAGATACGTACATATTAGAAAACTACATATGTGGCTGTGTCACCAAGCTGGCAGGTGCCCAGCTGCCACTCACAGTATTCCTGTCACTTTGGCTACTACAGGTGTCCAGAATTTGGCTCAAGGTGGAAAAGCTATCCCGCCAGTTTTCCAAGTCTGAGTCCCGAAAGACCACAAACACAACCAGTGGAGTAGAGAATAGGGCTACTACTAAGGTTATGGAGCAAAGCAGAGCGGTGTTCTCGATCCATGCCTTCACCTGACAAGTAGTTTTGGACATTATAGAATCAGACATCAATCTGTGGCACTATACATGGCAACAACACTCTGTCAAGCACTCAGAATGAGCAAGGATCAGTTTTGGACAATGCAGTTGGACACTGTATCCAAACGCTAACAATATATATGTACATAATACTTATTAGATTTGTTTCCCTGTGCTAACTAGTCCATCTGGCCTGGATCGCATGGAAGCACATGAATGAGGAGACCAAACTATGGGATGGTGAGAGGCATCCAGTCTTTGTCATGTCATGCATGGCAATTTCCACCTCCCTCACAACTGATAATTAAGTTAGAAGGTCTCCCCACATTGAACACGATCTATCCCAATTCGTTTACCCTCACCTTCAGTGCTCACCACATGCAGGCTGACACAAGAAGACTTATAAAGGTATATAGGAGACTCACAGATGATCGATGTGCTCTGCTCCCACCATTGTATAACACTATGCACCTAATTTGTATTCATGAATTATAAATTATAATTCATGAATTATAAATTATAATTCATGAATACAAATTAGGTGCACATAATTTAATTATAATTTATAATTAAATTATGTTATATAATATTTGCAGCTAGTCCATTGTATGCTGCTGTACACAGTGTACTGCAGAGTTAGCTGTGCACAGTTTATTGCTACACTGATCGAGTGTTCATTGCAAAACATGCAGCAAGCCTCTATCTCATCTACTGTACTTAGAGGAGGACATGTACTGCATGTTATCTAACAATTGTAGTAGGGGATCATTGAGTATATAGCTACATACATATGAGTTAGTAGCTAATGGCAATCTGCATGCATGCATGCTTGTACTATTCCATTCATGCAAACCAGCATAATATGAAGGACATATGGTACACCATGCAGTGAGTTGGGGTTCCACAAATTACTAGACTGGTACTATATAATAGATTGGTATGCGTTATATAATATATATTATAATGTTCCCACATGCATGCACAGTTGCACTTGGTATAAGGTCTATATATACCCTCATTCATTCATTCACAGTTGTACCTTAGTCTGAGCATTGATATCATTTCTGAATCAGAATTAGTGTAAGAAAACATATTATCAGTATTAGGAACAGCACACCATTCACAGCACCAGATAAACAGGAAAGGCCTCCAATGTAGCACTGAATAGAGGTCCCAACCAAGCATCTATTGAATTATGCATCAATTAGTTCAACAATGATATCATTCATCCTTTCAATTGCCACTAATGTACAATTCTGAGGTGCCGTGGGCTTAATTCAAGAGTATAAATTGAGGTGTTTTGCATGTCACAGCTATAGTCACTGTGTGTTTTGTGACAGCAAGTCGTTCAAGATGAAGCTGACCCTCCTGCCTCTGATAGCCAGTTTCTTTCTGTTCTGTATTGGTGAGCCTACATTATGCATCTAGAACTCTGTTCAGAATGGGCTCCGTATGAACCCCACCCCTACTCCCACTTACACCCTAAGCACTCACCCCATTCCAACCACCACTCTAATGTACCATCTATATAATTACCATATACTGTACATAACTCAATTGCTCCCTTAAACTTCCACATACTCAGGGAGAGGCCATATGAGTGAAAGGTAGGAGGCTTGCATGCCAAATCTAATTTACTGATTTTCTTTAAGAGAATAGCAGTTTTTATCCAAACTGCTGCATGTTTAAACTTTTATTTCATCAGGTGTGATCAGTACAGAGGTCAAGTCTGCCGCAACTTGACAGGCAATTCCCAGGCAGCATCACTGCACACCGGCAATGTGGACATGGATATTAATTCTGCCTTTCATTCTCTTCTTGGTGTGAATGTCACTGAGGCCTGCAGGCAAGTGCTCCTAGTTGGTTTGTGTGCTGACTATCTGTTTCCATGTGACCAGGAGAAGGTATGGTGTGGTAAATTATCACTTAATGAGCTGCGCACAAAGGCAGCAGAAGAGTGCCAATGTGAAGTTGGAACTGCTCTTGCACAAATATGCAATTGGAGTAGAAATCCAACTCTAAACACCTACTTTGATGGGTTGAGTGATGAATACTTCAAATGGGACCCACAGCACCCAGTCGTCCTCCCAGAAGGAAAAACCTGCCAACTCATTGGTAAGGGGTCATTCACAGGCACTATGCCTACCTTCTTCCTTATCTTCAATTCATGTATACACACTCTATTCACATCATTTCCTATAAATATATATTACAGGTATACACTTTGGTGTAAGCAACAAATCTGAGACTAATGGGACCGTGGTAGATGACTCAGCGGGACTCAATTTGACTACTGGAGTGGGCGAGACCACAACTAATACCTCTGGAGTGGGAGGGACCATGGCTAATACCACTGGGGTGGGCGGGGTCACT
>OZ025883.1:357500-360000 GCA_964019415.1 Ianthella basta
CTACGTTTGGAGGTGAGGGCGCAGGGAAGGGGGGGGGGGGGGGGAGGGGGGGACGCAGAGAAGAAGAAAAAGGCATATTCTTTATATCTCACTCGCCGCCCTCTACACATTAAAAATTAAGCTCAGTTTGTTAGGGAAATGAGTTTCAAAGCATGTGCTGTTGTAGAACGTGAGAGTGGTGGAATATTAGCCAACATGCCAGTGCCTGAGTTCCGCCCTCCCTCCCTGTTTCCTTCCACCCTGCTTCAACCTCCCCTCCATCCTTGTCACACGCAGACACTGCAGACCCTATCTGTCATTGATTACTGACTGGTCAGAAGTTGGACGTGTCATGGCTGCAGAGTTAGTCACCAATGGTCATGACTCCTCCCCCACTGCTGGAGGTGAGGGGGGAGGAGGAGGGGACGTGCCCACCTATGCTGAGGCCTTTCCCCCTCTGGCCAAGCTGGACAGCCCCACATCAACTGATGCCCCCGTCAAGTCACTCCCGATATCAAGTGTAACCCAGGTGTGTGCGTGCGTGCGTGCGTGTGTGTGTGTGTGTGTGTGTGTGTGTGTGTGTGTGTGTGTGTGTGTGTGTGTGTGTGTGTGTGTGTGTGTGTGTGTGTGTGTGCTTGCGTGTATGTATGTATGTGTGTGTGTGTGTGTATGTATGTGTGTGTCTGTGTGTGTGCGCTCGTGTGCGTGTGTGTGTGTACCTATACCAGAAATGAATCTAATGACTCCTGCCTAGGTACTGGTTAAGTTAGATTTCACTCCCCACCACACAAGAGTGTAAATCTGACCATATCAGTGATCTATCACCACCTCCTGTGATGTCAGTTGGTTTCATGTCAGGCACCCTTCCAGTGTCATGACCTCACAAGGTGTGAACATCAGAAGGTGTGCATGTCCTGTCTATTGTGAAGTGTCTTTGCCTTCTCTCTCTCTCGTGTGGGGGCACTGAAAGGGGGATGATTGAAGCAGGCGGTGTGGGAGGGTGATTCAGATGAGAAGGGAGTGAATAGATGCTGTGTTTTTGTACCATTTGGTGCTAGTGTGTGTGTGTGTGTGTGTGTGTGTGTGTGTGTGTGTGTGTGTGTGTGTGTGTGTGTGTGTGTGTGTGTGTGAGAGTCCCTGTAACATGTGGTGTGGTGTGTGCAAGAGATGTATGTTACTTGACATGACTGTGACCATATACGACTAACTAGTGTGTGTGGATGTGCGGTTGTGTCTGTAACCATCCCGTTGTAGCCTTCACTGTGTCTGTGTGTGCACACAACAATGTCTTACATGGCTGCTGTTGGCAAATGTTCAATACCTTGGCAGGTGATCATTTATACTGGAGCTATGCACAGTTTGTGTACTTTGCGAAAGAATGTACACAATGCATGTATGTTTAAAGGGTAGAGGATGGTTTCTGATGCTATTTCATTGTGACATCTATAGACGGCAGCACCATACCATATCATCTGACTCTCTGTCTCTGAATAAGATTGGCGTGCAACAATACATATAGGTCTGTTATCTGGCTGCTTGTGAGAGACCGCCACTGAGTGTGTCTTCGTCAGTTCAGCTACTTGTCACGAAATGAAAATGTGCCACGTGATGCGATGACTGTGTGCAGTGAATGTGACAACGGTAGCCGACTACAGTGAAACCTGTCTTTTGTAGATTGTCACCGAATGTTGCAGCCACCTCTCTAAAACAGCCAGCCTCTCTGGTTCCAAATAGCACAAACATAGCACTAAAACATTGCAGCCTACCTCTGTAATGCAGCCACCTCTCTAAAACAGCCAGCCTCCCTGGGCCTGTCCTTCGTGGATCACAAAATGCCACAACTCAGCAAGTTATTAAGTAAACCTATTTCTATCTCTTAAGGCGACCATATTTACAGCAAAATTTAGCATTTTCAAGACTTGTTCCATTTTAAACTGCGTTATAAAACACTCGTTTTTGTATGTTAGTACTTTATATTTTATAGAGTCGTGACATGAAGTACATAACAAAGGTATGTGTGTTTCTTATGCCTCACTGCACCAATCCAAAGTGTGATGTTAGGAGGAAGGTGCAACAGGTGCAACAGGTGGTAGGTACTATTGGGTCTCCACACACTCACACACGTGTCGCTTCGTCCCATCCCTTGTAGGCACCCTCGAGTGCACTGTACCTGCGCCACTGATTGTACTTCGGGTCACTGTTCTCTCCAGCCAATCTAACCCCAATCACACAATGCCGCTTGCTCACACTGTTCACAGGTATACACGAACTGTGTTGTCTTGTCAGTTGGAGATGACTCAGACGAGTACTTCACTTAGTCATTATTTTGTACGTACACTTTTGCTGTTTGATCTTTGCTGGTCCACACATGTGTTAGTGACTGCTATACTGCGTACAGTGCTTCATTGACAGTAAAGACTGCTGCACTGCCCCTGTGTGTGATATAGCACCCAGTACTCACTCACACGTGACAAGTTGGATGGGTTGGGAAAGTCATATTCAGTCATTTTCCCTCTAATCC
>OZ025883.1:365000-367500 GCA_964019415.1 Ianthella basta
TCCCCTCCCCTCCCCCTCTGCTCTCTCCCCATCCCCTCCCCCCTCTGCTCTCTCCCCTCCCCTCCCCCCTCTGCTCTCTCCCCTCCCCTCCCCCCTCTGCTCTCTCCCCTCCCCTCCACTCCCCTCCCCCTCTCTCCACTGCTCTCTCCCTCCCCTCCCTCCCTCTCCACTCTCCTCTGCTGCTTCTTGTAGAAACGTACCTGTGGCACTGTGTCAGTGGAGGTGAAGAAGACACAGCACAAGTACGTCATTGGGCCACGCGGACAAGGACTTCAAGACATCCTCGCTGAGACGGGTGTGTCTGTGGAGATCCCAAGTATGGACACTGACTCCTGCACTGTCACCTTGAGAGGGCCTCAGGACAAGCTAGGTGCTGCACTGTCCAAGGTCTACGAGAGGGTTAGTGGGCGGGGCTGGAGGGGGTTGGTGGGCGGGGCTGGAGGGGGCTAGAGGGGGTTAGTGGGCGGGGCTGCAGGGGGCTGGTGGGTGGGGCTAGAGGGGGTTAGTGGGTGGGGCTAGAGGGGGTTAGTGGGTGGGGCTGGAGGGGGTTAGTGGGTGGGGCTAGAGGGGGTTAGTGGGTGGGGCTGGAGGGGGTTAGTGGGCGGGGCTGAGGGGGTAGTGGGCGGGGCTGGAGGGGGTTAGTGGGTGGGGCTGGAGGGGGTTAGTGGGCAGGGCTGGAGGGGGTTAGTGGGTGGGGCTAGAGGGGGTTAGTGGGTGGGGCTAGAGGGGGTTAGTGGGTGGGGCTGGAGGGGGTTAGTGGGTGGGGCTAGAGAGGTTGGTGGGCGGGGCTCAGGACATGTATCAGATGTGCTGCTTCTGTTTGCATATTTATTTACTACTTCCTGTACATATGACATAGTGCTGTCCTTGTCATACATATGTCACTTTCATCTGTCACTTATCACTACTTTCTGTTGTCTTTGTCACTACTACTTGCCTGATATCACTACCATCTGTCACATGTCACTACCGTCTGTCACATGTCACTACTGTCTGTCACATTCTGTCACATTGCACATGCCCTCTCCTACCCTACCCAGGCAAACAGCACTGTAGCGGAAGAGGTGCACGCCCCTCGCTGGCTCCACCGTTTCATCATTGGACGCAAGGGGCAGAATGTGAGGGAGATCACTGAGAGCTTGTCCAAGCTGCACTTGGAGTTCAACGCAGACAAGGATGCCATCTTCCTCGAGGGGCCTCAGGCAGAGGTCCTGCAGGCCAGGAAGAAGCTGGAAGACTTCACCAATGACTTGGTAAGGGGTGGGGTGGAGGGAGGAGGAGGGGTGGGAGAGAGGGAGGAGTGCGAGGTAAGGTAGTGTAGCTAGTTAGAGATCTCTCCACCCCTGGTGGTGCTTGTCTATATGTACATGTGTTTGTAGCTGAGTAAGCCACCATTTGGACTGCTTTCTGAAAGCAGTGTTGTAGCTACTAATGTTGGCCTCCCCTTCTTGTCTCACCACCAGCTGGCAACAATGGACTATGCGGAGGTGCACATTGACCGCAAGTATCACCGTCATGTCATCGGAAAGGGCGGAGTCAACAGTGAGTCACAGCACAGCGTGTGGGTTGAGTGTGTAGAGGGTGGAGAGGCGTGTGCTGGAGCGTGTGATCTACAAAGACTTCTCCCTCCTCACCCTCCTCTCCCCTCCCTTCACCTTCCTATTGCTCGCAGTCAACAAAATCAAAACTGAGACTGGCACATCCATCCACATCCCGAGTGATGGTGAGCCTAGTGACGCCATCCGCATCGAAGGAGACCCAAAAGGTGTTGCAGCTGCTAAGGCGGCCATTTTGGAGCTGGCCAAGAAGATTGTAAGAATATATGCATTCTAGTTACACACACACACGCGCACACGCGCGCGCACACACACGCATGCGCGCACACACACATGCACGCACATACACAGTCGTCAATCTCTCTTGACTAATTAGCAGGGTATCACACTGGATCTGTTTCGTTATCTTTTCCCCTCATCCAATCACACGATACCCCTCCCTCAACCCAAGCCCTGCCCCTTGTAGTGCCCCACCATTGTCTGTGGTGGGCTGAAGTGAAAACTGGCACTTTGGAGGAGGGACATGCATTTGTGCTTTCAGTGTCTTGTTATCTCCGTGTATGCCACAGTGGGGAGGGTGAGAGGGAGGGACTTCGGCTGTACTCTCCCTGTCACTGGTACAGTGTATGTGTGTAGCTGTAGTCAGCGTTACCTAGGTAACAGTAACCATGGTGCTGTAAGAGATTGTGGTAAAAGCTGATGGGTTCATCACATTGGTCAGCAGTTAGCAATAACAGTGGCATCTATAGCAACAGTTTCCATAGCAATGATCTCCATAGCAACGCTAATGCTTAAGGCCGATTGGGCTGTCACAGATTGTGTATTTTTGTAGTTCTATCAGTGGGCGTGTTTGTGGGTCAGGGTAGTTTCATCATGAGCCTTCCCTTGCACATTCCCTGTTCTACAGTACAGTAGACCTCCATCTCTACATTGGTCTATGTGCG
>OZ025883.1:372500-392500 GCA_964019415.1 Ianthella basta
GTGTGTGTGTGTGTGTGTGTGTGTGTGTGTGTGTGTGTGTGTGTGTGTGTGTGTGTGTGTGTGTGTGTGTGTGTGTGTGTGTGTGCATGTGCGTATGCGTGTGTGTGTGTGGTGATGTGCCCCTTATTCCCATTTAGGAGAAGGTGGTCGAAGATGAGATGAAGGTGGACCCCAAATACCACAGGCACTTCATCCAGAGGAGGGGACAGGTGAGACGAGTGGTGGCAGTAAATCTAACTACATCTTAATACCTAACCTGTGTCCGTGTGTCTGTGTGTGCATGGGTAGGTGATCCGTGAAATATCTGACGAAAATGGCGGAGTAATCATCAGCTTCCCCAAGCAAGGATCCGGTTCCGACCGTGTGACGCTGAAGGGTGCCAAAGATTGCATCACTGGTGCCAAGGCCCAGATCGCAGAGGTTGTTGAGGAACTGGTGAGTGAACAAGTGCTACGGTGTGTGGTGAGCGAGGAGTCTGTGTATGGGCTTGAATTGTGAGGTGTGGGGTGGAATAATGAGACATGTGCACGTGTAGGGGTGAGAGTTGTGTGGGGGTGTGTGTCATGTGGGCGTGTGTAGGGGTGAGGGGTGTGTGGGGGCGTGTCGTGTGGGAACGCGATGTACATACGTACGTATCACAGTGCATGTGTGTGTGCATGTGTGAAAGTGAAGGTGAAACGAGTGTGGGAACAACAAGGGCTTTTCCACGGCTAGTTTCCTAAACTCCCACTCTCGGTAAATCCTGTGTTTTGGAATAATTGTACCCTCCCCCAGCCCAAAGTTGTACCACATGTTGCTGACCTCTCCACATACGCACAGACGAACGCACACACGCATGCGCACGCACACGCACACATGGTCTCGCTCCTCTGTTACTCCAGAGCCATGTCTGTCTCCTTGTACTGTATCTGCACCCTCTCTTATCGTGTAGCGTTGTTTTCATGCTTCGTGTGAGCAGTTGAGAGGTTCAAACACTTTTGGTGTGCCGACAGGCAGATTACAAGTTGCCCCTCCACTCCAAGCTAGTTGTTTTGGTCACTTTAATACCCTATTGCCAATCATACCCTGGCCCCCTCTTCCACCTTACCATGCCACACCCCCTCCCCTCCCCTCCCCCTCCCCCTCCCCCTCCCTCCCAGGATGCCCAGGTGACCTTGGAGTGCTCCATTCCTCACCAGCACCACCGCTCTGTACTGGGCACTAGAGGTGTCCACGTGCAGGACATCACCATGGAGCACAATGTGAGCATCAAGTTTCCAGAGCGACCTGGAGCCCCTCCCCCCAGTGGAGAGCAGGAGGAAGCTGCTGTGGAGGCTGAACCGGAAGAGGGGAAGAAAGACCCGAGGGACATTATCAACGTGACTGGTCGTAAGGAGCACTGTGAAGCAGCCATTGAGGCGCTGATGGTGAGTGTGTGTGTGTGTGTGTGTGTGTGTGTGTGTGTGTGTGTGTGTGTGTGTGTGTGTGTGTGTGTGTGTGTGTGTGTGTGTGTGTGTGTGTGTGATATGTGCATACCATATCTACTCCAATTATGCGAAGTGGGTACTTTGTGTTTTGAGTTCTGGCCTCAATGCCACCATAGTTGGTCTTTGTAGAGAGGTGGCTGCAATATTTTTGTAGTGGAATGTACGTTAGTGCTTTTTGGGGCCAGGGATGCTGGCTGTTTTAGAGAAGTGGCTGCATTATACAGTGACCACTATGGACAGGTTTCACTGTGTATGTACACACACCCAGTGTGAGTAAGTAATGTGTGCTAGTGAGTGAACTGGCAAATGCCAATCGTGACTGAAATTCAGGCAAAAGGGAACCCTTGAAAGCATGGAGATGTTTGTTTAGATATAGTCTACTGCTGCTTACCAACCAACAGAGAAATGTGGAAGGAAGGATGAGCCACATGTGGCGTGCCTATCTCAACACATCCACTCTCAACACCCATTCCAGATAACCTCATTACTGAGCCAACCTTGATCAACTTCATCTGTAATCAGTTGGCTTGATCAGATGATGATTAGATGGTGGTATCAGTTGTCTGTGGCCAATATGTGGTTGTGTAGCTCACTGTGGTAGTTGTGGGGGGGAAGGGGTGCATGGGTGTGCTCCCTCAAGTAAGGGGAAGTCCCTTGCACTCCCAAAGGGTAATCCCCTTGCCCTCCAGGCCAGTGGGAGGTCCGTAGCAGTGCTGATGTGTTTGTGGTTCACTCTCAGCACTCTCCCAAGACCTCAGTGGAGAGATTCCCAAATGAAGAGGTTAAGGTCTCAAAAGAGAAAAGTTCCCATGTGTTTCCACACTACTCTCAGGTGGTGCAATGGTTTACAAACTGACCCTACTCCTTTGTGTAATGGTTCAAGATCTCAATATTGTGCATTTACACATTTTACTAGTGCAGTCTATTTCAATTGTGTTCAATTCAGTGGCAGCTGAATCTCACTTTTGTCAGTGACTAAACTGACAGGAGCTGTAAGTGTAATGACGCTGTAGCACACATGACAGTGCTTACAACTGTAATATAGATCCCGTTGCCATGGTAACGTGCATCTAAACTATGATTCTAAATCTCTGAGAAGCATTCCAATTATTGCTTTGCGTGTGATTCTAATCCTATAAAGTACGCTATGGGCAGAGCAGGGGTGCATATATATCCCATAAAGGCACTCTGTGGGGACATTTATCATTGCAGTATGGCATCATTTAAGCGTACGTCGTCAAGAAGTGACAGGAGTGTGAAATGATTGGGTAAGCGAACGGATTTGGATCTATAACACTCAAATGGCGAGCAGTCGGTGTCTCTATGCGATTTAGACCACTCGGCACTCGTGCTCTAAAGCACGCGGACACCTCTTGGTCACCAGTTAACTATTACACAGTACTGCTTATAACTGCAACAGTTACAGTGCTAGTACGTAACTGTAATATAGCCAGTCTGAAACAGACAGCCTCCCTGGGCCCAAAGAGCACTAAAACATAGCAATCTACCTCTGTAGAGCAGCCACCTCTCTATAAAGGTCAGTTAAAACTGGCCCACAGGTGGCTGTCTTAGACAGGTTTCACTGCATAGCACACATCACAATGCAGTACTGTGTGTATATAGTTTACAGCACCGATGCAGTACTGTGTGTATATAGTTTACAGCACCGATGCAGTACTGTGTGTATGTAGTTTACAGCACCGATGCAGTACTGTGTGTATGTAGTTTACAGCACTGATGCAGTACTGTGTGTATGTAGTTTACAGCACTGATGCAGTACTGTGCGTATATAGTTTACAGCACCGATGCAGTACTGTGTGTATATAGTTTACAGCACTGATGCAGTACTGTGTGTATATAGTTTACAGCATCGATGCAGTACTGTGCGTATGTAGTTTACAGCACTGATGCAGTACTGTGTGTATGTAGTTTACAGCACTGATGCAGTACTGTGTGTATGTAGTTTACAGCACTGATGCAGTACTGTGCGTATATAGTTTACAGCACCGATGCAGTACTGTGCGTATATAGTTTACAGCACCGATGCAGTACTGTGTGCATATAGTTTACAGCACTGATGCAGTACTGTGTGTATAACTGTGCTCCACCCAACCCAGTGGATGTTTGTCCCATGCACATTGGACTTATGTCACAGTTGCTGCACAGGCCCACCTTACCATATAAGGAGTGTGAGGGGGCGGTGAATGAGTGAAAGCAGGAAAGTGTGTGGCGTGCGTGAAGATGGCCAGGGGAGAGGTGTACCACATGATGTGGCCACCTGCCGATCGATTCACTTTCACCAAGTGGCACTCACACTGTCACTAACAAAGCCTGTGTTGGCTGGAGCGTTGCTTGGAAGACTATAAACGTTTCAATTTACAAGGAGTTGTTGTTCCTTGGTTCTTCTTTCATGCGTTATAATTAACAGAACTGTTAGGCCAGTGTAGGGGGATGTGTCATGACCCATGACTGCTGTGTGTGGGGGGGGGGGTGTGTTCTGGTGTGCATGCAGCTTGTCTGTCTACAATGTCTTCCTGCATTGGTGAGGGTGCGAAATCTTAGCAGTGTGGGAGGAGAGCACACTGCATATGGACTGCTCCTGTGAGGCTAGCGTGGTACAATTAAAGCCTTTGATGTGTGTGCCTCTTCCTCCTTTTTATCATCAAGGGCTGTTCCATGTTTTCACTCTTCACCCTCCTCCCTCCCCCCCACCCACCAGTTCTCCTTCACTCCCACCCACCAGTTTCCCCTCCTTCACTCCCACCGCTTTCAAGAGAATGCAATTAAGCACTTGATGCTCTTCCAGTGTTTTTCTTCTAAGCTGTTTTTAACCCTACTTTCATAATAATAGTTATTCCCCATTAAAACATTCAGGGTAGTATGTTAGTGTTGGTCGTGCTGATAAGAGTAAGATACTGCACAGACTGTAGCTCAAAAGCCTGTGCACTCAAAAGCCTGTGCACTCAAGACATGCGCAGATACTGCCTCCCTCTCCCCTCCCTCCTCCACCGTCTCCCGTCCCAGGCACTGGTCCCCATCTCTGTGGAGGTTGCAGTGCCCAACGACTACCACAGATACATCATTGGGCAGCGTGGGCGTGAGGTCCGGGCCCTGATGGAAGAGTTTGATGTCCAGATCACCATCCCTCCGTCGGAGAAGAAGCTGGATACCATCACCATCTCTGGGCCTCCCTCTCGTGTGGAGGCTGCCAAGAAAGCTGTTGAGCAGAAAGTGGAGCAGCTTGATGCTGAGAAGGAGGATAGGGTGAGGGTGGGGATGTGATATGTGAGAGTGAGTGTGGATGAAGATGTGAAACTGTGGGTGTGTGGGGTGTGGGTGATGAAGTGTGGTGATGGTGTGAGAGTGAGTGTGAATTGTGAAGGTGTGGTGGGGTGAGGGGGTAAAGCAATGTGTTGCTTGCTTGCTACTTGTTATCACTGAGGGAGTGTGTTCAAGCTCTCATGAACTGAATGAGTATAAGTGTGATTGCTGTCTCTTCCCCTCCCCCCCTCCTCCTCCCTACCCCTCCCTACCCTTCCCTACCCCTCCCTACCAGGAGCTGCGCAGCCACAAGGAAGTTGTTCACGTCGACCCCAAATACCACCCCAAGATCATTGGCAAGAAGGGAGCTATGATCAATAAGATTCGCAAGGACTTTGGAGTTCAGATCCAATTCCCGGAGAAGGAAGGGGAGGGTGGAGAGGACGACGACGTGATTGAGATCACCGGCTATGAGCACCAGACCAAGAGTGCCAGGGATGCCATCCTGAAGGTTGTCGAAGAGCTGGTATGTTGGTTGCCATGGCAGCCATTCAAATTTCAATTTCATTTCATGTTTTATGGAAAATGCATTTTACTACCATACATACATATACTTTTTTGCCATACTACATATACTTACTTACATACCAGGTTGTGCTGTGCTTACTGTGACAGTCACATGCATATCATGTGACAGTCACATGCATATCATGTGGGTGTGTTGTGTCCGGTGTGTAGAGTCCCTCCACCTTCACCAACTGATATACTTCAGGCAATAGATAGTACCAAAGTCAGCTCAGCCTATTGTTACGCAAGCGCCTCAGGCAATCTCAGTGACCAAGTTCACGTTTCTCTACGTGTATGTAAGACTGACCCGGCGTTTCATGGTCTAAGCAGCGTCTTCACTTTCCCTGGTGGCTGTGCTGTGAGGGTGCCGTGCCACCTGCCATGCTACACAGCTACCTGAAGGAAGTGGTTGGCGTGTGTGACTGTGCACCATCCAGAGATTCACAAGATAACTATGTACATACGTACGTACGTACGTACTTCAACGCCTTGTTATTATTGGCAGAGCTGTTTCTTTGCCCTTTCATTTTCCAGCATACCACCAGCAGGAAATTGACATTTTCTACTGGCAGTGTTAACTGGAATCACCCAGCTGCATGCACACACACAGACACACACACACACCACACACACACACACCACACACACACACACACATTTTGTCTCTGCCATCCTCTTAGCATCTCTGCCATTCCCTTAGCATCTCTGCCATTCCCTTAGCATCTCTGCCGTTCTCTTAGCATCTCTGCCATTCCCTTAGCATCTCTGCCATTCCCTTAGCATCTCTGCCGTTCTCTTAGCATCTCTGCCATTCCCTTAGCATCTCTGCCATTCCCTTAGCATCTCTGCCGTTCCCTTAGCATCTCTGCCATTCCCTTAGCATCTCTGCCGTTCCCTTAGCATCTCTGCCATTCCCTCAGCATCTCAGCCGTTCTCTTAGCATCTCTGCCATTCCCTTAGCATCTCTGCCGTTCTCTTAGCATCTCTGCCGTTCTCTTAGGATCTCTGCATTCCATTGGCATTGTAGTGGTTAGTGGTTGTGGACACAGTACAACTATCTGGTGCAGAGATAGGAAGTGAAGCTTCATTCCTTCCACCTCAAACTACACAACACTCCCTTGGTTCCCATTGCTTGGCTGCTAGTGGTGGAAGTGGTCTGTGATCAAAGCATGATGGTTTGTGAAATGTGTGGGATGGTTCGCAAGGTGAATGGTGGGATGTTGGCATAGTCATGTTCTTTCCCAGGATACTGATACAGTGGTGAAGAGCGCACATACACACACACGCACACACAGACACGCACATGTGTGCACACACACTAAGTATGCACATATGTATATATGAACACAAGCAGAAGTTCATTTATACACGAGGCATTGTAATGTTTGTGTATAATTGCTAAGAATGCCTGTAGAATAGAGCCTAGAGGTACATATATACATTATACATGAAAGCATTGTAGTGTTTTATTAGTAGTATACAATAGCATTGAGGTACAGATGTACTATACTTTATGCATGAGGCATTGTAGTGTTTGTGTATAATAGTACAGTGAAGTACAGTACAGATGTGCTTTGGGACAGTTGAGGTGAATGGATGTATTGACCATTTGTGAACCGTATTGTAATTTGCGACTGTCAGCCTCTGAGAAGACTCCCCACCTGTGTGTGTGTACGCCATTCCCCTTGGGGATATCGCTGAATTGGTGGAGCACAACAGACTATTGCCCTTTGAGCCTATCGCTCTGAATGGAGCACCACTTTCAGCTTTCTTATCGTTGAATTATGAAACTAAATGTAATCTGAAGAGTGATTTGGTGCTATAGAGGGCTGAGTTGGTTCTGGTAATTTCTGACCCTCGTTTTGGTCACTGCATCTAATCTGCATGGGGCGTGTTGCAGCTGGCATTTCATTTTCCACAGTGTAATGGGAATACAATGGGAAATCATGATTAACACTGCCCTTTGGATAGAAACTCACAATTTAGACCTCCCTTTGGATAATATCTAATGATTAAGGTTTCCCTGTGAATAACCTGACAATTGAGACCGCATTTGGATAGAAACTGGCAATTAAGACCACCCTTTGGATAAGCCTGACAATCGAGACCTCACTCTGAAGTGTCCCAGAAAGCGGTTCATTGACTTCATTCGTGCGCATGTAAATGTTTTCTGTACAAGGTCAGATGTTGAGTGAAGTGCTGTGGCAGTTGTTTTAGTCTTCGCGTGTCATTAGAAGGTGGTGGGTCTGACTGCAGGTTGGGCTTCACAGCATTGATGGCTTGTCATGAAAGTTGTTGAGCGTGACTAGTTGATAGTAGGACGATAGTTCCTTTGGACAATCGACTACACCAGCGAGTCATTTCTCCATTAACAGTTCAATGCAGCATTCACATTCTTCACATTCTTCACAGGCCTACAAGTAACTGAAGGTGGAATGTGTAATGAGATCCCATCCTGGTCATGTTCTAAGTAGCTTCCACTCTGGTAAGTTACCAAAAATACACACTTCTTGTGCGCAAGTCCTTAGTGAAATTGTACCTGGATGCTAGTAGTGTAGATGCTTCAAGAATTAGTTCCAGTTTGTTATCTGATTGTAGGTGGATGTTACAGGTCATCTGTGAAGCTGTGGACTTTGTTATCTGAGTAGATATTTTTAGCGTTGGTTCATTGCTGGCTTATGGGGGGATGTGCTGGTTGTCATCTTATGCTTTAGTTCTCATTCTGCGTCATTCATCTCCAGTGTTTATTGCCTCAAGAATGCTCCTTACCTGCGTATGGCTGCTTCCTTCCGCCTAATCATTTTGTGACCTGTAAGGTTACATGTTCAGAATCCTTCTTTAGAACCCGGGAATCCTCCATCCTCCTCCATCACCACCCCCTCCCCCCTGTACCCCTCTTCAGACCATCACTATCAATGTTGTCTAACTGTTGTAGCAGGCGAAGTAGTGCTATTTCACTAAACATGAACACTTTATGTTACAGTACACAGTCTGTACAATCATTGAAGAGTGTGTGCTGAACTGGCAAACTGAGTATGTCAGCGCATTGTAGCCTCCTTCGGTAAACATCTGAAGACCATGCTAGGCAATATACGCAGGTATGAGCAGTGGAAAGACGGTCACTGTGTTGGGCAGCCACCTATCTACTGTAAGACAGCCAGCCTCCCTGGCCCCAAGTAGCACTAACATAGCACTAAACATTGCAGTCTACCTCTGTAATGCAGCCACCTCTCCATAAAGGCCAATTATAACAGGCCCACAAGGGGCTGTCTTAGACAGGTTTCACTGTGCTTGTCTGAAGATTGCCAGTGGAAGTGTTTAGCCCCTTATCCTCAGAGGTAATGTATTCCAATCTTGTAGTTTACATTCCCAGTTCATGAGCTTCGCAAACAGTTGACTCTAAATGGAAGTGGGCTGACGGTCAGTTGAACTACACAAAACCTATTTAGACCTACCTGCAGCGACATTCCTGCCATTCCTTCCAGTGTGTGTGCGTGTGTGTGTGTACGTGTGCGCATGTGTGTGTGTGTGTGTGTGTGTGTGCACGCACAAGTGTGCATGCATGTGTGCATGTTTGTATGGGTGCTCTCCATTGACCATGGCAGACAAGGGGTAATCTTTACAAGTGTGACAATGATTCACATTTTTGTAGGCCATATTGGTCAGTGTTCCCCACCTCCGATGTTGTGGTTGGGAGAGGTTTCACATAACATGGCTGTCCCTTATGCCTTTGTTCTGCTACACTGGTACTAATTTTAGCTACGCCAGGAAGCAGAAAGGAAGCAGACTGTGGCTTTGTTTAGATGGAATTCATTGCCTGAGCACACTGACAGCTTGCATGCATTGGGAGAGACTGAATTGAGGAGGAGTGCCTTATTTGTAGAAGTTATGCAGAGGTTATTTTGGTAATGTCTTTTTGAGAGGTTTAGAGAATGTGCAACTTCAACACAAACAATGTTGATGTGATTGTGCAATCTCATTGCATTCTTGCACAATGTTGATGTAATTGTGCAACCTCATTGCATTCTTGCACAATGTTGCAGTCAGTGCATATGTAGATACACTAAACATGTATCTGTATTGCATGTGCCTTTGATTCATATGCAACTTGGTGAATTGAGTGGCTGCAGGTGTGTGTGGTTGCTATGGTAACACAAGTGTGGTTGCTATGGTAACACATGGGTGTGGTTGCTATGGCAAAAGTACTGGTTGTTCAAACTATGTTTGCCTGAGACACCTTTAATTGCACTCATGTTGTGTCAACTGTTAGAGGGAGGGGTGTGGGGGGTGGGGTGAGAAAGGATGGTGTGATGACGGGCAGGGATTGGAGTGAGGTGATGGGGACAAGTTGATTGGATCGAGTGTTACTAGCATGGCCACAGGTTGATGAAGAGAAGGTGAAACATCAACACTGCCTTCACATTCTATTGTGCTCTAATTAGTGGCTTTGAATGTGGAGGCCTGGTTTGTGGGAGGAGAGAATGGGCGAGGGAGGGCCTGGAGGTGGGTGGGGGAGGGGGAGGGAAATAAAGTAGATGATCAGTTAGAATGACTGTGGCCGAGTGTATCATATATCTCTGTTTGTATCCAAATTCTATTTTTTCGTTCCCACTTCCATTTCCTATCTTATGCAGGAGGAGCAGATTACTGTTGAAGTCAGGATCGACCGTCGCGTGCACAGTCGTCTGATTGGTCAGCGTGGCAAGGCCATCGGCAAGGTGATGGAGCAGTACAAAGTTGACATCAAGTTCCCCCGAGACAAGGGCACTGACATTGTCACCATCATGGGTTTGGAGGACAATGTGGCTGAAGCCAGGGAGGACTTACTGAGCAAGGCAGATGACTTCGTGAGTAATAATACTGTAGTAGTGCGGGCGTGCGTGCGTACATGCCAGCAGCTCTCTCTGTCTGTGTGTGTGTGTGTGTGTGTGTGTGTGTGTGTGTGTGTGTGTGTGTGTGTTCACGCATGTTTAATGTCTATCATACATATCTGCCAAGCCTCCCATCCCCTGGGGAAGATATGGAATGGATGTAGTTATGAGAATTGCGAGATTACAGCAGTTATCAGTGCAGCTCTGAATACCATGCAAATGGCATGTTTTACTTTATGGATAGTAATTTGCAACTTTAGGAAGGTCGCTGTCACTACAACAACCAAGGGAAGTGTGGGCGGGTTGAAGGAGTGGCCGCTGTGAACCGTGGCGCGGTATCATAATTTGACACAAATGCCTTCACGCTTTGATGCGCTTTCAGCCACCCGCTCTTGGAGTGTTTGTAGCAGGGTGTCATGCCCTGTGAACAGCTATAGCCTATACAGTATTGTTTCATCGCATAGTATACAGTGACACCTCTCTATTCTGCTCACCTTGGGACAGTTTGTTACAGGCCCCACTGTCCTCATTAGAGAGGTGGCCTTATTTCAGAGGTAGTTTTGTACACATCTCTATGTAGCTGGGACAGTAGGCACTGTCCTCATTAGAGAGGTGGCCTTATTTCAGAGGTAGTTTTGTACATATCTCTATGTAGCTGGGACAGTAGGCACTGTCCTCATTAGAGAGGTGTCCTGAATTCAGGGTGTCCTTTATTGTGGGGTTCCACTGTGCCACATTCTCAATTGTACGCTGATTCATGAGGCCTTTCTAGTATCAATAGTACTCCATTACAGCATCTGTTTGGTGTGGCACCCCATACTGCTGTTGTGAACACTATCGCTTCTTCATGAATAGATGGTCTTGTAATGGCATTAATGTGCTTAGATTTGTTAGTAATCATCATCATCTCCAACTGTTGGTTGTAACTGACCTGTCTCCTTCACTGCATCAATTCCAGGCAGTCCTCATTAATTCTTGTATTGGTATAACCTAAAGCCACTTTGAGAGGGGATTGGTCTGTATCCCATTGATGAGCAGGTATTAGCTGAGCAACCATTGGTGGTGTCATGCCAACCAGCTTACTACTGCACAACAGTGAGGCAATCGCTGGTTACCAAGCATTCACTGGTTGCCAAGCAATAGAGTGGAGTGACCACGCCCCCAGCTTCTTTGACACTGAGTTCAATGTGGCAGGCTGTTTTGTTGTGACGCTGCCAGTGACTACTCAAGTCAGGTAGCCACTTTCTTAATTGGGCACTGCTGTGTGAGCGAAGGCTGTGTGGGCGCTACTCCGCGAATTAGTGCCAGCCCCAATGGGGTGTTGTTTGTGCCAATACAGTGGGACAATATCCATTGTATTCTCCCATTCAAAGGGACTACTTTCAGTATAGGTGGCCCCTGGCGCATGCAGCTATGTACTGTGCGCTGTGTTGTGTTCTGTCAGCTTTGAACTCTCCTGGGGTGGAGTCCTATCTCGTGTTCTGGCCTCTCATAGCCGTCCCCCCCCGCGCATGAGCTTTGTTTTGTGTAACTTGATCCACTGATCCACTCAGCGTGGGCAGTCCTATCTCCATTACGTCCATTTTCAGCTGGTGTCATGGCAACCATGCCATTCTCTGTCAGTCCTATCCTACTGTGTTGCCACCTGTTATTGCCTGCCTGCTGTCCATCTGCCCACTTACAGTACCTCCCAGCTGTGTGTGTGTGTGTGTGTGTGTGTGTGTGTGTGTGTGTGTGTGTGTGTGTGTGTGTGTGTGTGTGTGTGTGTGTATGTGTGTGTGTGTGTGTGCACGTGTGTGTGTGTGTGTGTGTGTGTGTGTGTGCGTGTGTGTGTGTTGTGTGTGTGGTGCACTTTGCAAGTGTTGGCTGTAAACCCACTGTTTGGCTTGGAAGCTTAGAGAGGCGGCTCAGCCCAGCTTGGAGTGATGTGTTACATGTTCTGACACTTGTGTGACACTAACCTCATTGATTGTGTACAGTGTATATGTAGTAGCTGCCCCTAAAGCAAGGAGTGTCGATTATGTGCAATCAGGTGACCCACACCATCAATACAACTTGTCTATTGTAAATATCATCTGATGCCCTAGGCCTTTATGTGTGTAATTGTATCCGTAATTCCCCAAGAGCCGGTTATGGACATGAGCCCGACATAGCTGTCCCAAAAAGGGTTAACTCGTTAGGTAAGCCGTGCGTTTGTATGATTACCAACTTGATATCGTCTGCCTTCCTCCTTCGGGGCTGAGCGTGAGAGCACCATTACAGCGGGAAGTGTCTTTGTGAGGTTGCTTCGAATATTCTAATTATTTGTATACATTTACACACACTTGGTGGGTATCCTAATGCGGCGCTTGTATCTGGGTACGAAGTGGATTGAGTTGTGCTATAGTATATCCTTGCTGTGTGTAGTGTCCCATGATATGACGTGATTTAGGAACTTCCTGTTTGAGCAAGAATAGACAACCAACTGTGTCCACGACTTCACTTCCACGTCCCGTCATGGGTCTTAGGATGCTATTGCATTGTTTTGTGGTTATTCAGGCACTTTTGGCCTTATATGGTATGAGGATGCTGACGATCAGTATGGTTGGAGAGCCAGCTCACATCTGGTAGCACCTGGCATCCACTTCTGTTACGTAAGCATGTTTTAGGAACTTTCAGAGTAGAAATGTGTTGTGATAAGGACAAAGTGTACATGGCATTAGGTGTGGCAGTTTACATGTGACAGATACTTAGTGGATACTTGTCATGTGAAATCACAAGTGTGTGGGTGTTTGTGGGTGTGGGTGCGAGCATGCATGCTCATACATGTGTGCGAGTGCACAAGTGTGTGTATGCATTTGTACATGTACTCAAACACACTCCCACTTCAGCTATTCCCTCGCACTAGCTCGGGCTTGGTTGGGGAAGGGATTGCTGAGCACTAATTTCATGGTAAACTTCCGATAAGCGAAACGTTTCTGTCTCAAAGGGCCTTCTTCTTCAGTTGCAGGATGGGGTACAAAGTGGAACTTGACACACAGCTCATGTTTGATGTGTGTTGGGCCACACCGAGAGGTGTCACCTCCTGGTGCTTCCTCTGTGCAGTTTGTGCCGTAGCACGGCTTGGGATCTTCACAAAGTACTTTTATGTGTTTGCAGTTTACCGTGTGTAGTGCATCTCGTGTTGTTCTGTTAATCGTTGTGTTGGTTCCAATGCCTGTGCTTCTTCAGTAGTTGTGTAAGGAATTAATGGACCGTTTGGGTGCTGCCGGTTCTAGTCATATAGAAAGTCATATATTCCTACACAATGACACTCGGTCTCCCACACATACATTCAGTTTCTGATAGCACGCTTTGCCTTTTATGGTTGTGTGTTGCTAGATCTAGCCACTTTGATCCTTCACCCTTTCTTCCCTTCCCTTGTATCCTTTCCCCCTACCTTCTCTCACTCCTCCCCTCCACTTTTTTCCTCCATTCCCCTCTCCTCCCCTTCACCTTCCCTTCTCCCCTCCCCTTCCCTCCACTTCTCTTTCCTCCCCTTCCCTCCCTGCCTCCTGCTTTCCCCTCCCCTCCCCTCCACCCCCTCCTCTCCACACCCTCACATTCCAGATGGAGGATGTTAGGGTAAAGGAAGAACAAGAGGAGCTGGAGAAGATGTACACCCGTGGACAGCAGGGGCGTCGCCAGGACAGTGCCGGCCGTGGGAGGGGAAGTGGCGAGTTCAAGATCCGTGATGCTCCATGGGAGAGCACTATGGAGGACTTCCCTGCCATCGGGAGTGCTGATAAGAACGAGCCTCCTCCGGCAAAAACGCCTTGGCAGGCCACCTCCTGGGGCCCAAAGAAGAAGTTTTAGCTGAGCTAGTGTCACGGGTGCAGTACTTATTACAAACTAGGAACTCTTTGTGCCTGTTATAAGGAGTGATAAAACATATAGTGTCTTCTGCTCTGTACCTCTGCCTCTTGGATGCCATTTCTATTACATTTCTACTTTCTTTGTTGTCTTTTGTTAACTATCTACTGTAATTGTTAAGAGATTAATTGAATTGATGTCTGCCCCTAGTCTGGAGCAACTTGCATAGCAGTAGTGTGGAGTGACCTGCATGGTAGTGTGGACATTAGGACGCAAGGCTTGCAATGTTAGGATAAAATTGGATTTGAATAGGTGTCTGTTGATCAATGATTTAAGAAATTATGATAACTTGAAAACAGATTATACCACTAAACGGGCAATGCACTGCACATGGATAATTTTATGCACAATGGGCACTAGTACTATGAATCTCATTAGGTTGACTGCTGTATTTAGATCCTGACGACAGCTAGTAGTGCATGCATGAGTTCAAGGCTGATGCATCTGTGTATATACACATTAATATGCTGCAGTTTTATAATTATTATTATTATATAATTATGCTGAGCATAAATCACACATATATACATGGATCCTGTATTTTTATGTATGCTAAAATCACGACATATTATTATACAATTAAATGCAGTAGTGCTTGCATGCATGCCCAAGCTGAGGAACAATATATGTATATCTTTTATCTCTCATATGTGGCATGCAAGATTTAACTGAGTTATTAGTACAATATACCTTTAGGATTTACGGCTGACTTTCACATTTGTTTCTTTTATATGCTGATTTATGCTCTCTTGTGTTGGTGCTACATTGGGCCAACCTGGTCCTAGTGCCTTCGGGCATGGTGCACCTTAATCATTGAATTGAATTGAATTGAATTTATACCCAGCTTGTATAGAATAATTATACCTGAACAGGCCTTATGTGTTATAATTATCATACATAATTTGGGTATTGTCTGAAGATCTGGTCGAGATCTAGCTGATATCAGAAATAATTAAAACACTAAATAATTTGGATATCTCTGAGATAGATGGACCGGGAGAACCATTGTTCGGGGGGTCCACTTTTATCATGTCATTCCCAGGTAGCGCTGTAGTGCGCACAGCAGTTGGAGAATGAAAGCTAAAGAGAACACTGCAAGAGCATGCATTTTCAGAAAGACCCTTCTAACTCTACGTGCAGCGACAAACAGGTCAGTTTCTTTGTTAGACTGTTGCGGAGAAGGTGTACCTGAGGTGCCGCGCTATTACTGTTGGAATCGCAGCTGAGCACGAGTCGGCCCAGGCTCGGTGTAGGGACTGGGCAGTTGGAGCTGCTCCAAACTTATATAGTCAATCCGTCGATCATCAACAACAGGCCGATTGCTTGCGCTTACCAATGGCTAAGTACGGCGCGCCGAACAGTTAACTTTTAAAGTGGGCTTTGGCGCGATTATACAGCTGTAGCGCCAGCTAGGAGCCACCACGCGAACAGCCACCGACAGTGGAATCTGCCAGGAAATGTTGAGCGGCTTTCGGCGACTACTTCCCATGGGCGTCAATGTATACGGAGTGCTTGCACCGCTCCGTGTAGCGTGAACGGAGATAGTATACGGAAAAATTTGGTTTGTTGGAGAATCTCCCCTGTGGTCAGTCCCCAGTGGTTAGTCCTATAAAAGGATGACGGTAAGGAGCGCAGACACACGACATCCGCTTTCAAATACCGAACGTAGAGGTGTCCTTTCCTACACGAGCTCAGTCTGGCTAACGAAGGCAGCATGACGGGTGACGAGATACCAACCAAGCTGAGCAAAGGGAGCGGGGAGAGCGACAACGAACGCCCTCAACGAATGAAGGACTGGCTGATTGAGCAGATCAATAGCAGCTCCTATGACGGACTGCAGTGGGTGGACGAGGACAAGACCATTTTTAGGGTTCCTTGGATACATGCCAAGAAACGCGGCTACAACGCAGAGCGCGACGCTGCACTCTTCCGTGCTTGGGCGAAGCACACCGGTAAATACAAGGGAGAAGGAGACGCGACAACGTGGAAGATAAACTTCCGGTGCGCTCTCAATGGACTGAAGGACATTGTGGAATTGAAGGACAACCAGACGGAGAACTTCAGGGTGTACCGCCTCTTGCCCGACACGGGACGGATAAAGAAAAGGAACAGGTCATCGGGAAATATCATCCCAAGGATGGGCAACGAGTTCCCGCCAATAGATGGTAAGCATCGCGCGGTCTCCTGCGACGAGCAGGCGTTGTGCGCGCGTGAAAGTAGAGTGGTGCAGTGTTGCGCGTGCTTCACTTTCTCTCCCCTTCTTGCGCCTGCAGGCATCCCGATGTTCCCCACCTACCACACCTATCCGATCCCGCCCTGCTTCCCTGCTGACGGCTTTCCAGAGATCATGGGCCCTCCCTGCACGCCCTGTAGATGGCCTGCCACCGCAGTATTCCCCCACACGACCAGCTTCATCGAACCTCCAATTTGCATCAGCTACCCAAATGGTGGCATGGAAGGAGAAATGAAGCCTTTTCCCCAGCCCATTGTTGGTGGTCACATCCAAATGCCTCCAGCCTCCAAACCAATTGCTATGCAGATGCCCTGCATTTCAACAGCCCCTCCTTTGGGCCCTCCACCTCAGGTGAGCCTACAGTCACTCACAGTGTGTGTGGGGGTGTTTGCACCTACACATTGAAAGTAGTCCCTTCCCAGTAATTACCATAGCAATGAATGTGTTTTCAATCAGCTATGAATATTGTTAGACAGTGGCCACAGACAACTTGTGGCTGATGTTTTCAGACTTTTTTTCATTCAAGGGGAACTGAGTTGAGGTGTGATGCATGTGTCTTCCTCCACTCTTCCTGCAGTACCCCTCAGGAGATGGCACAGGTTACAATGGAGAGTACGAATCCTCACCGAAGCGGATATGCATGAAACCCGACCCTGCCCTCGACCACCCTAACTGTACCTTATCATACTCGCAGACAACCCCAGTCTACAGCGACGCCAGTCCTGCGTCTGCCTCTTCCGGCTCGCCACTCAACATCGACGATGAGTCTCAACATTCTCCCTGCCACATGGGTGAGCCATTCAATGGCTGCCACACACAACAGCGGGGCTGGTTCCTTGTAGCATGCTCTGTCTACCTGTGCAACGTGTGTCAGAGTGTGATGTGTACATGTGTGGAGCCATTAAGAATGGAATTTTAGATTTTCCTGCTATGTTGTTGTCGGAAGCCATGTGAATAGTACGCCTCTCACCACATCCTTCGCTTCCCTTCTGTAGTTATGAACTATCCTCCAACTTCAGTGACTTCTCCATGTGACCCAACCTCCTTGCCTTCACAGGTGAGAGCTGTGTGTGTGCACATGCGTGTGTGTGTGTGTGTGTGTGTGTGTGTGTGTGTGTGTGTGTGTGTGTGTGTGCTGTGTGCTGTGCTTGTTCAAACCAGCGACCAATCTGCTAATCCAATGCATCCCTCCACCTCTTTGCTTTGGCGACAACAGCTCCCATTTGAGTATCCACATCCGCTGACTCCTCCTCAGGCCCCGCCCCCTAGCGGACCACGAGCCATTCAAGTTGCCCTCAGCTATGGAGGGGCTATACTTCGCACGGAGAATATCGTTTGCCCGCAAGCTGGCTGCCATGTCTTTGCCAGTAAGCAGTGAACTGTTACAAACTCTCTAGAATGTTAGAAAGTGCTGAAGGGCTTTCTATGAGTGTTCACTCCTCTTTCTCCTGCAGACACATGGGCTCAAGGAGACAAGGATGTGGATGGCCAACTGGCACACGCCTTCCCCTTCAAGATGCCACCCCCTCTCTCATCGCAAGTCAAGCAGATGCTCGACAGCGTGACACGCGGGTTGCTGATCGAGGTGTCTAACAATGACATTTACGTCACAAACCTCACTCAGCTTCCTTGCTACCACGGGATGTCGCCCTCGCACGTTGCCCAGTGTCGCCCCCTGCAACCAGACCTGAGGGAGAAGGTGTTCGACTACTGCCTCTTCAAGGACTCCCTGGACGCCCACTTCCGTGGCCAGGGTGACCTCCCCAGCCCTTCAGTGGCACTCTCCGTGGGCGAACCGTGGGGACATGGAAGACACATCTGTCACACGATGGTCAGCGTGGTTGTTACGCTCCTGCAAGCACAACACGAGTTGGAGGCAGTTGGGCTGCGTCCTCTCCCCAACGACAGCTTCTTCCCACCCACCACCAGCCTGCCAATGCCCCCACCCCGCTACGAGGAAGAGTGCCTCCCTCCCCCACCAGGCTCCGCCCCCCAGACACACGACTATCATGCAGCCCCGCTGTAAGAACCCATGAGCAGCATCATGGGCTGTCAGTAGGTCGTCGTCTTACCAAGTAACGTACTCTCGTCAAGAGACTTTTTCTTGTTTCTTTCTGTGAAAGAGACCAGTTGCATCGATTGAAGATGCTTCTGTTTGGAACATCAACCAGCTTATTTGTGTATGTGTATGTGTGTTGTGTATTTGTGTGTGTGTGCGTGTGCGTGTTGGTACATTTACACATCAGCTATATTTTTGCACAGTTGTACTACCACTATCCGACTAAACAACATTAACCCTTTAGCAATTTGTATCCCTCATGTATTTTTGAACCTCGCTGAAGTGAAGTGATTAATAAACATGTTATGGCTATAATGGTGTATAAATGTCAATGGAAACAGTTTTGAGGCAAAGTCACTTGTTTGGGGTCCATAGCATCATGAGCTCCTTGGACAGATAAGCCCCGATGACGTTCAACAGCAGGACCGTCGCGCTCTGAACGCCAAGGAAGACGTTTGTGACTTCCAAACCTGCTCCACTGACTGCTGTCTTGTACAGAGTGAAACTCATAGGGAATACGCCCAGAAGGACACAGCACGCGGCGTAAACATTGACCAGCGAGATACTGTTTCGTCGGAGACCAAAGTGAATAGCGGGGAGACCGAACAAGTTCCCACACACGGCCAGCATCAGAGGAGGATGGGGGAACAAGAGTATTGCAGTCGCCAGTACGCTGACAAGACATAAAGCCTGCAAGGTTAAAAGTGGCTTGAACTGCCGTTTGATGTTGGTAGTCTTCAGGTAGTGAGGCGCTACCCTTTCTCTGTGCGCAAAGTCGGAGCCATCCGTTCCTGCAGCCCTGTTTCCTGCTCTCGACGCCATTTTTCCTCCGGTGGTTCACTACAAAATGGCTTCCTACGTGCAAGGCCTGTGATACACATCCGGTGTAAGTGACTTCACTCAACCATAATAATGTGTAATCACGTACTGTCGCGAGCTGCTGATTAATTTCAGCACGTTATCTCATCTTCCTTTAGTTGTGGTCGTTCCTAGTTTGGTGTTATGCTGAGAAGACTGCTTTATCCGCGTGGCTTTGCGGTGATTCCGACTTCCCGCGTCTCTTCCCGAGCAACTCGTCTGGCAGGTTTTATGAAGAAACGCAGCACTGTTGCAATGGCGTCCTATGACCGTCTCACTGTCCCACCACCAGGCTCGCTCCATGTGCCACTAAAAGTACCCCAGAAGCTTCTGCTGGGGGCGGGTCCAGGGAACTGCCCCCCTCGTATCTTGCATGCTGGGTCGCAGCAACTGGTTGGCCTGTTGGACGCTGACATGGTTCGCATCATGGACGAGACCAAGGCGGGGCTGCAGTATGCCTTTCAGACCCAAAATGATGTCACACTAGCTGTTTCGGGAACAGGACATGCTGCCATGGAAACAGCCCTCATGAATATTGTTGAGCCAGGCGAAAGTGTGGTGGTTTTGCAGAATGGCCTGTGGGGGGAGAGGGTGACCTCATTGTGCAAGAGGCTAGGTGAGGGACTCCTAGGTATCACCATATATGGCAGTCCCATTTATAGTACACAACTCTAACAGCAGTGATGACATCATCATATATATGGAAGTGAGAATAGTTGCACAATTTCTTATTCTGCGATGACATCATCATATATATGGAAGTGAGAATAGTTGCACAATTTCTTATTCTGATT
>OZ025883.1:400000-445000 GCA_964019415.1 Ianthella basta
CAGCTGCACAGGACACACTTGAATGTGTTGCTGCTATTAATTTTTGCTAATTGGTTGGTTGTGTATGTGTGTGTGTTGGCTGTGCCACTGAAGTCAGTGTGTCTAGCTGTCCCTTTTGGGGCACCCTGCTAAAGTGCTTGGCATGATAATTTCCAATTACACCTACTCTAGCTGCTGACTACTGCAAATTGTATCCTGTGTGTGTGTGTGTGTGTGTGTTTGTGTGTGTGTGTGTGTGTGTGTGTGTGTGTGTGTGTGTGTGTGTGTGTGTGTGTGTGTGTGTGTGTGTGTGTGTGTGTGTGTGTGTGTGCGTGTCTGTGTGTGTGTGTGTGTGTGTGTAAGTTTCTAGTCTGTAGTTTCCAACTCTCGTTCCTTTTCCCATTTGGAATGGTATGCTTGTGTGCGTGTATGTGCACAAACACACAAGGATTGTTGTTTGCCGGTGTTTTGTTTGTAATGAAACCACTTCTCAGTTAGTCAACTCCGTTCCTCCAAACACACAGCTGCAAAGTTGTCCGTGCAGATGCTGTGTTCGTTTGTAAGCTGTGAATACTTGGTGTGAACCCAAAATAGACAAGAATGTGTGTGTGTGTGTGGGCCCTCCCTATTTCCTTATGTTTAGCTGGACTGGGAATGAGGAAACGTGGGCTTGTTTGCCTGTGAGTTGTGCCTACTTCCCCCTACAGAAGGTTTGTATGGGGTCTGTATGGATTGTTGTGCAACCAATGGGTCATTAGGAGCTGGGAGAAGGAAGAGTACACCTCTCTCAATGCACCATTCAGCCTCTACCCTATTCAAAGCGATTCTTCCCTCCTGGCATGAAAGGGATAACAGTTGCTGTTTGGCTGTGATATTTACGACATTCTTCCAACTTGTGGAGAAGAATAGTACGTAAAATGGTGCATCCGTTTGGCACTGTCTGAATCAGGTCGTGCCCTCCTGTAGTTTCCTGACATTGAGCCCAGCAAGCAGGAAACTAGAAAATTGCTGGTGTTTATGTCCATGTGCGCCAGACAGTGGCCAGACCCTAAGAATGTCTTATACAGTGAAATTGAATACCCACCAGATGGAAAGTGTAGAGCAACTCTGCTTTCTTGTAAGCTGAAACAAACGTGTCTAGTTGCTCCTTGAAAGTGAACACACTTTGTGCATTTTAGGTCACAGACAGACAGACAGACAGACAGGCAGACAATGTGTAGCTACTCACAAAAGAGCATGAACCTTTTCAGTGTGTATGTTGTAGTGCAGTACTGATATATGTTCGTACGCAGACGTACATACGTACATACAGACCTACGGACAGAGGTAAAATGATCCACATTCCTCTTGTGATCAAGCAGAACTCCTTGTGTGTTATCTCTGTCTCAGGTGATGGCACCCTCTCAGGGCTATTGTCCCCCTACCCTAGGTCTTATGGCAAAGAGATATTGTGTAGGGTGATGTGTAAACAATGCTATTGGTAGGTTGTAATAATGATGTTCCCTCCCCCTTGTACCCCTCACCCTTGTACCCCTCCTCCATGCTCCCCTCCCCCTTGTACCCCTCCTCCACGCTCCCCTCTCCCTTGTACCCCTCCTCCACGCTCCCCTTCCCCTTGTACCCCTCCCCCTTGTACCCCTCACCCTTGTACCCCTCCCCCTTGTACCCCTCACCCTTGTACCCCTCACCCTTGTACCCCTCCTCCACACTCCCCTCTCCCTTGTACCCCTCCTCCACGCTCCCCTCTCCCTTGTATTCCTCCCCCATGCTCCCCTCCCCCTTGTACTCCACACTCCTCTCCCCCTTGTACCCCTCCACCATGCTCTCCTCCCCATTGTATCCCTCCTCCACGCTCCCCTCCCCCTTGTACCCCTCCTCCACGCTCTCCTCCCCTTTGTACCCCTCCTTCATGCTCCCCTCCCCCTTGTACCTCTCCTCCATGCTCCCCTCCCCCTTGTACCCCTCCTCCACGCTCTCCTCTTTGTACCCCTCCTCCACACTCCTCTCCCCCTTGTACCCCTCCACCATGCTCTCCTCCCCATTGTATCCCTCCTCCACGCTCCCCTCCCCCTTGTACCCCTCCTCCACGCTCTCCTCCCCTTTGTACCCCTCCTTCATGCTCCCCTCCCCCTTGTACCTCTCCTCCATGCTCCCCTCCCCCTTGTACCCCTCCTCCACGCTCTCCTCTTTGTACCCCTCCTCCACACTCCTCCCCCTTGTACTCCTCCCCCATGCTCCCCTCCCCCTTGTACCCCTCCTCCACGCTTCCCTCCCCCTTGTACCCCTTCTCCACATTCCCCTCCCCCTTTATCCCTTCTATTGCTGAAATAAGGTATTTACTGGGCCCTTCCAGGTAAACACAAACATTTCTGTGTTTACCTGGACTGGAAGCGATTTTTGTTCAATAAGGACATTGCTGTGTGACAACATTTCCATGTAAACAAGGCCTTAATCTCCTCAAGGAGAGGACCCTCTACTTTTACCCCTTGAAAGGCGCATTGTCATCTGCTAGCAGTTGCCATTGAAGTCACATGAGCCAATCAGAACAGCACATCAACAGTGTGTTAACAGTGTTGCCATGGCGATTGACTGTCATCTGCTGATACCAGAGCTACAACTTTTAAGGCCCCCAGTGTTTGTAACATTGCATAGAGGATGGCGTTATAATGGCTATGTTGACACTTGTGCCTGTGAATTCGTTACTTTAATGCAGCATCATCTTGGAGTCATTTTCATTTTGTGCTGGCACCTGGCTTAATAGATGGAAAGAAATCCCTCTGTAACACCTAGACCATTGGAGATATGGGCTCCATTTCCTATTCATTTTCTTTCCTTATAGAGGTGACCTGCTCAGCTGTTGATGACATTAATATGATAATGTCCAGCCCACTTGGAAGGCTTATCCTTGGTCATGTACTAGTTAGCTTCCGCTGTCTCTGATGTAATGCTGATATGCACACACAGGCTGGGTCAGAGAGCGCCTTAGTTCCCATTCCTCCACGTCTCTGCCAACCACGTCCTTGGAGGGTTTCCATAGGGGTGCATTTGTTTACTTCTTGAAGTTATTGCAGAAGCACTGTATGTCCATATATGGACATGCTAGGGTTGCTAGGTTACACTGTGTCCAATCAAATGCTTGCATATAGGGTTTACCTTTCTCACATGCGTACTGTACATGCACACAATACTCACCAACACACAAACACCTACTGAAATGTTTTACTTCTTAATTTCAATTTCAAGCTTCATTCCCATTAGTACTTGGTATCCTCTACTGTGCAGGTTAAAAGGTTGATTGGGTCGTGGTCAACACACTCTTTCATTAGTTCCGAAACATTCAGTTAATGACATTATCTTCAATCGGGTGCACATGAATGATGCTTCGCACTGAATGGGTTACATGCGTACACATCCTTGGTGGGTGTGGCAGCTTGTGTATGTGGGGGGGGGAGGGGCATGCGGTTGCACGCATTTGCTCACCTCTGAACTTTGACCTCTCTGTTGGGGCATACCGGCTTCAACCCTCTGCTATTGACGTGCTACCCGAACGGTTCAGCTCCACTGCTTGCAGTACACAGTAAGGTCACAGTCCAGAGACGAGCCGCGAGTTGAATGCAATTCACAGCAACTATTTATGTGAAGCGCTGTACACCACCCTGACCAAAATACACACACACGCACACACCACAGTGTGTAATAGACTTTTGCATAAAACATATTATGTATTGGTACTTGGACCCAAACACTTCCACATGTAGTAGAACATGTGCTGGCATTCTTTGAAGGCAGTCGATGGTGAAAATGGTGAAGTACAGTTTGGTCACAAATATTCATCCCACAAACAAAGTGAAGGTGGAGCACTTGTTTGGATGTTCTCGGTGCAATGCATGCCTAAGTCTCGCTTGACCTGAGATTGGATAAACAACATTTAATTATGGAGTGTATCATTTTCTACAACGTGAAGTGAATGGCTTGATTTCTGTGTATCTTTCAATTCTTCACCACCTACCCCTCCCCCTCCTCTCCCCCTCCTCTCCCCCTCCCTCTCCTCCCCTCCTCTCCCCCTCCCCCTCCTCTACCTCTCCCCTCCCTTCCCCCTCCCCCCTCTCCTCTCTTCTCCCCTCTCCCCCTCCCCCTCCCCTACCTCTCTCCTTCCTCCTGCCCCTCCTCCTGCTCCTCCTGCCCCTCCTCCTGCTCCTCCTCCTGCCCCTCCTCCTGCCCCTCCCCCAGGCCCTGGCTGACTACTCCCCTGCTGTGTTGTTTGTCACTCACAGTGAGTCTTCAGCTGGTCTGCTGCAGTCTGTGGAGGGATTTGGCCCACTCTGCCGAAAGTGAGCAGGTTCAATCCATGCATAGTCTATAGTGAGGAAAGGAAGTGTTTCAGTGAGGCACACTGCGCATGTGACTGCCTTGGTCTATGTTTTAGTCTTTCACACGAACTGGTGCGTGTCCATTCGTGTGGGCATATTTACATATGCATCAATGATTTTACTTTTAACCAGAGCAGTGATGCATTTTCGCCAGGGCATGCGGTTTAGTTTGCGACTGTAGTAATAGACGATTCTACTACACAATACATAGAACTGCAGTAGGCGAATAGTTTGTGGGCAATACGTAGCAGATTATTCCACAACTGAATGCAGGATGTTTTGGCTCGAAGGCCTTCGTCAGCTGCGTACAAAACTGATACATAGAACTGCACCCGTAGTCAGCCTTTCATTGGTGCTTCATTCCGTTATTAGCAGCAGGTCCCCACCTTAGCCTTCCCTCGGACCCAATGACTCCGCACTATGCTTCATCCTCTTCTGCAGGTACAATTGCATTCTTGTTGTGGACACTGTAGCATCCCTGGCCGCTGTTCCCTTCTTTGCAGACCAGTGGGACGTTGATGTGGTGTACAGTGGGTCCCAGAAGGCATTGTCCTGTCCTCCTGGTCCTTCCCCCATCTCCTTCAATGAGAGGGCAATGTTAGTGAGATAGATGAATGGACCCCCCAGTGTGTGTGCATGTGTGTGTGTGTGTGTGTGTGTGTGTGTGTGTGTGTGTGTGTGTGTGTGTGTGTGTGTGTGTGTGTGTGTGTGTGTGTGTGTGTGTGTGTGTGTGCATGTGTGTGCATATGTCCTTTTCTCTCTGATATCAGGAACAAGGTGAGATCTCGCAGATCTCCTGTACCATCCTTCTACTTTGACATACTGCATCTTGCCAACTATTGGGGCTGTGATGGCAAGCCAAGAGCGTAAGTAATGCCTCAAGTATCAGGGGTGTACAGGGGTGTATCAGGGGTGTACAAGGGTGTACAGGGGTGTACAAGGGTGTACAGGGGTGTACAGGGGGGTACAGGGGGGTACAGGGGGGTACAGGGGGGTACAGGGGTGTACAGGGGTGTACAGGGGTGTACAGGGGGGTACAGGGGGGTACAGGGGGGTACAGGGGTGTACAGGGGTGTACAGGGGTGTCTAAGGGGTGTACAGGGGTGTATAGGGGTGTACAGGGGTGTATCAGGGGTGTATCAGGGGTGTACAGGGGGGTACAGGGGGGTACAGGGGAGTACAGGGGGGTACAGGGGTGTATAAGGGGTGTATAGGGGTGTACAGGGGTGTATCAGGGGTGTATCAGGGGTGTACAGGGGTGTACAGAGGTGTATCAGGGGTGTACAGGGGTGTACAGGGGTGTATCAGGGGTGTACAGGGGTGTATCAGGGGTGTACAGGGATGTATCAGGGGTGTATCAGGGGTGTATCAGGGGTGTACAGGGGTGTATCAGGGGTGTACAGGGGTGTATCAGGGGTGTACAGGGGGGTACAGGGGTGTATAAGGGGTGTATAGGGGTGTACAGGGGTGTATCAGGGGTGTATCAGGGGTGTACAGGGGTGTACAGGGGTGTATCAGGGGTGTACAGGGGTGTATCAGGGGTGTACAGGGGTGTATCAGGGGTGTACAGGGATGTATCAAGGGTGTACAGGGGTGTATCAGGGATGTATTACTGTAACATTATTCTACACATCTTTGTTACAAAGGCTACTTACATGCACAAATATACATAATGCACACAATGACGTTCCAATATCTGTAAATATCAATGAAACAATGAACAGTTCAGTAATCCAAGCAGAGAAGCACTACAGGTTTTAATGCAAAGGAGACTTAGATCTGCGGTAGTCAAATTTGGCAGTGAAGTCATTACTTAGGATTGGAACTGTGCAACCACATATGGTGCCACACCTGTCTCATTTGAGTTAGCTCACCTTAATTGGCTATTGTATCGATGACATCATTACGGCTAGGCAAAATTTCATTGTGCAATAGAACAAAAATGGTTACTTGAAGGCAGTCCTACTTGGCATGTTGAGCAGCACTCATCAAGAGAACAATATTTCTAATCAACAACTCTTACCCATTGGACTTAGATAAGTAGCAATTGTCAGTTAAAAGATCTTTGGATTAAACATAACCGTTTGTCCACTAATTGTGAGTTCTGCTTATATTTAGTTTTCCTTGGCTGAGAAAGTATTGATCCGGTAGCCACTGGCGGCTGCCGCACCTTGTACTACACGTATGTGTATCTGTGTACATTGTTGGTAAATGTACCGTATGTATTGAATAGAGTGCGTGCGTTTGGTTGTATTTTGGATGAGCCGGTGACATTGTTTGGACTGGACTGACTGCTTGTGGGGCTGGTGTTCGACCAGTGACCGGTGACATTGCTGAAAACATGACAACCAAGCAGTATGCCACATTACCATGGCAACTGAATGGTATTTTGAGTGTGACATGTCACCTCACACTTGAACCTGACGTGACTTGTATGCGTTAGTTATACTGTAAGCATGCTCAAATGCGATGCTACGTGAGGGATATCCTCTCTCTCGGCCTTTGGCCTCTGGTTAATATGTCATGTATGCAGCACACTTGAGTGTGGGATAACTGGTACATATTACCCCCTCCTCCAAGCACATTTACTTTTTATCTCTTTGGAAGCTTGAATTTTAGTTCAGCGATTTCATTCTGATACGCGTGCCTTAGCTATGTCTACAGGGAGGTTGGCAGCCTCGGCAGCGAGGTGACGTTCACTGGTAAATATCAGATCACTCACTGCTTCCATCTGGAAAGAAGGAAGTTTTGACCAGTTATGCACCCGGGCTGGACTATCGTAATGAGCCGCACCATTGGACACATTAGCCTGTGCTTCACTAACGATAATTGGTCAGTCTTTGACCTAGATCACTTGATAAGAGCATAGATCATTTTTCATTGCGTTGTGATTTCATCAATTTATTCAGTGATACTTGATGTGATCACTTCAATATACACCCTAGGATATTCCCAATTTGGGCATGACGCTTACGATTCACCAGGCTTCCACTGATCTGTTTCTTCCTTTGTGATTTCATAGAATTTTTAACTGTCACCGATACTGTCACGATGGAATGTAATAACAATATTCACTCAGGATATGTCCATACTGTATTTGAGTTACCTGTCACTTTGGGTTATGTGACACTTTGTACTTCTGCACTGGAAGCCACATTGCAATTGCTGACCTTAAGGATGTTAAGACAGTGAGCCAAACCGATTTCAAAGTGGTTTGAAACCTGTTTGGCATGTTCACACTCGTACCCCGAAATCGGTTTAGCTTGATAGCTATCACCACACTGTGTGTGCTTAGCCTGATAGCTATCACCACACTGTGTGTGCCTAGCCTGATAGCTATCACCACACTGTGTGTGCCTAGCCTGATAGCTATCACCACACTGTGTGTGCCTAGCCTGATAGCTATCACCACACTGTGTGTGCCTAGCCTGATAGCTATCACCACACTGTGTGTGCCTAGCCTGATAGCTATCACCACACTGTGTGTGCCTAGCCTGATAGCTATCACCACACTGTGTGTGCCTAGCCTGATAGCTATCACCACACAGCGACCGTGCTAAGCCTAAGACCAAAGTTCAGTGATCAGCCATGAAGTAAATGACAGTCACAGCGGCCATTTTTGCGAACATTGTATACATACCACTAGTTCAAGTACGTAGCTGATTGCTGTTTGCTTTGATTTCGAGGCAGAGTCAGCTAGAGCGAAGTGGTTGACTACACCAGACTAGTTAACTGCATGTGATGCTACAGTGATACTTGTCACCACAATGGTTTTGCAGCTGTGCTCCCTGTCACCACAACCTGTACAGGTATCACCACACTGTACCAATGGCTAATGTCTATGCACTGAGGGAGGGACTGGCGCTTCTCACTGAAGAGGTGGGTATGATGTGTGTTGAGACAGAATGTGTCGTGTATTCCAGGGGATAATGCACAGTCAGTGTGTGGTTTAATAGTGAGCAAAGTCTGTTGCCATGGTTGCAAAACTAAAACACTGCAATTTCGCACCATTCTAGACATTTATAACGGTAAAAGAGTCTATATTAATGAGACTACATACGCAACAGTGTGGTCTAACTATATTTTAAATAGTATTTGGTGTCATGGGCAACAGGTGATTATACACTGTTTTTATATTGTATAGTTACACTAGCTATAGTACTGTAAGCATAGAAGCACCTGTTGCCATGGCAACAGATATTACAACAGTTTTGTATTACAGTGGAACCTGTCTAAGATGGTCACTGTGTTCGGCAGCCACCTCTAAAACAGCCAGCCTCCCTGGCCCCAAATAGCACTAAAACATTGCAATCTACCTCTGTAGAGCAGCCACCTCTCTATAAAGGTCAGTTATAACTGGTCCACAGGTGGCTGTCTTAGACAGGTTCCACTGTACCGTTTGTGCAATCGATTCGTATGTTATTGCATGTGCCCACTGCGTGTAGGAGCACGCACACATGTGTAGGTACATGCACGTGTGTGTAGGTACATGCACGTGTGTGTAGGTACACGCACGTGTGGGTAGGTACATGCACGTGTGGGTAGGTACATGCACGTGTGGGTAGGTACACGCACGTGTGTGTAGGTACACACAGGTGTGTGTAGGTATGTGCACGTGTGTGTAGGTATGTGCACGTGTGTGTAGGTACACAGGCACGTGTGTGTGTGTAGGTACATGCACGTCTGCACTGACTACATGTGCCACTCCATACATACATGTTACTGTGCAGGTATTGAGGAGAGCTGGAGACGACACAAAGAGGTTGCACAGTACTTGTGGAATGCAGTTGAAGCCCTGGGTCTGGAGCTGTTCATCAAGAATGATGTACGTGGTAGCTGTGGGGCAATGACCACTGCTGCAAAACCAGCGGCTTCTTTAGCTCAGTGTAGTGTGGGTAGTGAAGTTCTTGATTTTGCAACACAAATGCACCTAGACACTCAGAGAGTTAGAAGCTCAAGTGGTGGACACTTTGTCCCTAGTTGTTGTGTTTCTGCCGAGCGGGAGGCTGGTACATGAGTAATGTGGGGACTGCCCCCTCATTTACTATTCATGGATGCGCATTACTATCTACGCTGCAGCCGTAGGCCAGTTTCTATGGTAGCTCATCAGTGTATTGTACAGTGATAGTGTATTGTACAGTGATAGTGTGTGTACAGTGATAGTGTATTGTACAGTGATAGTGTATTGTACAGTGATAGTGCATTGTACAGTGATAGTGTATTGTACAGTGATAGTGTATTGTACAGTGATAGTGTATTGTACAGTGATAGTGTGTTGTACAGTGATAGTGTATTGTACAGTGATAGTGTATTGTACAGTGATAGTGTATTGTACAGTGATAGTGTATTGTACAGTGATAGTGTATTGTACAGTGATAGTGTATTGTACAGTGATAGTGTATTGTACAGTGATAGTGTATTGTACAGTGATAGTGTATTGTACAGTGATAGTGTATTGTACAGTGATAGTGTATTGTACAGTGATAGTGTATTGTACAGTGATAGTGCATTGTACAGTGATAGTGTATTGTACAGTGATAGTGCATTGTACAGTGATAGTGCATTGTACAGTGATAGTGTATTGTACAGTGATAGTGTATTGTACAGTGATAGTGTCATTGTACAGTGATAGTGTATTGTACAGTGATAGTGTATTGTACAGTGATAGTGTATTGTACAGTGATAGTGTATTGTACAGTGATAGTGTATTGTACAGTGATAGTGTATTGTACAGTAATAGTGTATTGTACAGTGATAGTGTATTGTACAGTGATACTGTATTGTACAGTGATAGTGTATTGTACAGTGATAGTGTATTGTACAGTGATAGTGCATTGTACAGTGATAGTGTATTGTACAGTAATAGTGTATTGTACAGTGATAGTGTATTGTACAGTGATAGTGTATTGTACAGTGATAGTGTATTGTACAGTGATAGTGTATTGTACAGTGATAGTGTGTTGTACAGTGATAGTGTATTGTACAGTGATAGTGTATTGTACAGTGATAGTGTATTGTACAGTGATAGTGTGTTGTACAGTGATAGTGGATTGTTACATGATGTGTTTGTACAGTGATAGTGTATTGTACAGTGATAGTGTATTGTACAGTGATAGTGTATTGTACAGTGATAGTGTATTGTACAGTGATAGTGTATTGTACAGTGATAGTGTATTGTACAGTGATAGTGTATTGTACAGTGATAGTGCATTGTACAGTGATAGTGTATTGTACAGTGATAGTGTATTGTACAGTGATAGTGTATTGTACAGTGATAGTGTATTGTACAGTGATAGTGTATTGTACAGTGATAGTGTATTGTACAGTGATAGTGAAAGACTTGTGTGGTGACAATGAAAAGTGATTATCCACTTGATTGAGTTTAAGTAAAGCAGTCTGTGAAGACTTCCAAGTGCAGCGTGTTTCAACCCAAAACTATTGTCAACCACTGCAGAGCTTTGGCAGTTCTGTAGCGGTTGATGAAAACGCTCAGGTCGAAACATTTGCACCAAATTCTTATTGAATGCATGACATCGTCTTATCTACTCAAGAAGTAAGGTAACAGTACAGTAGGCAACATCCTGTTTCCTACACTTCCTGTTTCCTATACTTCCTGTTTCTTACACTTCTTGTTCCTACACTTCCATCACATACCTTGCGCTATATTATAATTTGTTAAATACTTTTGTCCATGTACTTGCACATTATAGTAAGAGGTATTAGGTAGACTGGCCCAACTTCTCATCACATGGAGACAGAGGGTCTAGCAGGCCAGACAAAGGGTTAGGAGGCCAACCTCTATACATCCTAGTCAACCAGTCTGCCATTTTTGCTCAGACTCCGCCCTCCCAAAGACGGTATGCAAAACTAATAAAACCAAAGTCGTCACTCTCTCAAACATGGCCATTTGAGATGAGGTTTATATGCTGTGTGAGTAGCATACGTGATCGGTTGTTAAGTGTGTGTGCCTATAGCTCTGGCAGGATAGAAATAGGCGCCTAATGAAGATGTGCACTTAACATACGAATGGGTCAAGAAATTATAATTATATGCAAATGTCATATTAATATGGCCACCGCATAACGCAGTAAGTGAGTTCCCATTGAAGCTGTACTATTTTATTAGTTTGTAGTCATTTTTGCACTTTAGACAAATAGCTAGTCCAGCATGGAGTCCACTTATGTGCCTAAAAGAAGGAGTGAGCCCCTGAAATCACTAGGCACCTAGCAAATAGGGTGAAAAACCGGTAAAGAAATGTGTGCTTAACAGAGAATATGTGGCTATAAGAAGGATGTGCTTATTAACAACCGATCAGTTCAGTACTTTTATGCCATATTCTAAAGTATAGGACTGCACAATCCATACGATGTGTCACATTTGATGTGTGTAATATTATAGTACACTTTCATATTGTGAGTTGTTTCTTACAGGCTCATCGGCTGCCAACCGTGACCACGATCTGTGTGCCAGATAATATTGAGTGGAAGAAAGTGACACAATATGCCATGGAAAGGTGTGCGAATGAGCGTACACTGTGTGTCACATACTGTGTAGACTCACTCACGCATGCACACACATGCACACACACACACACACACACACACACACACACACACACACACACACACACGCACACACACGCACACACACACACACAGTGAATGTAGGCTACACCAAATTGATGTAAAGTATACTAGACATTGTCCACAATTGATTCCTCCCTCTCTCTCCTTGTAGATATGCAGTTGACATCCCCGGGGGTCTGGGCCCCACTGCTGGGAAAGTGTGGCGCGTGGGACTCATGGGCTACAATGCCACTCGGCACAATGCAGACATAGCCATCAAGATTCTCAAAGAATTCCTTTCAGAGAATGGCCCCAGCACAATGTCCAAACTATAGACGTACGCGTTTGCTACGAGCTTTGGCTTCATTATGATGCCGTGAACACATTTATACATTTTGCGTGTCTGCGCGCGGGTACAAAATACCTCATATTTTGATGTACGTAAAATATACACTCACGAATGGATTAATATTTGTTGAAACAAAATGGCGTTCTTCGACAGCGAAGAGTGTTTCTGCATTGTCACTGGAGCCAGTAAAGGCCTTGGAAGAAGCATAGCTCGACTGTTCGCCAAAGAGTGGGGAAGAAAAGAGGCCAAGGTGGACCTAGTACTGGTAGCGAGGTCCAGGAGTGGATTGGAGGAGACGCGGCAGTTGGTCGGGGAAGAAGCCCCTTCGGTGAAAGTACATATTGTAGTAGCGGATCTCGGAGACCCAGCTGCCTTTGACGGCGTTAGTGCGCAGATAGGTGCCCTGGTGGAAGCGCAGAAGCCGTCCCCCAACGCACGATGCGTGCTAGTACACAATGCAGGGTCGCTTGGTGATGTCTCCAAGTGGGGCTGTCACGTGACAGCCTTGGAGGCAAGCGTCTATATGAACCTCAACTTTGCCACCTTCGTTGGGCTCACTTCTTACTTCCTCAGCCAATTCGCTGGGAGGAAGTGCTTCATCATCAACATCTCCTCCATCCTTGGCAGTGTCCCCATTCCTGCATTCAGCCTGTACGGTGCAGGGAAAGCAGCACGAGACCAGTTCCTCCGCGTGCTCTGCAAGGAGAATGCAGAGCTAAGGGTGCTGAGCTACAGCCCGGGTCCCTGTGACACAGAGATGCATGAGCGCCTGCGTACCACTGCAGTGAATGAGGAATCTCGGAAAAATGCCCAAGAGGCCTTTGAAAAGGGCCAAATTCTCAAGCCAGATCAGTCGATCAACAAGTTGGTGCAGCTACTCAGAGAAGACACTTACAAAAATGCAGAGGTGATTGACTATTTTGATGACGGAAAGCCACAGGGTGTTTAGCTAGTGCACAAAATTAGACTGCAATGCAGACAGCTTCGGTTGCATAGTGAAGGTCTCCTTTATAGGCACATTTTGTTTTAATAAGTACTTTTTCTATGAAATTCATTGTGTTCATTATGGCTATGTCCAATTATTGTCTGGATTAATACGTATATAAATACAGAGTTTGATGATAAAAACAAGGTTACAAGAACAGCATTAAAATCACATGTACACCTTGTCAAATTAATGGTGGAGTTTAGAGAATCTCGATCATTGGGAGTCACTTTATAATGCCACAGAAACAAACTTTGGCTGATTCACTGCTCCATGCTTGCACTGTCTCCTTCGCTGTCCTTCTCTGGCCTTTGCACCTGCTCCACAAACAGCTGCATCTGCAGGTGAGGCATCAAGGTCACATTCAGCTGCTACAGCCCACCACTTCAATGCACAGTAGATGGGGAATGAAAGTATCTTCTAGCATCCATTACTGAACTACTGGTTACTACTGGTTACTACCACTGGTTACCACTGGTTACCACTGGCTACCACTGGTTACCACTGGTTACCACTGGCTACCACTGGTTACCACTGGTTACCACTGGCTACCACTGGTTACCACTGGTTACCCTACATTTGGGTAGCCAGACTACTGCCACCAGTATTCTGCAAACTGATTAGCTCCAGCTCACCAGGCCGTGGTGCGGTGCAGTGCATGTGGTGCGGTGTGTACCAAGACCCTTTCTGTCCCACTCCAGATAGAAATGCATGTAATTTGGCGGTAATTTGAACTGGTGCACTTTGGAGCATGCATTGTCAGGCCTTGTCCCTGTGTCACAAACACACACTGGTGCACACACACATTGTCATAGCTTGGACAGCGCAGGCAACAAGCAAAGGCGGCTCACGTTCAAAAAATTGGTCTTTAAGGATTTTAGAGGGACAATCCGGGGGGAAGCCCCCACCTGTGGGGTATCTCCCTCCGGTGGGTCAGTCACTACCCATGGAAACTCCTGCAACACACAAGCAGCGAATCACAAGATGATTCAACCCAAAGATGGAACATACAACTAATGAAAAGTATTGGCGCCTACCAAATGCACTAGTGAAGAAGTGTGTGTGTGTGTGTGTGTGTGTATGCGCGTGTGTTTTAACTCAGATTGACCTGAAAGTGTGATGTAGACTCCAATTCAGTAGCTGCTGACTGTAACGTGTGAATGTGGACCTCAAAAGCATGTCTATCACTGGAGGCAGCAGCTACATTGTGTGGAGGACTTTGGCTACTACCCAAGAAGGACTCAGACACACCAATCCTCAGCAGGACCCCCTTCAGGCTGGCTTCAAGGGCAAGAAGCTGAGGGTCGTCACTTCAATTTGGCAAGTGATGGAAGGGGGTACAGAAGTGAACAACAATTACAAGAAGAACCTGAGCACTGGAAGCCTTTCATACATCCGGTGTACAGTATCATTGATGCATTAAATGCCCATTAAATCCTTCTTTTAAACTGTTACAGTAGTCTCACTCACACACACACACGCACACGCACACGCACACGCACACGCACACACACACACACACGCACACACATACACACACACACACACACACACACACACACATCCGGTGTACAGTATCATTGATGCATTCAATGCCCATTAAATCTTTCTCTTGTACTGTTACAGCACTGTCACTCACTCCTGTACTGCAGACATGTTGTCTGGGCGACTGACGGCGAACACAAACCTCTCCACTGGTTGTGCGTCTGCCCCTAACAGTACCAGCTCCACTTTCTTTATGAGGTTCTGCTCCAAGTGAAGGAGAAGAGAGAACAACTAATGCTGTCTAATGCTGTTGTATTTGTTGTCATTCATAGTGGCTCAAACCACTACTTCAAGAAAAAGCACTTGTCTATAGTGATTGTGCATCATGTTATCTGTTATGGCCTTTGAGTATATTGCATCAACATGGCAACTGGTCACCATGGCAACAGTTATACTTAGTGATTTTATAATTTTTATGCATTGGGTTTAACCTTGACAGCTCAAATTTCCAATGGTATCAAATTCTTGAGCAGGACACAACTATTAATGATAGATCCAATGCACGACGTTTCAACCCAGAGGTCTTTGTCAACTGCATACAGGATAAGGAGTGAGATGGGTCCAGGTCGAAACGTCCTGCATTTGACTTATCATTAACAGTTTTGCCCTGCTCAAGATTCTGGTGCAGGTGGAATTACCAAAGCAACTACAGAGGATTGCTAATGGTTGTCTGCACATTGACATTGGACTTAGGACTCCGCCAAGCCGCGCCCCAACAGGATGTCCACGCTCCACATCCACTGGCTGTACATTTGCCCATGTGTGACATCATAGCTGTGTACAGTTTTGGTTCGTAACCTAGGTAACGACTACCCACAGTTTGGGAACCTGTTGCAAGATTGCATAAATCTGCTGTACATTTGCCCATGGGAGACGCATGGTGAACACATCCTATTGGGGAATGGGTTGTGTGTCAACTTGAGGACAACAATTATGCAATCCTCTGTATGAGCCTCTACAACATCAGCACATATCATTTTATTACACTGCTTCTGATTCACCTTGTTCAACAGAGGGACCATCCCTTGCAGAACATTCTGGATGTAGTCGTTCAGAGCTGGGTGTCGGCACATCTGTGGGGGGGAGGGGGGGAGGGGGAGGGAGAGCAACACCCCTTAGTACCTAAACAACTCCCCATGTGCACAGGCAGGCAGTGCGGTTCACATGCAGACTGCAATGGTGCGCGTGTGCGTTTTGAGTGTGAACGGTACAAACCTGTACGGAGATGCCATACTTCCTCCTCTTCTCAAAAAATCCTCCGGGGTACACACTGCGAGAGAACAAGATCTGATGGAAGGCTACCTCCAGAAACTCGCACAGGATACTAGTGTAAGCTGGAGGGAGAGATAAGAGTCACGCACAGTACTTCTAAAGGGCTAATTAAGAAACTATACCAGATTCGGCACTTAATGTGCATTGTACCTTCAGAAAAGTCGTACTGTTCCGACATGTAGGCAGTTGCGCAATGGAGTTGGGCTGCTTCAGTATAACCCCGTAATCTTTCCGTGCTGTTCCATGCACTTGCATCCAGAGAGCTGACCGCTTCCACCGCCACCGCTCTCTCGGCCGACCGGGAAGTTCGTCGTCGGTTAATCATCGATGCATCCATTAAAATGCACCTCTCCTTGTTCGTGTACGCAGAAAGAGACTCTTCAGTGAGACCACTGCTACATTGACCCAATCCCATGTACGTGGTTACACAATATGACATGAGGATTACGCAATAAATCACATAGGATTGAGTCAACATTCACAGCTGCAGTGGGACCATATGTTACATTGATGCAATGCTATAGTATATGGCTAAGAATTGGATGTCCTCGATCACGCACAATAAATACTGGCTGACAACAGCTCAGAGTTCATGTGTGCAAATGTACGAGTATATATGTACGAGTATTTAGTTTGATTACCCGGGCAACAGAGAAATTAATGTCAATCAATTCTGGACGTAACTTTAACTAGTAATCATTGAATCAGCTTGGCCATGCTTACACACATACATGTGTACAGGATAGTAATTCAGTTTAAAAGTACAAATACCACTAGACTATTGTTAAGCATTCTTCCATTCCCGAATAAGCAAACAAGCAAGTAAAATAAAGGCTCCAGAGCAATAAATAGCATATTTACATGTCTGGTGAGTCTACCAGATCCCCATAGTCTGAAGACGGTAGGACTGGACGACGGTCTTCTCATATTCGTGAACAGTCTTTGCAAAATTAATGAGTTGTGTGACTTTCCGTGCCACTACTTCACAGCTGCATCGGAACTTGTGTGTCCGTGACAAGCCAGGGTCAGCCGGGTCCTTCACCTGCAACACAACCAGCGGGGCTGTGTTTTGGGAGAAGATACAAGCAGGAGAAAGGAGACACAGGAAGAAAAAGAGAGGTTCAGGAGAGAGAGACAGAAGTGTACAGAGTGCAGAGGAGGAACGAGGCTCAAATGTAGTGTTGCATATGCACATGAATACATACATTTCAGCACCTTACCATTGTCGCCCCCAGCTCCTTTTGAGGTCGTGTCTCGGCAATGATGCAATATTTCAAGGGGGATTTTGGCCTCCAGGTCACTAGCAGTGGGTGGGGTCTGCTTGAAGAAGTAGACAAAGTTGGACGATATCAGGACTCTTGGTCCATCTCCTGTGAGATACTCATAGGCCACAAGCCTGGTTGGATCGGGAGAGGAGGAGACAGGGAGAGGGATGAGAGGGAAGGAGAGGTGGACAGGGAGAAGAAAGGAAGAGAGAGAAATGGATTCGGCAGTGCTGTAGTCTGTGGGTTAGTGTAACATGTACCGAAGCACACACACACACACACGTGCACTCAGCACTAGATGTTCATTCACCTCTCATCAATTTTCCCATCATTCAAGAGTCGGAGGTAGGTCTGTGCCCTTGCCATGTTTGGTTGGTAAGGGGTGAGGGCACCAGATGGACCCACACAGTTGCGCTTCAGCCGCACGGGATCCGGTCGGACTCGTGACACACGACTGGTGGTCTCACGGATGGCAGCCGTCGCACTGGAGGCAAAGTCCAGGACGCCAACCACTGGTTTGGTGAAGGTCCCCATCACGCCCTTCCCTATACCGGTAAAGAGGCCCTAAGGTGACGAGGGGGGGAGGGGGGAGGGGAGGAGGGTGGAGGGACAGGGAGGTAGGGATGGAAGGATGATCACCACTTCTTCAGCATACTTTCACAGAAAGCGAGCATCAAACAACACTACACCAGACAAGTACAAACACTAGTGGATGTGCTTATATATGTACTCAACATTGATCACATCAGTACACCCACAACAACTACCCTCACACCTCACCCTCACCCCTCCACCCTCACACACCCTCACTTCTCAACCCACCTCACTTGATACCACCCACACACCCTTACCCTCACACACAGCCCCCTCCCACCACTCACACCCACTATCACACCAGCACACCCTCACCCACACCCACACACCCTTACCCTCACACGGCCCCTCCCACCACTCACACCCACTATCACACTAGCACACCCTCACCCACACCCACACACCCTCACCCTCACACACAGCCCCCTCCCACCACTCACCCCAATACCGTCACTCTTGGCACTGTAGTAAGGCTGTGTGAATATGGAGGTGATCCCCCCAAATACCCCGCTACTGAGGCCGATGAGGCCGGCTGTGAGGTGGTCAGAGCTGGTCTGACAGTTGTCTGATATCTGCTCCCTCTCGTCCTGATAGCTGGAGTCAAAGGTTGCTCTACCCAAGAAGTCTGAAGCAGTTCCAGTCAGCTGTGTTGCCCAGAAGAGAGATATTGGCAATACTGAGTATAACAGCATTGCTAAGGTTAGGTGCTCCATAAAAAGTACAGAAACTAGACATAATAAAAATTTTCTACAAAAATTGTAAGGATGTAGGGATGGCATAAAAAGGACAGAAACAAGTAAAGGCTGTTACACAGTGGAGCATTAACCATCGTCCCAACATTAAAGAATGTAGGACTATAAGGTGCAACATCCTTGTATGTAGGGACGATGGTTAATGCTCCACTGCGTAACAGCCTTTACTTGTTTCTGTCCTTTTTATGCCATCCCTACATCCTTACAATTTTTGTAGAAAATTTTTATTATATCTAGTGAGTATAACAGCATTGCTGAGGTTAGGTGTACAGTTACAGTACAGAGACGGCACGATAGAACACAGCAATAGCTGGTGAATATGATAGCTGCGTGTGGCTATTTGCCACCCACCTTCGAGGTGCTGTCAGTAATGCCGTGAGTGATGTCTCGGAGCAGTCCCACCACGTCCGGGGAATGAGAAATGATCCCAGATACACCAGATGCAATGTCTGATACAAGTCCCGTTGGGTTCCCCAATAGGTCCACTGAACCAACAATCTTGAGAGATTGCCCTTTGATGGCCTTTAGGGCATGGAGGAGAGTGTGGGGTGATGTGTGAGTGTGTGATGAGTGGAGTGTGGGGTGATGTGAGTGTGTGATGAGTGGAGTGTGGGGTGATGTGAGTGTGGGATGAGTGGAGTGTGGGGTGATGTGAGTGTGGGATGAGGTGAGCATGTGGGTGAAGGGAGTGTGGGGTGAGGTGTGTGGGATGGGGAGAGTGTGCTGGGTGGCGAGTACATGTGGAATGACTGGGCAACTTACGAAGGTGGTGAAAAGAGTGTGTGTGTGTGTGTGTGTGTGTGTGTGTGTGTGTGACAGCTAGCAGTTACCTTCTTGTAATGATTGATAATTGAGTCTAGGACAATCTGTCTTGCTCCGGACAAGTGTCTCTGATTGTATTTTGCTGTTGAGTGGGAGAGAGGAGGGCAAGGAGGATAATGTGAAGAAGAGTACAGATGAAAGGGTGCTAGCTGAGTGGCAATGCGGGTGAGTGTGAGGGAGACTCACCCAGTTCCAGGGGTGCCTCGAGCTTGACAAGTGGTATAACAAGAGACTGCTTGATCTGCCTTAGGTCGGGAGGGAGGGAGGAGTTGGTGTGAAGGGAGAGGCGGATGACCACTTTGGACAGGTTCACCGTGTCAAAGTGAAGGAGGCTATCACTGCCAAGGACAGGAACAGCAGATCTGCACGGCACAAGGAAGACACACATTAATGGCATACTGTCAACACACCAACACAGTGTTGCAGGTAGTTTTATGAGCAACAGGTAGCTCCGCCCACCATCACACCCACAGGTAGCCCCGCCCACCACCACACCTGCAGGTAGCCCCGCCCACCATCTCACACGCAGGTAGCCCCACCCACCACCATACCTTCTCGTTAGCATCTCAAAGGCTTCCCTCCCCTCATTGCCTGCGCTCTTGTCTGTACTTGCTAGCCCCTCCCCAGCCCACTGCACCAAACTGAACAACAACTTCTCCTCCAACATCACTGTCAATTCACACACACGCACACTCAGGCTCTGCAGGGAAGGAGAAGGACATTCAACAGAGCTGCCACACAATTCACTATTGACAGCACTAACTCTTGCACCAATACACCATAATTATGTGCATACTATGAATGCCAGTGGTGTGAGGCGGCTGTACATAATTATATGACCCATTGTCATGGTAACCTGTGACCTGTTACTATGGTGACCAAAGCACATGAGTTCAAAAGCAGACTGCTTAGAGTTTTGATCTGTCTCCATAGCAACCACTAGGTGGACTGGAAGCTGGTTGCATGTGACACGCAGCTGATTGCAATGTTTTAGTGCTATGTTAGTGCTATTTGGGGCCAGGGAGGCTGGCTGTTTTAGAGAGGTGGCTGCTTTATACAGTGACCGTCTCAAACAGGTTCCATTGTACCACTTTGGAATGGTAGAGTCCCCTGCAGTGGTCACCCCGTTGTACACAACCACACACTGTACTCCCCTCACCTTGAAGACTACTGTTCTGGGAAGGTGATGGCTGACGTGCTCCACAGAGAGCTCAGCAGCTGGCACCCCCCCCGCCTCCTCCTCGCTGGGAGTGGGGTAGAGGAGGATGGGGAAGTTGGTGTTGTAGAGCTTGCTGTCAACCTGGACAGGACAGGGTGGTGTGTGTGTGTGTGTGTGTGTGTGTGTGTGTGTGTGTGTGTGTGTGTGTGTGTGTGTGTGCGTGTGTGTGTGTTTGTGTGTGTGAGAGAGATAGAGACATAGACACAGGTAAACATGGCAAAGAATTGAAAGTTCCAATTAAAACTACCGAAATGTGCATCTATTAATGACATTAGCAACATTAGTACATAGCTATTTTATTTGTCAATATGTACATACGTAGAAGCAGGACTCAATAATAGGCCAGGTCCAGAAACAGAAGCCCAGGGCCTCTACTTGGGCAAGTACAGTACACTTCCGCTAGTACAAATTGTGCAATGAATCAAATAAACATGATGGTCAACAATCTTGAGTGAACAAACTTCACCACAGACACGCACACAGTCTCATGGGATACTCAACTCACTGCGTTCTCTCATTCCATAAACAAAGAGATATTCCCACATTTTTAGAATGCAAACCACAGAAAGATGGCTACCTCACAACATTAACACTAACGCCACACAAGGAGGGAGTGAAAGTTGCTTCATCCACTACCGTCTTATGTCAGATGATACCACTCATTACCTGAATTTCCTGCACAGACAGTGAGATCTTGTGCGACAAAGACACCAGGGAAACGTCGGCATGGAGACCCTTTAGTGACACAAACAGCAGTTCCTCAGGTAGGGAGTTGATGAGGGAGATACCTATTCCTTGATCCAGGTTCATGGAGAACTGGGTGGATTGTGTGTGTGTGTGTGTGTGTGTGTGTGTGTGTGTGTGTGTGTGTGTGTGTGTGTGTGCGGGTCGTGTGGGTGTGGTGTATTGGGAGAGATTAACAGTACAGTGCATCCCACACGTGTAGTATTCACAGATACTCTTTGAGATTTCCCAAAAACTCCTAACATATCCCAAAATCTCCCAAAATCTCCCAAGATCTTCCAAGATCTCTAAAGATCTCCCAAGATCTTCCAAGATCTCCCAAGATCTCCCAAGATCTCCCAAGATGACCTAGGTCCTCCCTAGAGCTCCAAAGATCTCCCAAGATCTCCTAAGATCTCCCAAGATTTCCCAAGATCTCCCATGATCTCCCAAGATCTCCCAAGATCTTCCAAGATCTCCCAAGATCTCCCATGATCTCCCACGATCTCCCAACATTTCCCAAGATCTTCCAAGATGACCCAGGTCCTCCCTAGAGCTCCAAAGATCTTCTAAGATCTATCAAGATCCCCAAGATCTTCCAAGATGACCCAGGTCCTCCCTAGAGCTCCAAAGATCTCCCAAGATCTCCTAAGATCTCCCAAGATCTCCCAAGATCTCCCAAGATCTCCCAAGATCTCCCAAGATCTCCCAAGATCTTCCAAGATGACCCAGGTCCTCCCTAGAGCTCCAAAGATCTCCCAAGATCTCCCAAGATCTCCCAAGATCTCCCAAGATCTTCCAAGATGACCCAGGTCCTCCCTAGAGCTCCAGAGATCTCCCAAGATCTCCAAAAATCTTCCAAGATCTCCCAAGATCTCCCAAGATCTTCCAAGATCTCCCAAGATCTCCCAAGATCTCCCAAGATCTCCCAAGATCTCCCAAGATCTCCCAAGATCTTCCAAGATGACCAAGGTCCACCTTAGAGCTCCAAAGATCTCCCAAGATCTCCTAAGATCTCCCAAGATCTACCAAGATGTCCCAAGATCTCTAAAGATCTCCCAAGATCTCCAAAGATCTCCCAAGATCTTCCAAGATGATCCAGGTCCTCCCTAGAGCTCCAAAGATCTTCTAAGATCTATCAAGATCTCCCAAGATCTTCCAAGATCTCCCAAGATCTTCCAAGATCTCCCAAGATCTCCCAACATCTCCCAAGATGACCTAGGTCCTCCCTAGAGCTCCAAAGATCTCCTAAGATCTCCCAAGATTTCCCAAGATCTCCCAAGATCTCCCAAGATCTTCCAAGATCTTCCAAGATCTTCCAAGATCTCCCAAGATCTCCCAAGATCTCCCAAGATCTTCCAAGATCTTCCAAGATCTCCCAAGATCTCCCAAGATCTCCCAAGATCTCCCAACATCTCCCAACATCTCCCAAGATCTTCCAAGATGACCCAGGTCCTCCCTAGAGCTCCAAAGATGTGGCCACATTACACAAATTTCAGCTCATTTAAACCATTTCTCATCCAAAATACACAAATGTGAGGTACTTTTGTAAAATCATGCAGACTAATTCACAATGAGCATGTACAGCCCAACACAACCCACCTCTATGTCCATATTGATGGCTGCCATGTCTTCTTCATCCTCGGCCCCAGTCATCGAGACAATGGAAGACTGAGGTGTCATCTTAGGTAGAGTGTCCCGCCTCCCGCCAGGCAGCCACACCTCCCTCGGGGCAAGGTGTGAGAACTGGGCATGTATACACATACAGCACAACACACAATGCACAGTAACACATGTACAGTATACAATGCTTTAAACAGTTAATGCACACTACAGCACATTATGTATATACCGCATTGGCCAGTTCAACTTTATTGGGATTTAACCCAACACACAGTACATATAAAATACCAACCTGTATACCCCTATACACACACACACAGAGTGCTACCACAGGCACTCTCTGATACAAGTCACACACAGCATGCTTTACACGGCATACAGTGTGGGTAACATAACCTGTAACACCCATACAATGCACACACAAAGGATGCAATGCACTCCAATACATGCACAACTCGTTGGAGTACCCTTTTGTTGGCATCAGCAATTCTCAGAACATGGGTAGGGCCATCTGATATCAGTCTGTAAGGAGGGGAGGGGGAGGGGGGAGGGGGGAGGGGCGAAAGAGAAGGGGCGAAAGAGAAGGGGAGGGGAGGGGAAGGGGAGGGGAAGGGGGAGGGGGGAGAGGGAAGGGGAGGGGAAGGGGGAGGGGGGAGAGGGAAGGGGAGGGGGAGGGGGAGAGGGAAGGGGAGGGGGGAGAGGGAAGGGGAGGGGGAGAGGGGAGGGGAGGGGGAAGGAGCGGGGGAGGGGTGATCACAGATATGAAAGGGTGTAATGACAGTGTGAGGACAGGTGTGATGACAAAGTATGAGGGCAGGATGTAACGACGGGGGAGAGTTTGCAATCAGGATTCATCTCAGGCAAAATGTCACTAACATGACCTTTTGTGGAGTGGACAAAGACCATGCCAAAAGTGTGTTGCCTCACCTCACAGAGAGAACCCCTGATCCTGGCCTATGCTTCAGAGGCTTCATTCGTTGCAAGTCCAACAAACTGGGATCCTTAGACAACACCCCCAGGACCACGTCAGCACCTGGTGAAGGAAGACGTTCAACGAACAATTCACTGCTATGAACAGAAAAGTCAATGGGTTCTGAACTAAGGTGCATTTCTGTGTTCCGAGGGAAATTAAAGGCACACACGGTGAGTGTTGGCGAGCTCACATTCGCACAAGTGCCTATCAGTTTGATCAGAAAGAAGAAATTCACACAAGAGGTGCATGTAGAGATGCTTGCTGCCACACTTGCCTTCTCTAAAGCTCTCAAACCCCTTCTTGGTCTTAACGCAGAGGTGCTGTGTATCCCGTAGCACAAGGTGCTCTCCAGTGAACCGCCATGTCTGATAGGCCAGTCTGGAGCTCTGGGTCCGCCTACTCAGAACGAGTGGGGTGTACTCACCAGGTCTTCTCGGTAGACTGCTCGCCACATCCAACACCATATCCTGTCCAGCCTCTTCAGACGATGCAATGTGGATTAGCTGTCCTTCGGCAGCCATTCTCCACAACTGAGTTGTTGTTCCAGGAGACTACAGAGGGATGGAGAAAAGAATAAAATACATTGCATACATACCATACAGGATCTAATACACAGACCAACATTTTTGAACTTTGTGAATCAGAAAATATAAAAAATTCACAGAAATTCACAAAAATATCCCTAAAGCACACAAGAGGTCCATACAGAAACCTAGTCTCGCGTAGCTGACCGCTTTCTCCCTTCCATTTTTGTTTGATGACATAATCGGTTGGGGACTGATTACGTCATCAAATAAAAATGGAGGGGAGAAAGCGGTCGGCTATGCGAGACTAACAGACACAAAGTACAGACAATGGTACACTACGTACCTTCTTTCTGAATACAACGGCTGTTCCTTGAGGGACGTCCAGCACAACCTCCTGCTGCTCTGATACATGTCGTCGCACACCGGTGTTGCTGGAACCAGCCACACCTCCTTCACTGACAGCAGCACCCGGCCTGATGACACACAAGGGACGGAAGATGAGAGAGGAGGGAGATGGGAACAAAAACTTACCATTGAGACGGAACAACCCACATCCAAATAACCTCTAAACAGCTTAGTGACAAGTATGTCTGTTACCGTGAATTCCTTCTGGTCTAATACTCACTGTAATCACTCTTAGTGGGTGCTGTATGCAGTTAATGACCAATACTGTGACATGCAACCCTGCACAACTCACAGGTGTTCGAAGGTGGATGCAGCCGCAATGTAGATGTGGTTCTCATAGTAGAGGCAGCCAAGGGTGGTGAAGGAGGAGGGCTTGAAGACAGTAGGGTCCTCCTCCACCTCACACACCTGGACAGAGAAGCTGCACTCACCTACTGGTTCATCCCAGGCATAGGGAACTGTGAGGGAGGGAGAGAGGGGGAGGGAGGGAAAGTGGGAGTGAAGGGAGGGAGAAGGAAGGAAGAGAGGGATGAGAAGGAGAAGGGAGGGAGGGAGGGAGGGAGTGCAAGGATGGGAGAAAGGAATTTCACAGACATGTCAGAGTACATTCGCAAAAGAGCTCCAGACTCACCAATCTGCCCTGGATTCAGCAAACAGCCATAGTTACTATTAGTCTGTGAGCACACAACTGACACCTGAACAGGAAGTGAAGTCAGTGCCGCATAAGCAGCCATTAATGAAATGAAATTAATTTACTATTAACTAATATCAAATGTTTTTCAATACTGATTATTTGTTCCATTGTAGTACCTGGGAGAAGTTCTCCAGTCGGAAGGGCAGAGGGAAGTTGGCTGCTTCAGAGAAGATGACAAATGAAGTAGCCCCCTTGTTGACAATCTCCGTGCGGAGGAAAAGACATCTGCTCATTGCTCCCCTTGTGATGGAAAAGGGTGGGGGACATACGTATGTGAGTGGGAGGGGTGGATGTGAGTGGGAGGGGGTGAGTGAGAGGGGTGGATGTGTGAGTGGGAGGGGTGGATGTGAGTGGGAGGGGTGGATGTGAGTGGGAGGGGTGGATGTAAGTGGGAGAAATGGATGCAAGTGGGAGGAATGGGTGTGTGAGTGGGAGGGGGTGTGAGTGAGAGGGGTGGATGTGTGAGTGGGAGGGGTGGATGTGTGAGTGGGAGGGATAAATGAGGGTGTGTAGGATGGTGTGAAGCAGTGATGTGCTGTGAGGTGAGCACTTACATGTGATGTGTGAGGGGTGAGAGGGGGTGTGAGGGGTGACAGAGGGTGTGCAAGTGATAGGTGATGGGACATACCTCATGTTGACACACAAACTTCCATCATTCACCAAGGGAAATCCCCCTGACCACTGGCAGTCATGAATATCCTTAATTCTGATAGGAGACAAAATAAACAGATAGTACTCCCACACACTCACACAGCACAGATAGCCCACACACTCACCTAATGCACACCACATATCCCCCACACATCATACACTCACTCCCCACACACACACTCACTCCCCCCACACACATCACACACTCCCAACACACTCACACAGCACAGTCTCACCGAATGCAGAGGAGCTGGTCCAGATCAAACCTGGGCCAGTGGAAGGTCACAGTTGCTCCTGGCTTGGCAGTCAGAAGTCGGCCTTGTCTCACAAGCTCAGCCTTCATCAAACAGAAAGATTTCATCACTAATTTCATCACTGCCATCATCAACACAGAAATGAACATTTCTAGCATTTGCTCCACTATAGTAAACCAAGTAACACAATAAATTTACGCCATCATTATTGCAGAGGTAATGGATGTGTGTGTATTATTGAGAATATACGTAAAATGGCTTCCAGCAGTACCTCATTGAAGATCTGAAAGCGTTGTGCAAAGACAATCTCGTGGTCAGTCCTGTTGTCTAGCTTATAGCGAGGAACAAAGGTGACAGTCTTAGAATGCCTCATGTTGCCATGACACTGGCGGATATCCATTCCAATTTGGTACTCTCTAAAATGGAAATGGGAAAGAACAAACACTCCTGCTTATTTATCAACAATAACTATCAGAGACACTACAGTGGAAGCCTTGAAAAGGACACCCTGAATTCAGAACACCTCTCTAATGAGGTCAGTGCCTAGCGCGATGTGCACAAAACTACAGTACCTCTGGAATAAGGACACCTCTCTAATGAGGGCAGTGCCTACTGTCCCAGCTACATAGAGATGTGTACAAAACTACCTCTGAAATACACAAAATTCTGCTACTACAAAGAGATGTGCAGTGGCAATTCTAAAGACTCTCAACAATGAGCCCTCCTCCTCCTATCAGTTATCATTCATACCGTACACTTCTTTCACATGAGGCGATCTTGAACCAAATACTTTTGGACTAGAAAATATCATTTACTAAAGACATGAACACTCTGATGAATATTTGAAAGATGAATTTGAATTTAAATGAAATCACTTCAGCTTTGAATGATGCCCTAGATACGTACATGAGAGCTCAAGTGTCAGTTTTGTGGGGGCTTCCTTCACTGAATGTATGTACCTTAACAACAGTGAACAAGAGACAGACAACATCTCACCTTTCTGGACGCCCACCATCACACTTCCAGAACAACCGCACGAAGGAGGTCCCCCGGACCATGGAGAAGCTGGAACACCACCGTGGACTACCACTGGAATGGGTCTCCTTTCCGAGGCGAACAGTGCACAGGTCACTCTGGTCCACGTCTGAGTATGAGAAGAGAAGTGGTTGACGGTTGCTGGCTCTCTCGTGCTCCGAGAACTGGTTGGCGAAGTCATGAGGGCTTTGGTCCTGTTTGAACACCAGCGGGAGACCGGTGTCGTTGATGAGCCAAAATGGACAAGAAATGAGGACCTGAGGGAAAGCAGTGAGTAGTGAGGAGTGGGTGAGGGGTGAGGGATGAGGGGTAAGGGGTGAGGGATGAGGGGTGAGGGGTGAGGGATGAGGAATGAGGGATGAGGGGTGAGGGGTGAGGGATGAGGAATGAGGGATGAGGGATGAGAGGTGAGGGGTGAGGGGTGAGGGGATTGTGGAGTGTGTGGCAGTGTTCTCCAATGAAAATAGATAAGAATGGTGCACTGGACCACTAATTATGTGAGGACTGGCTAGTGGATGGTGGAGTGTGGGAGAGGGTGTCAGCTTCCTTTGCAGTGCACAGTAGGGTGGATGCATGGAGAGCTTCGTGACACAGAATGTAATGTGTGCAAGCTTATGCCAGGTGAGGGGGACAGGTGGGGGGACAGGTGAGGGGGACAGGTGGGGGGACAGGTGGGGGGACAGGTGGGGGACAGGTGGGGGGACAGGTGGGGGGACAGGTGAGGGGGACAGGTGGGGGGACAGGTGAGGGGGACAGGTGAGGGGGACAGGTGGGGGGACAGGTGGGGGGACAGGTGGGGGGACAAGTGAGGGGGACAGGTGGGGGGACAGGTGGGGGGACAGGTGAGGGGGACAGGTGAGGGGGACAGGTGGGGGGACAGGTGGGGGGACAGGTGAGGGGGACAGGTGGGGGGACAGGTGAGGGGGACAGAGGGGACAGGTGAGGGGGACAGGTGAGGGGGACAGGTGGGGGGACAGGTGGGGGGACAGGTGAGGGGGACAGAGGGGACAGGTGAGGGGGATAGGTGGGGGGACAGGTGAGGGGGACAGGTGAGGGGACAGGTGGGGGGACAGGTGGGGGGACAGGTGAGGGGGACAGGTGAGGGGGACAGGTGGGGGGACAGGTGGGGGGACAGGTGAGGGGGACAGAGGGGACAGATGAGGGGGACAGGTGAGGGGGACAGGTGGGGGGACAGGTGAGGGGGACAGAGGGGACAGGTGAGGGGGACAGGTGGGGGGACAGGTGAGGGGGACAGGTGAGGGGGACAGGTGGGGGGGACAGGGGGGGACAGGTGAGGGGGACAGGTGGGGGGACAGGTGAGTGGGACAGGTGAGGAGGACAGGTGGGGGGACAGGGGGGACAGGTGAGGGGGACAGGTGGGGGACAGGGGGGACAGGGTGAGACAGGTGAGGGGGACAGGTGGGGGGACAGGGGGATAGGTGATGGGGACAGGTAAGTGGTAAAGGTGGGGGACATTATGTGCTGAGGTGTAAGGAGTGTGGAGAGAGCAGTGAGAGGAGTGCGGTAACATTCAACCTAAACAAAATTGCCATGGCAACCATCACCTCCAGTGCCATTCCCCCTCTGGCCAGGCACTCCACAGTCAGTACAAGCTCCCTCCCTTGAGAGTCGTACACGCTCAATTTCTGTAGCATACCAACAGTGGAGTGGGACACCTTGCAAGTCTGAGAATGAGGGAAATCCTCCAGGGAGATGGAGAACTCAGTGGCACTAGTTGGGGTAACCTTCAGATAGGGAGGGAAGGAAGGGGAGGGGAGGGAAGGATGGAGGATAGGGGAGGGGAGGAGGGAGGAGGGAGGAGAGGGGAGGAGAGGGGAGGGGAGGAGGAAGGATAGGGGAGGGGAAGAGGGAGGAGGGGGGAGGGGAGGGAAGGAAGGAGAGGGGAGGGGAGGGGAAGAGGGAGGAGAGGGGAGGGGAGGGGGGAGGAGAGGGGAGGGGAAGAGGGAGGAGAGGGGAGGGAGGAGGTAGGAATGGGGAGGGAGGAGGGAGGAGAGGGGAGGAGAGAGGAGGGAGGAGAGGGGAGGGGAGGAGGGAGGAGGGAGAAGGGAGGGGAAAAGGGAGGAGACAGTTCTTACGTACGTACCAATGCCATATCTGACATAGTTGACGATGACCACCCAAGCAGCTTACAACAAAGAACCAGTTAATGCCTAGTACGCCGATCCACTCACATCATAATGAGACAGCTTCTCTCCTTTTCTGATGATCTTTCCTCTCTCCCTCCCACACAGAAGGAGGTGGAAATCGTAAGGGAGTAGATTCACCACAGAGAGGGGTGGGTAGAAAGTGAGGGTGTGTCCTGGCTGGATGAGAGTGGAAGTGTCCACAGGATATCCCTCACGGACAACACTCACACACAAACTAAACAGAAGGAGAAATCAATACAATACAATGCCATACTATGCAATGCAAACCAATACAATACAATACAATACAATACAATACAATACAATACAATACAATACAATACAATACAATACAATACAATACAATACAATACAATACAATACAATACAATACAATACAATACAATACAATACAATGCAATGCAATGCAATGCAATACAATACAATGTAATGCAATACAATGCAATACAATATAATGCAATGCAATGCAATACAATACAATGTAATGCAATACAATGCAATACAATATAATGCAATACTGTTAAAATAGACAGATTAACACTTTTAGTTGGCAGCTGCAAAAAATGATTAATTAATCAACAATTAAAAATATCAACCAATTTTGAATCACCCTAACAAATGCAAGTGCTCACAGAAAAGTGTCACCGTCACCAATAGCATCACAAGACTTGGTACAGCCGGTGGGGTAGGCGGGGTCTGTTACAGGACTCCATTCGATTGGCTCACTGCAGAATCGCACCCCCCAGTTCTTGGGCCTCACTCTGATGTCCCAGTCAGTGAGGTGGAGGGGGATGGACATGTGCCCACTTGCAGCAACCTCGCCCAGCTCCACACCTGTTGGGGGAGGGGAGGGGGAGGGGAGAGAGGGGGAGGGGAGGGAAGGGAAGGGAGGGGGAGGGAATGGAGAGGGGCAGGGAGGGGAGAGGGAGGGGAGAGAGGGGGAGGGGACGGAGAGGGGCAGGGAAAGGAGAGGGAGGGGAGAGAGGGGGAGGGGACGGAGAGGGGCAGGGAAAGGAGAGGGAAGTGGAGGGGGACGGGAGGAAAGGGAAGGGAGGGGGAGAGGACAGAGAGGGGAGGGGAGTGGAGGGAGGAGCGGGTGCTGTCCAGTACTTCTTCCATCTACATTATGTACAGCACAGGTAAGAATGTTGAAGGTGACCCACTCACTGTCAGTCCCCTTCTTGATTGAGTACTTGCTGTGGCCGTTGGCAATGGCGGATGCTTGCAGCCGTACTTCCAGTGGCAGCTCGGTGAGGTTGTGGAGGACAAGGGGAGATCGAACGTTGATCACTTTCTGGGCGTCATCCAAAGAGATCGCAAACACCAGGCGGGCCACTCGCTGGGCTTGAGATAGCTGCAGGGGGTGGAGTCTTGTAGTTACCATGGCAACCAGTATACAAGTAGGGCCACAGCCTGAAGTATGTGTATGTATCTGTGTGTCTGTGCTGTGTGTGTGTTGTGTCAGTGCGCATGTGTAAATGTGGCATGCACAGATCTTTGGCTCATTGGAGCTGCCATTACTCCTAGTTCACCCAATGCACTTTTGTTCTTACCCCAGAGAGGCTGTCTTCAAGGGAGTCTTCAGGTTGAACGTCTCTGAAGACTACACCCACCCTGTCTACTGACACGGGGAAGGTTATTCTCTTCCAGCCACGCACTTGGACAAAGATCTGGTGAATCACAAAGTCACTTGTGCTCTGGGATGGGAGGGAGGGGAAAGGAGGGGAGGGAGGAGGGCAGGGAGAGCAGACTGAGCGCATGAGCGGCAGGACAGAATAGTTCACAAAGCTTATAGCAATGTGAAACTTCAGACAACTCCCCCACCCCCCGGCCCTGTCTCAACAATACAGGCTGCACCTACTCTTCGTCTGATGGAATTAACTGTCTCAAAGTCGAACGGGATTTCCCCTCCTGGAGCGACTTCCTGCCACTCAGAGGTCTCTTCCAGTGATGTCACCAGCAATGATTGGCTTGTGTCTCCACTAGTGCTTCGCATTGGGTTCAAATACACACTGTTGCCAGGTGATGGGGCAGACCCTACCATTACAACTACATTAGGCAGTGATGTCATCTTGGCAAATGTCAGGGGAAGTCCCGTGTTATTCCTCAGCAGGTAAGGTACAAACGACGCCCGCTTGCTCTGCTGGTTCAAGTGGCCAACAGAGTGAAGCAACGCAAGGCCTCTGGGCATCTCGGATAGCTTCACTGAGCTGGTGTGTTGAAGGCTGGCAAGAGGTGGTTGCTCTTCGCTGCCAAACAGGTCTTGAGACCAACTGGAGAGCGTCGTTCTGAGCAGTTGTATGAGTGAACTTGTAACGTTGAGAAGAAGCTGGTGCTTGGCTGAGGGAGAGAGATAAGGCACACACATGTTAGGGTGCTGGTGGCCTGGAACACACCACAGGTTTGGAGTGACATGCTATAGGATGGCAAGGGTTCCAGTCCATGGGGCCCATTCCATGGCAGTTCCCTGTTCACAACACCCCTACGTACCATCACAACAGACACTAGATTCAAACAGATCCACAGTACAAACTGATTTATAACTGATTACTATTCACTGGTTTACTGTGTATTTCACACAATCCTGAGCACTCACTATACATGTATATACTCTGATGATGTGGTAGATTGTGTTAAACGTGTGTACACTCACATGAACCTCCTACCACATCACTCACATGTCAGTTTCACGTTCAACATGTCCGCCTGTTCGTTGCTGTCCAGGTCAGTGTGGAACTTGTGAAGCTTCTTCCAATTCACTTTGAACCTGCGGCAGGAGGAGTTGACTGGCGTGAACAACATGGCTTAGCTCCGCCCCCGCCCCGCCAAGCCCCACCTACCCCCACTCCTCCAGGAGGGGCTCCCACTGCGAGATGGTCCGGTTAAAGTACTCCGCTGCCAGCACTGCTACCGCTGCCCCTTCGGGGTCCACCCGCAGGTACTGCTCCAGCTGCAACTTCTTTGCAGTCATCCTCGCTAGCGGCACATTCTGGAAGTGACAGTCGTCAATGACACACACACTCACTGAGGCCACATCCAGCTGTGAAAAAGACAAAACACAAGAAAAGAATCATTGAGGCTCAATGTCCCCCCCACTAGCCAACTTGTTCCCTTCACCAATCCCCCACTAGCCAACTTGTTCCCTTAACCAATCCCCCACTAGCCAACTTGTTCCTTTAACCAATCCCCCACTAGCCAACTTGTTCCCTTCACCAATCCCCCACTAGACAACTTGTTCCCTTCACCAATCCCCCACTAGCCAACTTGCTCCCTTAACCAATCTCCCACTAGCCAACTTGTTCCCTTCACCAATCCCCCACTAGCCAACTTGTTCCCTTAACCTATCCCCCACTAGCCAACTTGTTCCTTTAACCAATCCCCCACTAGCCAACTTGTTCCCTTAACCAATCCCCCACTAGCCAACTTGTTCCTTTAATCAATCCCCCACTAGCCAATTTGTTCCCTTAACCAATCCCCCACTAACCAAGATGTTCCCTATCCTGAAAGGCTTATCACCCTCCTCTTCGTGCTCCACTTCTTCTGCAGTCTCCTTAGCACGGTTCCCACTTGCAATACTTGCAGATGGGGAGCTCGAGGTTGCACCTGGATTGGGGACAAGAAGCTGGAATGAGAACCAGGCCAATGCACACACAGAATCCAGAGAGACAATCCTAATAGCATGACAGTTGACAGCTGCAGTGCTGGACAAGGTCTGAGTGGAGAAATCTAGCGGAGAAGGTACGTACACAAATCACATACTGTATTCTTATATTTTGACTGTTCTAATGTGACATTAGGAGAGCAGTATTTTCTAACAATCAAAACAACCAGTGCATACGTATATACATGACAGGGAAGTGTACGACCCAGCTAGCAATATTAAATGCCTGTGTGTGTGTGTGTGCGTGTGTGTGTGTGTGTGTGTGTGTGTGTGTGTGTGTGCATGTGCGTGTGTGCATCCGTGTGCACCATGTCACCTGGGGAGTAGATCCCCAATCTCTGTGCACTAGCTGCTTCTTTCATTCGCGTAACGGACTTTGAAATAGCAACCAACATCTTCAAGTCTCGGTACGAGAACTTCAGCTGGATGGCCGGCAGCTCAAACTGAGAGAGGAGATGTGGAATGGGAGAGGAGGAGAGAGAGAAGAGGCACACAGGTGTGTTGTGTGTGTGCATAGATTAGACATGGAGAGTGCATGCATGTGACTATCACCTTTAGTATATGTGAGTCTGGTACCATCTTTGCGCTCTCCTCTATAGACCGAACGCCCCTCCACACATCTGGAGGGATCAGTTCTATGTTGATGGTCACGGGCTCAAGAATGGAGAGTGCTGTGCTCTGTTCACTGGCTAGACTGCACGAGAAGAGCTCCACGTTCTGCACAGTACAGTACAGAGACTTCTCTCTGCAGGCGTCCATCTTGAAGTTAAGCAGAAGGGTGCCCTGCACATCAGAAGACACAGCAAACGTGACAACATACAAACTGCAAACACAACATGCCTTCTTAGAACACAAGTAACATAAGCACTGAATGTACAGTACAGTGCCAAAGTAAATAAACAAGCAAATAAACAACAATTCGTTAAAATAACTAATGTTACAGTATACCACTAATCATGACATTAGGATAAACAATAACAAACAACACAAATATACAACCACAGAAATAAACAACTGCATATCACTAATAAAGCAAACATAAACAAACATACAAACAAACAACAACCAATATACGTACTGTATACAGAAAGTACAAACAGAATGGCTGACCGTCAACACAATGGCGCTTGAGTCCAGTCTGGTCAGGTCCTCGATCACCACTAGGTCGGTCTCTGTTATACTCAGTTTGATGGTGACCACACGAGGAGGAGAGGGGGCCTGGGAGGAATGGTGGAGGGCGGATGATGTAAAGAATTGTACGGTATGTACACACACACACGCACACGCACACACGCACACACGCACACACACACACACACACACACACACACACACACAACACACACACACACACATAAATATCATGTACGTACACACCTCAGCCTCTTGATTGGGTGTCTTCAATCGCATCACAGCCTGCCTTACGGCCCCTTCTCCCCCAGTCCTCTCCTGCTGTCCACCAGCTGGTTGCAGAGGGAGCTCAGATGTACCATCCACATCTTCAAACTCATCGTCTTCTTCAACTGAAGGGAAGCAGTAAAGGAGATCAGTCAATAATAATATTAATGACTGTCTGATGATCTCTGATCGTCATTTACATTGTATGTAATAAAATCTAAGTCATCAAGTCAAAATCAAGTCAAGCACTCTAATAAGAATATAGTTCAATTAATTAATTGCTTACATCATGAGATCCGAGTACAGTAATGCATGCATTTATACAAATGTAGAGAGAGGTACTGTGGAAGGTTTTAACCGACTCACAAGGATCGTTAGACTCATCTTCAGGCAGGGAGTCAATGATGAAGGTCTTTAGCTCCAGAATGAGGTCGAGAATACCCATCAGACGGACCTGGTGGATGGAAGGATATGGCCTATCCTAATATACTGTACATGATTGTCACATGACTGTCACATGGCTATAAATTTACTGTCACATGACCATCACCATGGTAACATGGCTATCACATGACTGTCACATGACTATCACGACTGTCACATGACCATAACATTACCCATACATGTAACAGTACCTTGTGGATCAGAAAGCTGGCGTCAATCTTTGCTGGTGTAATGACAACATGGATCTCTCCCTGGATGGACTCCTTCCGGCGTTGTGTGTCAGTGACCCTTGGCTTGATAAGCTCCACAAACACATTCGGTTTAACACTGTCCTCATACCCTAGACACCATATATATGACATATGAAGACATGTCAGGGTAGGTAACACACACACTGTCACACCTAGTGTCATTCTTACCACACCTTGTGTCACTCCTACCACACCTCATGTCACTCCTACTACACCTCGTGTCACTCCTACCACACCTCATGTCACTCCTACCACACCTCATGTCATTCATACCCACTCCAACCCAGCCCCACCCACCTTCATATCTGGCATCATACCCAATTGCCGAATGTGTCACAAAGTCAACCTTCTTGCACTGGTCTGAAAATGCTTCAAAACTGAAGTTGGACGCCTGGAGATCAGCTCTCGCAAGGTAGAGGTCCTCACCCACCCCCTCACCATTGTCATGGCAACACCGTGATTGCAGAAAGTCCAGCTGGACATTCTCTAGCTCAATATTGAAGAGGAAAGTGGTCCACCTTTCGGACGGCAGAGGCTGTGGTATGTAGTTGACATTAAGGAGAACAGTACAGATTCAACAGAGGCTGGTACATACTGTATAATATGCTGTGCACACACACACTCACACACACACACACACACACACACACACACACACACACACACACACACACACACACACACACACCAACACACACCAGTGCCACTGGGTCCTTGATCACTGAACTCGGAGTCTCAAACTGCTCAATGGGCTCTCCCAAGTTCTTGTCAATAAGGCCCTTAATGAGTTCCAGCTGGCCCTTGTCCACCATCCCATGTGTAGCCTTCAGCACTCCATCCACTGACAAATCTGGCACTGGAGGAGGGAGGGGGAGGGAGAGGGAGAGGGAGGGAGGGAGGGAGGGAGATGGAGAGGGAGGGAGAGGGAGAGGGAGAGGGGAGGGAGGAAAGGAGAGGGAGAGGGGAAGGAGGGAGGGATAGGAAGAGGGGAGGGAGGGGGAGGGAGAGAGAGAGGGAAGGAGGGGAGGGGAAGAGGAAAAGGTCTGGTAATAAGAGTTGTCACATAAAACAGCTCCTAACCCCCACTCCCCACTCTTAAGCATTGCTGTCCAAACAACCGACCAAGAGGATAGCTCTTTAAGCACCTATACAAGGGATGCTCCTCTCCAATAAGAAGGGCCTATGCACAACTCACCATCACGACAAAGGTTCTCGTGTAGGTTTCTCTCAATGAACAGGTCCAGAGCTGATTTCGCCTTCAGGACCTTCCCAGCCTGAGCATTTGGAGACAGGAAAGGTGATTCAAACTCAACCAGCTGTAAGTACTGCATGTGTGTTTGCATATGTAGTGTGTGTGTATTGTGTACATAAGATACGAATAGGTACACATGTGTGTGTGTGTGTGTGTGTGTGTGTGTGTGTGTGTGTGTGTGTGTGTGTGTGTGTGTGTGTGTGTGTGTGTGTGTGTGTGTGTGTGTGTGTGTGTGTGTGTATGCGTTGCAAGTTGTGTTGTGTGCGTATGAGTGTGTATGTGTGTGTTTTGTGTATGAGTGTACGAGTATACATGTGTGTACTCCACACACCTCTCTGATGATCCTGTAGCTGTGACTGCCCTCCCTATCCTTGCATGTCACCCTCCGAGCAGTGAACACATCCACATCCATCAGCTTCACTTCAATGCAATCCAAAAGACATGGACCCTGAAAGGACGCCAGGCACTCCTCCACTGCACGACGACCTCGGTCCACTTCTGAGAAGAGAGAAGTGCTCTGCTTTGGTTTGCTGCTAGGAGATGGGGTTGAAAGCGATCTAGACCTAGACGACGATAAAGGTCTCGTTTTGTCAGATGCAGCGCTGGATCTCTTTGAGTGCTTGTCTTGCTGCTCTGTTCGTCTGTCTCTGTGTCTGTGTGTGAAGGTGCCCTCCTCGCCGTCATACCGGAAGTTATTGCGCACTGTGAAGCGCCCAATGTCTCCAACAATTAAGTAGGGGTCCTCCGCATGACGAGGGATGAGGAGGTAGGCCTCTTCAGCGTCCACTTTGAAAGAGATTCGCTGCTTGCGTGTTGGACCCTCATAGTTCTACAACAACAACAACAACAATAACAATTACAACAACACACACACACACGTACAGTTATTCCCTCACCAGTCTTCCTCTGGATAGTTCCTTCATCCTCTGAAAGGCGTCAATTAGCTGTGGAAAGTGCATGCAGAAAGCGAGTACCTCCTTCAGGAATCGCATTGTGTGCAAGTAGCGCACCGAACCCAATTCCACTTCCACGCTCATGTCCCACTCCCGTTCCATATTGGGATCCGGTTTTCCATACTTGAATACCTTAAACCGCAAGGCTTGCTGTCCAGTAGTAGCAAACCGATCGCGGTAGTAGTGTCCCTTGTCGGTGAGGTCCACGACTGAGATGAGAGCCAGCCCACCCTCAGCTGCGACATTCCCCTTCTCTACATTCAAGGAGACCTCCAACCCTGACACAGTCCCCTTCACCAATGGGTGCTCAGGCTTGTTGAAGGTGACGTCAAGGGATTGGAAGTGCACGTGCAACTTCATCTTGATCTTGGTCTCATCACCCCAGACACTTCGCACGCCACATTCCCCATCATGGTGAGGGGATGATTCATTTTCTGGGATTTCCCCCATCTTTTCCCTCATGTCAGAGGGTGCCAAGGTGCTAGGCCTGGGAAGCTTTGCTTCAGTAGACTGCTTTGGTGCAAGGGAGTAAAATACTTCTGCATCCCGTTCCATCAACTCTTTGATCATCATGCTACTCTGCAGTGGCGTGGAAGTGTGCTGTTGGTCAGGGAAGATGACCGGAGACGTCACAGAACTGCCTGGCCTTCTTCCTAATTCCTCCGCGCTTGGGGAGGCGGGGCGTGAGGGGGGAGGGGTGGGGGTCCCAATGCCGAGGAAATCTAATAGCATGACCCAAGTCTGTAGGTTGATGGTGATGCTGGCTGCACTGAAATCCGCCTCCAGGTGTACCATTGCCTGTAACGGAGTAAACAATAACATATAAACAGATAACAACAAATGAGTAAACACTACCATAAGAACAATTCTAGACAAGAGGTACACATATAAATAGAAATGGCGCACAGATCAATTACATGCATAACAGTAAACAACAACAACAACAACACAACACAGTGTACACAACAGCCTCCACGCTACTGTAAAGACAACACAGAACAATAAATAGAACATGAGGAATACCGCACTGATGCTTAATGGCGTCTTTCAGGTTCGTGAGTAATTGAAACACACACATCCGACACTCACCGAGTCATACTTGCTAGCAAAACTGGGAGAATTCTCATCCACGAGAAGGCCCTTGATGGAAATAAAACTGTCAGACTCCGCCTCCAATGAGGGGTGTGGCTGATCGGCTGTCCCTCCACCTCTGCTTGCACCATCCACTGATGTGGCACTTCGGCTAAACACCCTCAGAGGAGATTCCGCATGCGCACCTTTGTGCTTCTTCGGAGATGATGAGGCAGTTGGTCTGGCAAAGAGGTGGGTGGGGAAAGTGGGAGTGGCTATGAACTTCGTCATCCCCCGCAAGGCAGATATTCCAAGGGAAGACACAACTGGCGTATTGGGGAACAGCTTGGAAGAGGTCAGAAAGATGTAACGGTACTGAGACTCCTCCGACTGCAGAAGGTCTTCAATCACGATGCTTCCCAGCTTCAAATTGAACTCAGTCACAAACGGCTGTCGCTTGGCAGCCTCGACCACAAAGTCCTGCATGACAACAAACACAAACTTGTTCTCGATTTGCTCCAGTTCAAGTAGGAGTTTTGGCAGCACAAAACTTGCACTCAAATCAAGAGAAGTGCTGCTGCTGCTCGAGGAAGCAACTTCCCTACTGCCAAGTGATGGATCGTCTTTCGCAGGACTGCCTTTGGGGGATGGGCCAACATCCTCTGCCTGAAGTGTGCCTGTTTTGGAATAAGAATGGCGTGCCATGTTCCTCAATGTTGACTTGATCTGTTCCAGAACTTCTTTGGACATTTTCAAACTGATTGGCTCCTTAACTCGCCCGGAAATTATAAAATCAAACTGCATCCCTTTGCCTGCGGCCAGGTCACCACCAAAGGAGCCGTCCACATCCCATCCCTCCCCCTTCTGGCCTCCGGTATCAAACTTCCCTTGCTGCATCACTTTCAAGCCATCCATTCCTCTTTGAATGGTCACCGTCGCACTAACTTCATTCACAATTTTGAAACACCTCTGATTCTGGGAGGAGCAGTGAAGCTCACGAGTAGGGACATAAAAGGAGAGATCAAACCCACTTACAGCCTGCATGCTAACATTCGCAATCTCTACTGTTATCTCCTCATAGTAAGTGGCCTCCTGTGACAGATGGAGACAATCCTGGTCTTCTGTGTTCTCATATGGAACAAGACAGTTCTCAAGTGAGATCCGACCAAGATGAATAATGACACTGTATTCGCTGTTTGAAGACTTTGGTAAGATCACTACCGGAGTGGCCACCTTGATGTCAAATAGATGATGATAAGCTACGGGAGGCAGTGGGGAGTCCTCAAGGCTTAGCATGTCCGTCGTTTGGCTGCCAGTTGTGGGTGAGGAGAACGACTCTTCCATTTCAGGGCCAAATGGATTGGTCACCTGACGGACGAGACCTTTGGCCACGCCCACAGCAGCGTCCTTAATTGACTCTCTCATTTTCGCCAGGGAAACTTGGAAATCGCAGACGAATCCCTGCATCTCACTGACAAAAGTCACCGAGTGTGTGTAGTGAACAGAGGCCACATTGACCGTTAGCTTGTCACACGGAGGAGAAGACTTCTGGCTTACAGACGGTCGTGTAAATGTGACCAACACTGCCTCGCTCTCTGTCTCTCTCACCTTCCTGACACCAAGTGAGGGAAGCGGGGATAGGCTGTCCCCTCCAGAGCCACCTACACACACATGGAGAGGGAGTGTTGCAAAATGATCACAGCAATCATTAATTCTTTCCATGTAGCAAAAAAGCACTAAGTTGCATGCAGCATCGCTATGCAAAGGCCACCCACCACCCCGCCCACTGCCCCACCCACCTCCCCACCCACACTGCCCCACCCATTGCCCCACCCACCTTTCAGCTTCCCTGCCCTACAAATCACAGGGTACGTCAACCCTCCCACAGTACAGTCAGTGACCTCCACGTGACACAATCGTGCCGTCATTGTGACGTCACTGTCAACAGTCAAGTCAATATGCACACCACTGATTGTCACCATTCCAACAACGTGACACTGCTCGTGATCCGTAACAGGTGATGACATCGTGGACGGATCCAAAGGGGCGGGACCAAGAGGCTTCCCGCGAATGACACGCACAGTCAGCCTACCAAAGACAAAGCTACCCGCAGTGGGCACATTCAGGAACGTCTGCGGTGAAACAAACCAAACATTGAAGAAGCTTGCTCGGCTAGGTTGCATCACTGGTAGTTCTCTTGGAAGTCACTAGCCAAGAACCACTGAAGAAGGCAGCAGTTAGCTGCCGAAACATTTGGTAAAGAAATGAAATCTCTGGCAAGTGACTTCCAAGAGAACTACCAACGAATCAAACAATACATTTGAACAATTACCACAAGCCTCCTCTCGATGAACCGTACCCCATGACATCACATGATGCAATGGTAGGACACAATCTAGGCATTCTAACCAATCAGGAGGGCTACATCTCAAGAGGTCTGATGCTGTAACCACATACATACGTACTACCTGGACACTTAAAATGGACGGTCTTACATTAGCTGCAGGGTTTGGGTCAGTTTGCAATACTAATCTTTGATGCCACAACGTCTAGGTCTCTCAGATCTATATGACCCATCCCCTCACCAATCATTGGGCAACTGTTACCTAGGATACAGCCAGATACTATTGCAGTTGAGGCTGCTTAGCAATAGCCGTTTTGAGTTTAGGAATCAAAATTGCTGTACACACAGAGATGTGACTTGTGTGGTGTATCACTCACATTGGTGGGGGCAGTGGTAGCTGTCTTGACGTTCCTCAGGCTGGAGGGGGGAAGGTGTGGCTCCTGGACACGCCCCCCTCCACTGGTCAGGTCGGCAGGCACTGCCCGCTTCACAAAAGCGATCACCTCAGCAATAGTGCTGCTGTTCGCTGGAGGGTAGAGGGAAGGAAGACCTCTGAAATAAGGACACCTCTCTAATGAGGACAGTGCCTACTGTCCCAGCTACAGAGATTAGAGATGTGTACAAAACTACCTCTGAAATAAGGACACTTCTCTAATGAGGACAGTGCCTACTGTCCCAGCTACAGAGATTAGAGATGTGTACAAAACTACCTCTGAAATAAGGACACCTCTCTAATGAGGACAGTGCCTACTGTCCCAGCTACATAGAGATGTGTACAAAACTACCTCTGAAATAAGGACACCTCTCTAATGAGGGCGCCTGTGTCTATCCCAAACTGTCCTAAAGATGCCCAGAACACAGAAGCATCACTGTAACTCAAACTGAGCCATGTTTGCCATGAGTGCAGCCTCATCCTGCCAACTCACCCATGATGTCAATCCCCTCGCAGTGGATGTCGGCCTTACGAAGGCTCTCCCCTCTCACGCTGTTGGCATGGTCGGGAGAATGAGCCTCCAGCTGGCTAACCTCCACAGTCAGCATCACCGTCTGATCAGGGTCAGTTTGCATAAAGATCAAGTTCCTCAACATCTCCAAGCCTTTCTTCTCCTCGGCTGGGGAGCTTGCAGTCGACTGCGATCTGCGTGACCGTTCTACTACCACAGTGCTGTCGGGACTCAGAGGCATTAGTCTGTGGCCACTGGAGCAAGCAAGAAGTTCATACCGCGGGCCAAACTGTTGGAGCTTGTCCACCACTACCATGTCGCCAACCACAAACTTCCCTTTGAAGTCGTACGGCCGCTTCACAAAGCCAGCTCGAACTTCAGCTATGCACAACTCTAGAGCCTCACGTTCTGCAGAATGTAGCAAAGACATGTTAATACATGTACAAGTAAATCAATAAGTAAGTGCAGTTACACAATGGTACACAATATCTAATGACATTCGTTCAGCAAGTGAAAATGCACAGGGCATATTAGAGGACATAATCAATATTGAATAATACTGGTTCAATATTATACAGTACATACATATACAGTACAGTATACGTATGTACAGTACAGTACAGTATACGTATGTACAGTACAGTACAGTACAGTACAGTACAGTACAGTACAGTATACGTATGTACAGTACAGTACAGTACAGTACAGTATACGTATGTACAGTACAGTACAGTACAGTACAGTACAGTACAGTACAGTACAGTACAGTACAGTATATATATATACAGTACAGTACATATTAGAGGATATAATCAGTACTGCATAATACTGATTCATTATTATGCAACACAACATCACTATTGTGCAATCTCACCTCTACTACACAACGTCAGCATGACCCGGCCAACGGTGAACTCCACATCCAGGAGAACAGACTTCGCAAACACCAGCTCATACTCTGAGCTATCAAAAGTGCTTCCCTTCGACATCTTCACTGAATGTCGCAAGCTCTCCATTCTCTCCATTGCCTTCTTCTTCGGGCTGCTGTCCCCTGAAGGTTCACTTACATCAGTTGGAAGGTTCTGGAAGGCACTTGTGAAGAGGGTCTCATCAGAGAAACCTGAGCGGCATTGAGGAAGATAGAGAGATGAGAGAGGGAGAGGGAGGGGGAGGAGAGGGAGAGGGAGAGGGAGAGGAAGAGGAAGAGGGAGAGGGAGAGGGATGAGAGGGAGAGGGAGAGGAAGAGGGAAGTGAGGAGATGGATAGGGAGAAGGAGAGGGAGAGGGAGAGGGAGGGGGAGGTGAGGAGATGGAGAGGGAGACAGAGAGGGAAAGGGAGAGGGAGAGGGAGAGGGAGGGGGAGGTGAGGAGATGGAGAGGGAGACAGAGAGGGAAAGGGAGAGGGAGAGGAAGACGGAGAAAGGGAGGAAAATGAAGGAGAGCTACATGCTAGTGTGTTCAGTTGAATACAGTCACTTCCCAGCTGACCTCCACTTCCTGGGTCGTTCTCCTCCCTCCCTAAAGTCAAGGATGCATCACCTACGCTGCCACTTCCTTCTCCTCCATCTCCAGACGGAAGGAGTTGTCGGATGCAAACAAGTAAGCCATATACCTGTTGCAAGATGTGATGGGAAGGAACAACAACAACAACAACAACAACATGTACAGTAAACAGTGATTCTGGTTGCCACGGTAACATACACAGCAACTGTTCACAATACATTGTAGTGCAGGCAATTAAAACCAGTACAAGTCTATACAAAAGACGTCTCTTCACATACTGGTGGTAACCATGGTGATTGTCACCATGACAACCATAAAGAGACTTACCTTGTCCTCATCCACGTGCAAGCTGAGAAGAGGGAGGTTGACAGAGACAAGTTTGTTGGCTTGCAGAGGATCAGAAGTGAACCTGAGACGTCTGTGGGCAAGGGAGAGATAGTTATATACACATCTTCAACAGCAGGTGTTGAGTTACAAAAGCAGCACACATGCAAATCCACAATGATTACATTTTATTACTCTCTTCACACTCTGTCAACCCTCACCTCCATCCACACTCCCTCAACCCTCCCCTCCATCCACCTCTCTCAACCCTCCCCTCCATCCACCTCTCTCAACCCTTCCCTCCATCCACCCTCCCTCAACCCTCCCCTCCATCCACCTCCCTCAACCCTCCCCTCCATCCACCTCCCTCAACCCTCTCCTCCATCCACCCTCCCTCAACCCTCCCCTCCATCCACCTCCCTCAACCCTCCCCTCCATCCACCCTCCCTCAACCCTCCCCTCCATCCATTTCCCTCAACCCTCCCCTCCATCCACCTCCCTCAACCCTCCCCTCCATCCACCCTCCCTCAACCCTACCCTCCATCCATTTCCCTCAACCCTCCCCTCCATCCACCCTCCCTCAACCCTCCCCTCCATCCACCCTCCTCTCAACCCTCCCCTCAATCCACCCTCTCTCAACCCTCCCCTCCATCCACCCTCCCTCAACCCTCCCCTCCATCCACCCTCCCTCAACCCTCCCCTCCATCCACCCTCCCTCAACCCTCCCCTCCATCCACCCTCCCTTGTTCACCTCTTCAGATCCAAAGACAGAGTGAACCTGTCCAGTAAATGGTGCCGAGAGTGAAAAGTGCCCACAGATGGAGAATTCATTTCCTTTGCCTTGACAACCATCACCTGCAGCTCAGCGCACTCAAGATGATACCTGGGAGATGTGGGAGTGGGGATGGGGCAAATGGGAGTGGGGATGGGACAAATGGGAGTGGGGATGGGACAAATGGGAGTGGGGATGGGACAAATGGGAATGGGGATGGGGCAAATGGGAATGGGGATGGGATATTATGTACACTCCAGATGGTCACTTTGCAAATGATATAATTCTGGGGGGACAGGCAGGGGGATAGAGAG
>OZ025883.1:450000-455000 GCA_964019415.1 Ianthella basta
ATCGATGGCAGCTGCCGACTTCCCCACGATAAAATTGGTAGAGCTGTCTAAGGAGGAGGAGCCTAGCAAGGTAGGAAGGGAGTCTAGGGTCACCTTTCAGAATCTTTTGAAAATCACATATGTTATTTGTGCTTCCAAATCTTCTGCTAATACAAGAAAAGCGCCTCTGAAAGTGCTTGCATTGCACCGAAACACTCCTGTAAAGAACACCTAATCTGTATTTACAAACGCGTATTCCTTGTAATAACAATTGCTATTGTTATTACAAGCACCTTTATTGTGGTCAAAATGTAGGCTGGCTTCTATCAACTTGCTAATACGTAAGAATGCACTTCCGTTCACCACACGCGTTGTTGCGCGTTATCTAATAACCGGTAGAGAGAGTTACTACAATCATAGACAAACGAGGGAACGGGACTGGCAACGTGTACCGGAAGTCCGTATAAATTCCCTCGTTCCCTCGTTTGTCTATGCTACAATGCTATGGAAGACTTCAGTGGGCGATTGCTGCACGTAGCTTTGCGCAATCCGCGCTACGTCACCATTTCCTATTGCCTGAAAGATGGCTGGTGCGGATATGCTGTTGGCTTCCAGGTGAGTCGTCATACGCGCTTGTTTTGACAAGATTACGGGCGTTTTTGCGGACGACGGTTTCATAGGGTGACTGCTGCGAGGTCTAACTCCATAAGGGAGATGACCGAAATTCCGAAACATGGTTCCTAGCGAGTTGAAAGGCGTTCGCTGATTCTCCGGGCAGGCCGCAATTGCAGCGCCCTCACTGCAGGAAATATGATGCTTTCTACGAAGTTGTAGCGATATAGGAAACGCGACCCTAGCTGACTTTGTGACAGAGCTCTAGTTGCGGCCTGCCCGGAAAACTTAGCTACTGTAGCACTTTTCATGATGCTGTAAACTAGATGTTTCTACCATGTTCCTCGAAGAAGAAATTCCAGAATTTCGGGGAAATTCCTCTTTCGGTTGCGGCTGTGCTGTATTGCGCTCGAGTATCTTGGCCAGCTGAAAGTTGGTATTCTAAAAGTAGGTTAGTAAGTGTACATTCTCAGCGAGTTTGAAGGACATTGCATGTACTCTTAGCAAGTTGCAGGCGATTTTCCGTCACGGCCATTTTTTCGGTTTTACACTCCCTTCCTACCTTCAGAGCTACAAACGGTATGAGGTTGCACTGAAGCCTGGAGCTGACACGAAGCAGCTCCTAGCAGAACTGAATAAGACCAAGGTGGTGCAATGGGCAGCCATTGTCAAGCCAATGGAGGAGAGTGAAGAGGATGTTGACGCAGCTATCTGTGTCCTTCTGTGACAGCCACCATTTACTTTTGACAGGATAGTAACACAATAATAATTATACATAGGGCACACATGCGCACTGCCCAACATAAACTAAAGGTCCATGCATTAAGAGTTATAATGGAAGTTCACACAAGTACAATGGAGCAAATAGGTATTATAATGTGGTGAGGGAGGTGCATAAGGGTTAATCAGCTGCAGGGGGAATGCGGCCCTCTGCAATGACCATGGGGATGCAATCAAGGTTGAGTCCTGACAGGGTGACATGATTGCTGGATCTCGAACCGCGAATTGCAGTGATGGCCGATCTGAGGAGGCTGAACCGAATCCTGCATCTTACCAAGTTCATCACTTTGGAGTATGCCTCACTTCTCTTCTCTGAAATCATCCCTGCTAATCGGCTGTAGAAGATAGTGGCTGATGAGCTCATCCCTCCTGTAATAGACATAACAAGGGGTGTGAATGATCCATGTTCAATTTCTCTCACTCTTTGATCATATGCCCTCTTCTTCTCCTGCTCCTGTGCTTTATAGATGGCTTGAATGCTGGCACTCTGGTGGCTCGATGCTAGGGGGTTAAAAACCCTCACATCAAAGAATGCATCTTGTGAGCCTGACCAGAATCCCCTGCACTTCACATCCAGTCGACAATTATCATCCATTTTGGCTGATTGGTGATTCATTCTCTCTCCTGTAATTGGCTGGAGTGTGGGCTCCACTTCAACACTTGAGGTCACCTCCCGGAGTAGGGTGGCCGTTGCATCTCGAATCTCGTTGTGTCTCATGATGACATACCCTCCCCTAGCACAGCTTAGAGCATGGCTGACATCGTTCTGCTTCCCACAGATGCAGGTACTTGGCATTCCCTGTGGTCGCCACCCATACCTCAGGGCCATGGCATCACGGAATGCACCTTTGTGTAGAGCAAAGCCATGTTCTTCAATAGGCATAACTGTCAACCACACTGATGCACCTTTCTCCTGTGCCAGTTCCACTGCCTTCTTCATGGTTGACGGTAGTTGGTCGCAGATTTCTGCTGCCATTCTCTTCTGCTGGGATCTACTCTTTTCTTTCACAGACTTTCTAGCCTTGTCTTGTTCTGCATCAATGAGGTCCTCGTTTCCCTTACCATTTCTTATTGCGTCTTTCAGGGGCTGGCTGATGGCTCTGGATGTAACGTGCAGTTGGTCTGCTATCTCCGGTAGAATGTCAATCCCAAGCCCTCCCAGTCGGGCTGGCAGGGCAAGAAGCTTCCTTTCTATGTCATTGATGTTGCTCTTGCCTATTATGGCTGGGATGACCTTGTGTCTGATGGTTTCTTCGATTGGCTGTAGCAGCTCACTGATGTTTTCCGTCGTTCTAGACAGGTAAGACCATCTGTGCTTGAGGCCTTGATTCAGTGCGCAGTATGCAGCTTGTGGTTGACTCACTGCAATGTCTGCCAGCTTCTCCAGTTCTGCTTTCCACTCTTCTACTTTAGTTCTGACATATGCTTCTTTGAATTCTTCATTACCAATGGTTGTGCCAAGATATTTGCGACCTGATGATGTTATCTTGATGTTGGTGGCACCAAAAGCCTGCATAGCCTCTTCATAGGCCTCTTCTTTGACTAGCAGCCAGGTCTTTGATGGGTTGGCATAGTAGCCATAGTCAGGACCCATCTCAAGAAGTCTGTCCCACCATTTGCGAAGCTTTTCAATCCCCCCACCTGCTGCTGAATCATCCGCATACCATACTTGCTCCACTTCTGCACATGTAGCAATCTCCAGTTGTCTGATGAGGGGTATTGTGGCAATGGCGTACATTGCCATTGCGAGTGGATCTCCCTGAGTTGTACCTTCTTTTGACATGATGGTTTCCCCCTCAATAAACAAACATGGGTCTGATCTGTACGTGTTGACCAGTATGGTGCCAATGGCAGGACACAAATTCATTGCATTACTCAGAGCAGCCTTCCTGTTCAATCTGTTGAATGCATTTGATGCATCTACTAGTAAGATAGCTTCTGTTGCCTCCTCCTCATAGATTTCTTTTAGGGCATGTATGGAAGCTTCACATCCCAGTCTCTGGCCAATGCACAGTTGGAGAGAACCGACCACTTCTCTGATGTCTGAACGTATCACAGCAAGGATTGCCTTGCTGATAATGCAACGAGGCACTTCCCCGATGCCAACCGGTCTCACCCCCGGACATTTATCCAGGGCTTCAAGCCTGCATGCTACAAGAGGCGTCAGGGGCTTTGGATCAACAAACGAGCTGCTAAGTCTTCTTGCAATCTTGGCAAGTGCTTCACAGAGGTTTGTTGATGCCTTCTGGAAGGATCCACACAGACGTCTCCACGCGTAGGCATCCATACCTGATGGACCTGCACTGCCATCTGTATGCAGGGATGCATTGAGGATTGAAGCTCCGGTGATCTGTTCAAATATAACAGGGTGGAATGAATTCTCTTCAGATGGTGCAATGGCAGAGAACTTCAGTGGTTCACCATTAGGATGTTTATCTCTAAGGATATCCCTCACTGTTGTGCTTTCATCCACATCCCTGTCAAGGGGTAAAACCCTGCCGCTTTCTCCAGACAATAGTCTCGTGGCCTCTCTCAGCCTTCCTTTCATCATCAGCTCAGCAAATCTTCTTGCATCATTGTCATTGTCCCTTCTGCTTGCATACTGGGTCAACCTACTTTGAATTGCCCTGCCTTCTTCAAGTATAGCCTCAAAATTGCCAGCACACCAAAGACCCATTCTTCTTTCCATGCATACAATGTGATCTTTTGACTTTGACGTTCTGAATGGCTTCTGGAGGACTAGAGCTGGTAGGATCATGGCAGCTTTAAGAGCCACTGCTTCCATAGCAGACTGGTCAGCATATGACTGAAACAATCGTGCCAGTTCAGCCACAAAGGATTTACCTTGCTTACCTGAAGGCACCTTGAAAAGGTTCTTTCTCCAGTGAACTGTCTCCTCGTAGATCTCGTTGAGGGTGGTTGATATTTCCTCAGCACTCCGATTCCCCCAGGTAAAATTTGTAGGTTGAGCAGGCTCAAAAGGAGGCAGTGAGTCGGGTGCGATCGACTGCGACACTTCTTCATTAATGGCTTGCAGTCGTACTTGAACTGGCGATTGTTGGGGTGATTGTGGCTCGAACTCTACCGTCTCCTGTTCTGTCTGATCTTGGTTGTCATTCCTACAGTTACCCAATCGCTTCGGTAAACAGCTGTTGCATTTCTTTGACGATTTAACACAGGTACAGTTCATGCATCTTCCGGACTTGTTACATTTACAACAAGGCATTGGGAATTCTTGCGGGTATTGGCAATCACAATCACCTTGAATGAGTGCGTGTCAAGATCAAACTTAGAAATGAACCAGCGGAAAATCAGTCAAAGACGCCATTTTCTTGCACCTCAGTCATGTCATGGTCTACTGTAGTAGACAGCAAACCATTTATACATGTTACCTAGGGAGTACATATGTATTAGCAACAGTACAGTACAATTGTACAGCTCACAGTACAGCTCTTTGTAAAATTAACACATACATAGAAACATCCACTAACAATTGTACTGTTTTCCTATTTACTGGAAGCATGCTCCACTTATGGTGGACTTAAGGTGGATTACACGAGGAGTGTTAGCTACAGGGTGCACGGGGAGGGGGGGAGGCACCACACACACACAGGTGTCAACCAAAGGTC
>OZ025883.1:460000-472500 GCA_964019415.1 Ianthella basta
CATGTATATATTTATATAGTGTGGTTGAATCGTGCTCTATAATTTATGCTAATGTGAATATAATAAATGAATTAGTGGATACTTGCTCTTTACAGAAATGGAAAAGTGTAACAATTGGATATAATAATTATAGAGATACAGTGTAAAGGCACGTTACAGATACTGTATGAGAAAGTGCAACAAATTCAAGTTCATTCAAGGTGATTAGGTGATAGATGACACTGCACCAGTGGTGGTCTGTAATGCAGAGTCATATTCTGTACATTTGATTGTTAGTGTGGCATGTCATGTGAAGTCAACAGTGGTGATGTCTGTGGATTGTTCTTGCTCTGTCCCACTTCTGTGGATGTCTGTTGTCACTGTACGTCCACCACGCCTGTAAGTGCTGTTTCTGGCATGCTGTGTGTGTGTGTGTGTGTGTGTGTGTGTGTGTGTGTGTGTGTGTGTGTGTGTGTGTGTGTGTGTGTGTGTGTGTGTACATGTGTGTGGTTGGGTGTTTGTGTGTGAATATGAGACAGATATGTACAAAATGGATGCAGTTCAAACACACACACACACGCACGCACACACACACACACACACACACACACACACACACACACACACACACACACACACACACACACACACACACACACACACACAGATATACACACACACACACACACACACACACACACACACACACACACACACACACACACACACACAGATATACACACACAGACACACAGACAGACAGACAGAACCAGTACAGATCCTCACCCTGCAGTCATTCAGCTGTCCCTTAAGCTGGTCAATCTCGCTCTGCATGGCGGCCAGGGTCTCCTTCCGAAGCTGGTCAATACCAGCAATGGAGTCAAAGTGTATCTCATTATCCACCTCACCATCCTCGTGTTTCACCTTCCTCTGGATCAAATGGCAGAACTGTAAGCAACAACAACAACAACAACAACAACAACAACAACAACATACATATATTGCATTGTTGCATATTCAAAGTCACACATACAGTGAAGAGTATCAAGCAAAAAGTGCTTTGAATTACTCATCTCTGTTAACAGCACAACACACTCACTACCATTCACCTTTGGAATGAATATCACTGTGAGGATGAGCACAGGCATCACCAGCAGGAGGGTCCCGACCACCAACAGTTGGACGATATAGATCGTGTTCTGGCGTGTTGTGAGGTATTGCGCCACCACAAAGACAACAAGGGTGAAGGCGAAGATGTATGATGCAAGTGTCACCTGGCTGGACTCTCGGAGACCTTTCAACTTTATTTTTCGTGTTTGAAATGCAAGAACCAATCCAATGATGCATTCGGTGGCTTTGAATGCAACAAATAAGACGTTATTGACAAGGAAAGCTTCTGCAGTGCCACACACGATGGAATTGCCACCATCATCCTGGACAAGAGGTGAGCATATGTATGTAGCCATGCTGTCACCCAGGTACGTACTCCTCACTACTCCGCATTTGGTACACCATTCACAGTCTCCCTCCTCTCAGTACACTATTCACACTTCCCATCACCTCCCCACACCACTCACACTCACACTCACATCCCCACACCATTCACACTCACACCCACCCTCACATCCCCACACCATTCACACTCACACCCACCCTCACATTCCCACACCACTCAACTCACACCCACCCTCACATACCCACACCATTCACACTCACACCCACCCTCACATTCCCACACCACTCACACTCACACCCACCCTCACATTCCCACACCATTCACACTCACGCCCACCCTCACATTCCCACACCACTCACACTCACACCCACCCTCACATTCCCACACCACTCACACTCACACCCACCCTCACATCCCCACACCACTCACTCCCACTCTCTCCCCTCCTGCACCATTCACACCGCCCACACTCACATCCTCCACAACAACTGCAGTTAGCCTCCACCTGCTCACAGCTGTTGTAACAGTGAGACACACTGCATCCAGGGCCAAGGTCACACCCAATGCAAGAAGAAGCTTCCAGTCCTTCAAGGCCTGCAGGAGCCAAGAGCAAGAAGGTGCACATCACAGCCACCACAACTTAAGGGTTACTGGTCATCACCCTCCTCCTTAGTGACCTTACTCGAGCAAGTACCTTAGTCGAGAGGTCACCTTTATCATTTTCATATGCCTATCCATGTAATAACGTGTGTGTGTGTGTGTGTGTGTGTATGTGTGTGTGTGTGTGTGTGTGTGTGTGTGTGTGTGTGTGTGTGTGTGTGTGTGTGTGTGTGTGTGTGTGTGTGTGTGTGTGTGTGTGTGTGTGTGTGTGTGTGTGTGTGTGTGTGTGTGTGTGTGTGTGTGTGTGTGTGTGTGTGTGTGTGTGTGTAGATCCATGTGCTGAATCTGTCTGTCTGTCTGTCTGTCTGTCAGTCTGTCTGTCTGTCTGTCTGTCTGTATGTCTGTTTGACTGTCTGTTCCTGTGCGATGCCCTCACCACTTTTCTCTTGAGAGGGTTGTGGAAGATGTAGTAGATTCTCCATGTCTTTAAGAGGAGTGGCATGAACAGAAGAGTGGCTCCAAAGCTCAGGAGCCACTTCTGGGCCTGTTTCAGAAAATGGGAGTGGGAATAGTTATCACTGGAAGTGGAATATGGAGCAACATATACACATACATACACTGATGTCATGTACAGGGCCTGTGGGCACAACTACGTATATTATTAATCGCTATGTTGTCATAGCAACACATTTCTCTTGTGAATAGTGCACCAGCTACCAACCTCACAGCGGACTGATAGAAACTCCAGTTCCATTGGCCAGGGGGTCCACCCAATGGGAATGGAAACATGCCAAAGGATGCTTCCAATGGCAAGAGGGATATTGAGTTTGGGACTGGTAAGCTTCATCTCACTGCAGGGGGGAAGCCAGTATGGTTCACTTGGCAATAAAGTATGCCTCTCTTCCTCCCTCTCTCCCTCACTCCCTCCCTCCATCCTCCATCCCTCCTCCTTCCTCCTACCCTCCTCCCTCCCCACCCCTTCCTCTTCCCCTCCCCCTCCCCCTCCCCTCCCCCTCCCCCTCCCCCTCCCCTCCCCCTCCCTCACTCCCTCCCTCCATCCTCCATCCCTCCTCCTTCCTCCTACCCTCCTCCCTCCCCACCCCTTCCTCCTCCCCTCCCCCTCCCCCTCCCCTCCCCCTCCCCCTCCCCCTCCCCTCCCCCTCCCTCACTCCCTCCCTCCATCCTCCATCCCTCCTCCTTCCTCCTACCCTCCTCCCTCCCCACCCTTCCTCCTCCCCTCCCCCTCCCCTCCCCCTCCCCTCCCCCTCCTGCAGACACACTGACTCACGGCTCGTTTCTGCAACACACTGAAAACACTATGCAGAAAACAGCATAGCCAATCCCCATGGCAACCAGCGCCACCACGGTAAAGTACACTGCTAAATTGATGATTGTCACTTCAAAATCCCAAACTGGAGCTTGGACAGGAGCAACTGGGAACCCGTCTGAGAGTGAGGTAAGAAGTCACATGACAGCAGTCAGTGAGTAACTCTTGAACTAACAGGTGGGTCTGCATGACGTTCTATGGAGTGTTGTTTGGAGCGTTAGAATGAAGGAACTCACTGGCAAACACTTGTCCTAAGTCTGATATAGTGTGCTCCACTGTTGGTATTCCATCATCAAGACCAGTGATGATGGATATGGGCAGTTGATTGAGGGATCCATCTGTAGAGGGACATAATCTGAGTGTGATGTTCATGTAGATGGGTGGGGCAGTGGGTGTGTCTGTTAGATGGATGGGTGGGTCAGTGGGTGTGTCTGTTAGATGGATGGGTGGGGCAGTGGGTGTGTCTGTTAGATGGATGGGTGGAGTTGGGAATCACTCACTGGGGAGAAGCTGGTAGACAACGCCATGAGCCCCTTTGTTCTCCCTCTGTCCTGAGATATGGCCAAACTCAACAGTTCCCTGCAGGATAGAGAACAGCAAGTGCTGCTACTGCTACATTCTCAGATTCTGTGTCCTTGACTGTACTCACATCTCCCCTCCCCCTTCTCCTTCCCTCCCCTCCCCTTCCCCTCCCCACCCTCCCCTACCTTCCCCTCCCCTCCCCTCCCCTCCATTACCCTCTTCTCCCCTCCCCTCTCCTCCCCACCCTTCCCTTACCCTCCCTCCCTTCTCTCTTCCCCTCCCCTACCATGATATCTCCTCTCCCCTTGAGCCCCCCACTCCTTACCGATGCTCCAGTGAAGGAAATGTTACTCAGTGTCTTCTGCAAACTCCTAACTGCCTCCTCTCTTCCTCCTCCCACCACACGAAGATCCTCGAGCGAACGGTTGATAGACAGGGCAGCAGCTAACACAGAATCAAACACAAGCCTCTCTGGCAGAGACAGAAGTTCTGGTACACCATCAATGACAAAGCCATTCTCCTGGATGAGGGGACGAGCAAGAGGTACAGTCTAGTGAGTCTACCCTGTAACTGGAAGCCATGCACTGTATGGTCAGACATCCACAGACTGTATTAGTGGATGTGCATGGGGTGGGCCCCCTATAAAGGACCCCTGCATTGAGGACACCTTTCTAAAGAGGACGGTGCCTATTGTCCCAGCTACATAGAGATGTGCACTAAACGTACCTCTGAAAAAAAACCTCTCTGATGAGGACAGTGCCTACTGTCCCGGCTACATAGAGATGTGCACTAAACTACTGTACCTCTGAAATAAGGGCACCTCTCTAATGAGGACAGTGCTCGCTTTCCCAGCTACATAGAGATGTGCACTAAACTGCCTCTGAAATAAGGACACCTCTCTAATGAGGACAGTGCCTACTCGCAGATCCTCTAAAGCATGCACATCCTTGCTGTTTAGTTTCCACCACAACCCAATAAAACAAGTAGCCACATTCCCATACAGCAAACACTCATTACCCCATGCACGATAGCGCAGGGGGGCTAAGTCATTGCTTCAGTCTGTCTGTCTGTCTGTCTGTCTGTCTGTCTGTCTGTCGTCACAAGTTTCAGCTTTCCAGACGTTTCGAGACTCCACACTGGTTCAGCGCAAGATAAAATAACAGCAAATTGATATTAACTTGTGTACGCATACCCGTCTATGACCAACACGGTGCGCATGCCGAGCAATGCCTGCCCTTAGTTGCATTTCTTGGAGACTGCCATTTTGTTTACATATACGGACAGTGCACGGTGAGATGCAAGACGACTGCGAAGGAGCCCTGGATTTTGTAGGCACTTAATTACATGACAGCAAGAACATTGCTTAACAACTCCACATGCCCAATGGGATTGGTCAACTGTGATTTCACTGTTTTGACCCAATCCCATGTGGTCACATGAAAGCAAGAAGATGATTGATGGATTGACAGCAAGAAGATGCTCCCATAACTGCCCCACCTTGATGTTCGTTCTAAAAGGCATTCTGCAGCCCTGCCCTGCCAGCACACTCACGCAAGGAGAAGAAGGAAAACAAAAGACAAAAAGTCAGGTTTTCAGCAGCAACACCCATTCCATAACGGATGCGGCCCCTATGCCCAGCAGCTCCCCAGACGGTCCCCCTCATTCGCGGAGTTTCCAGTTCTCATCCCTAGGTGAGACCAAGCCACCGAGACACCAGGCTCCCCATACGGGTACTGTAGCATGACCTTGAGAGTATGGCAAAGAAAGTATTTTTCTTGCCTCTCTCGGGAATCGAACCTTGCCACTGTGCCACCGAGCCCCCGACGAGAGAGGACTGCAATTGGAGCTACTTATATTCCACACTATGCAGCGAGCACCTTTCAAGCGAACGAAATGGTGAAAAAAGACTTTACCACGGGCGCTCGAACCCAAGCTATTTTGATTACAAATCGGTGACCTCACCTACCTGGTTATCTGCTCAAGAAGTAGATTAGGGCTTTATAAAGTGGAGGTTGGCTAGCCTCTCTAGCTGGCAGTGCCACTGTTCAGGAGCGCCATTGATCAAGGGGCTAGCTGGTTTGTGCCACCGGTTTGTGCTTTAAGGTAAAGTAGGGGGGTTCCGAACAAGATGGGGTTTCCAAACGCTGCGCCGCGCTCCGTCTGTATTCGAAGCAGCTTCTCGTTGTGTCAGTTTATACATTGACTCTTGTGCTAACTGCATACAGAAAAGGAAGCTGTTCTACTGCGTGCACGCTAAACGCGGCGCCCTGTTCGTTTGTGTGTGTGTGTGTGTGTGTGTGTGTGTGTGTGTGTGTGTGTGTGTGTGTGTGTGTGTGTGTGAGCTGCACTGTCTAGTCCTGCGTGGGGTATGTGCACTATGTGCACTCTAGTTTAGCACACCATTGCTGCTCTGGAGGAGCTCAGGTAGGCAGGCGATACCACCACCACTCTGTCCAGGAACCTCCTTGTTTGGTTGGCAGTGCAGAGAGCCCCATCCTGTGTCCGCTGAGAGGAAAAGGTCAAGTCCGGTATTATCCACACGAAGTCTGGATAGACAGAGCCTGTTCCAGCTGCCTGCAATGTGGATGTGAGGTGTGGTAGGAGTGACACGAGGTGTGGTAGGAGTGACACGAGGTGTGGTAGGAGTGACACGAGGTGTGGTAGGAGTGACACGAGGTGTGGTAGGAGTGACACGAGGTGTGGTAGGAGTGACACGAGGTGTGGTAGGAGTGATATTAGGTGTGGTAGGAGTGACACGAGGTGTGGTAGGAGTGATATTAGGTGTGGTAGGAGTGACATGAGGTGTGGTAGGAGTGACACGAGGTGTGGTAGGAGTGACATGAGGTGTGGTAGGAGTGACACGAGGTGTGGTAGGAGTGACACGAGGTGTGGTAGGAGTGACATGAGGTGTGGTAGGAGTGACACGAGGTGTGGTAGAAATGACACTAGGTGTGGTAGGAGTGACATGAAGTGTGGTAGAAATGACACTAGGTGTGGTAGGAGTGACATGAGGTGTGGTAGGAGTGACATGAGGTGTGGTAGGAGTGACATGAGGTGTGGTAGAAATGACACTAGGTGTGGTAGGAGTGACACGAGGTGTGGTAGAAATGACACTAGGTGTGGTAGGAGTGACATGAGGTGTGGTAGGAGTGACATGAGGTGTGGTAGGAGTGACACAAGATGTGGTAGGGGTGACATGAGGTGTGGTAGGAGTGACATGAGGTGTGGTAGGAGTGACACAAGGTGTGGTAGGAGTGACACAAGGTGTGGTAGTTAAGTATATAAAGCACTGCTTCCTCGCTTATGGGATGTTCCCTGTGTGTATGTACATGCAATTACTCACTTCACTGCTTATGAATACATACGTAACTGTTATATATGAGACCAAGCTCTACAAATGATGTTTGCACTCCTACACACTACACTTCACTGCTTACTATGAATAGCTCTTACCTCACATGCAATAATTCGCTGCAGTTTCTCGTGTGCACACACCAACACCACTCTGGGAAAGGACTGGCTCTAAAGTGAAAACATATTAAGTTACGGCATTGTGCAAGCAAAACAATTCGATACAAACAACCACAAGTCTAGACTTGTACCACCTCCAGGACCAGGGAGAGATGGAGCCCCACAGACTAGGTGGAGCCCCACAGACTAGGTGGAGCCCCACAGACTAGGTGGAGCCTCACAGACTAGGTGGAGCCCCACAGACTACAATATAGCTGGAGCCTCACAGACTACAGTATAGGTGGAGCCTCACAGACTACAGTATAGGTGGAGCCCCACAGACTAGGTGGAGCCCCACAGACTAGGTGGAGCCCCACAGACTAGGTGGAGCCTCACAGACTAGGTGGAGCCCCACAGACTACAGTATAGGTGGAGCCTCACAGACTACAGTATAGGTGGAGCCCCACAGACTACAGTATAGGTGGAGCCCCACAGACTACAGTATAGGTGGAGCCCCACAGACTACAGTATAGGTGGAGCCTCACAGACTACAGTATAGGTGGAGCCTCACAGACTACAGTATAGGTGGAGCCCCACAGACTACAGTATAGGTGGAGCCCCACAGACTACAGTATAGGTGGAGCCCCACAGACTACAGTATAGGTGGAGCCTCACAGACTACAGTATAGGTGGAGCCTCACAGACTAGGTGGAGCCCCACAGACTACAGTATAGGTGGAGCCTCACTAACCTACAGTATAGGTGAAGCCTCACTAACCTACAGTATAGGTGGAGCCCAGAGAGTGTGGAATATACTGTACTACTATAGGCCTGCATGTACATACAGTATACATGCTATGTACAGTGTGTATGCTATGTACAGTGTGTATGCTATGTACAGTGTGTATGCTATGTACAGTATGTATGCTATGTACAGTGTGTATGCTATGTACAGTGTGTATGCTATGTACAGTGTGTATGCTATGTACAGTGTGTATGCTATGTACAGTGTGTATGCTATGTACAGTGTGTATGCTATGTACAGTGTGTATGCTATGTACAGTGTGTATGCTATGTACAGTGTGTATGCTATGTACAGTGTGTATGCTATGTACAGTGTGTATGCTATGTACAGTGTGTATGCTATGTACAGTGTGTATGCTATGTACAGTGTGTATGCTATGTACAGTGTGTATGCTATGTACAGTGTGTACAGTGTGTATGCTATGTACAGTGTATATGCTATGTACAGTGTGTATGCTATGTACAGTGTGTATGCTATGTACAGTGTGTATGCTATGTACAGTGTGTATGCTATATACAGTGTGTATGCTATGTACAGTGTGTATGCTATGTACAGTGTGTATGCTATGTACAGTGTGTATGCTATGTACAGTGTGTATGCTATGTACAGTGTGTATGCTATGTACAGTGTGTATGCTATGTACAGTGTGTATGCTATGTACAGTGTGTATGCTATGTACAGTGTGTATGCTATGTACAGTGTGTATGCTATGTACAGTGTGTATGCTATGTACAGTGTGTACTGTACAGCTATATAACAATACTTCCACTATAGCATTGCCATGTACAAGCTAAGACAGTGAACACTGCAATAATGACACAATATGTCTTACATACTTAGTGTATGTATGTACACCAAACACACACACACTTGGTGCCTCGTCTATCAGCTCACCCGCAAGCTCTTTACAGTCTGAGAGGTGTTGTACTCATCAGTGATGCTCAAGACATGAAATGTGGGCTCGGCTCCAAACAATTCAGCACTTTGATTCCTGCCCACCGCCCAACCCTGCAGCGCATGTCGAAGGAGCATGTGTCATGTATTGATGTATGCCATCACATATGCCATTTATACTGACAAGGCTGTTGTCCCAGCCACTGCACAGATTGGATTTTCAGCCAGTGAAAGGTGTGTGTGTGTGTGTGTGTGTGTGTGTGTGTGTGTGTGTCTGTATTATACACACACACACACACACATACACACACACACACACACACACACACCTTTCACAGGCTGGAAATCTATAGCTGTCATTAATAGACCAAATTGTTAGTTTGTATGTTTAGTAATGACCGCTGGACAATTAGAACATGAAATTACAAAATTAACGTGTTTGCATAATATGACATTGTGTATGTGTTGTTAAACTCTGTGAAGAGTGAGCAATGTGTATAAGAAGTACAAACGCACCTCTCTGCAGGTGGGTTCATCCTCCAGGAGGACTGTGATCTGGGTGATGTTGAAGCTGGCCAGCAGAGCCAGCTGGGCAGTGAGAAGCTGGTCAATGGTTGGCATAAGACTGAAGTAGTTGGGGCTGGGATGGTCCTCCAAGAGGGACGGCCGCAGGGGGAGGTAGTTCAGCTGAGTGCGAAGGAGTGAAGGGAGGGATCAGCAAGGTATGGTAAGGTAATGTAGGGAGTTGCAGATAGTCCTCAAGCAAATACAACTTTGAGGGTGGCAGGTTGGCAATCGAGATTGAGTCGCGGTTTAGTACTCAATAGTTGCGAATGAATGCTACAGAAAAGGGGAGGGGCCTTGGGGTGGGGGTGGGGCACGGCCATCATTGACAGGGTACAACGACACTGACAGTTATCAGACAAGCCTTCCAGAGCAAGACACAAACCCTTAGCATTAATAGCAGCACTCATAAGACCAGCAAGCAGACAACAGGGACGTCCATATGGGACTTGGTTCACATACGCCAAGGCCATTGTATTTCATACGCGGTAGAAAGTGAGCAGCGCTCACTTATAAAAATCTGTGAATATACGCAATCGTGTATTAGAGCATGCAATGATTTACAATATAATAACTAGCATTTTATACACAATTTACATGTAAGTATACTCTAAAGTATATTTCACCTGTATCACATCCAGTCGCTGACTGAGCATGGCCACTATCTCTGACTGCAGCGGGCAGCCTCCAGTGATGATGACTGTGCCACAGAAGGAGCTGTTGGGAGAAGCACACTCCTGGAACTGTAGCAGCTTCTGAATGATGTCCAGAGCAGAGCACTGCAGGAGGGAGAGGCAGAATGAAGGTCCAACAAAGACAGAGTGGAGGCAGGAGACTGCAGCAGTGGAACTCAACTACATACAGCAATGGTGCCTTACAAACTCCTGCATTACATGGTATGAGTGACACGAGGTGTGGTAGGAGTGACACGAGGTGTGGTAGGAGTGACACAAGGTGTGGTAGGAGTGACACAAGGTGTGGTAGTTAAGTATATAAAGCACTGCTTCCTCGCTTATGGGATGTTCCCTGTGTGTATGTACATGCAATTACTCACTTCACTGCTTATGAATACATACGTAACTGTTATATATGAGACCAAACTCTACAAATGATGTTTGCACTCCTAGAGGCAGGGGGCAATGGTGCCATACAAACTCCTGCATTACATGGTAGGAGTGACACGAGGTGTGGTAGGAGTGACATGAGGTGTGGTAGGAGTGACACGAGGTGTGGTAGGAGTGACACGAGGTGTGGTAGGAGTGACATGAGGTGTGGTAGGAGTGACACGAGGTGTGGTAGGAGTGACATGAGGTGTGGTAGGAGTGACACGAGGTGTGGTAGGAGTGACATGAGGTGTGGTAGGAGTGACATGAGGTGTGGTAGGAGTGACACGAGGTGTGGTAGGAGTGACATGAGGTGTGGTAGGAGTGACATGAGGTGTGGTAGGAGTGAAACTCCTGCATTACGTATGTACCAACTATATCTATGGTACTGGTAGTGTTTGTAGTATAACAAGGCTGTCCAGTACACACACATCATCTAGTCCATCTCAGCTAAATGTCCAGACTCTACGTAGCTATGCAGCTAGAGCTATGTAGAATATACAGTGTGCGTATTGGCAGGGCACTCACATCAATCCTAATGGTGTCCACCTTCAGGGTGTGCTCTGGGAGCAAGAGTGCTCCCTTCCCTTCCTGTTCGTTCACCACCTGCACTGCCAGCTCTGCTGCTGCCTCTACTCCCGTCATCTCCCCTGAAGAGTATTCAGCTTCGCTCTGGATCAGGGCAACTGTAATCGCCTCCCCCAATAGCCCGGCAGAAAACTGAAGCAGAAGAAGGGCACTTGCAACCAGACCACTCAACTTCATCGCGTGGGTCTCTGGCAGCTATAGGAGTAATCACTCTAAACACAGCACACTCTTCACTTGCTTTTTCTACTTAACCACCAAGTTGAGAAACTCTTCAGATATGTCCGAAACCACAGGAAGTGAAGCCTGACTGGGCAACCAGCCTACCCGGCATTCCCATACCAATTGAATACCCCATCACCAAAGGATGTATCCCTTACCATTCACCATCAACCATGCAGCTCCGTTTTGGAGCAACACATCAAGAAACCATATTTACACACATAATCAGATTACACCATGTAGATGGGACTGTATGGGCAAACCCTTAAGTTGGGTAATGGTCTTCCACCAAACACATTCAAACACATCAATGGCTAATCTGTGAGTCACAGCAACTGAAGGCATGCATGCAAATGACCTGCGCATAAACAGGACCTCGAGTCAAACAGTGGTTAGGTGTATAGGGGCAAACGGTCTTGAATTTGAATGAAGTGTATAAGACATCAAACACTGCGGGAATTTGCCACTCGTTACAAGTGACGAGGAGATGGAGCTTGTCTGGCCCATCACTGCATGCATTCGGACAAAGGCATGCAGTACACGCCTCTGCTGGGTCGGGTGGTAACTGTTGCTACACAACCTGGTAGGGGCAGTTTGCCATTGGTGGGAATTCTAGTCAAACAGGAACATGAAGCCATACGCATCTACATTTGGAGACTTAGAGGTATGTCTTCCACAGATTGGTTGAATTTGTAGCACTTCTTTTGCAGCTACCTTATCTAAAATATGCAGCAAAAATTTATCACATTCACAGTTACATTTGTGTCTGGACTGGAGGTTACTGCAAATGACAGTAACAGGTTAAAACTGACTTCAATTTGTAACAAGAAAGACGTGGCTAGACGCCGACCAATCACGTACAGCGTGGTTGCTTGGTGACATCTGGACGCTGCCCAGTGCTACTGATGAGGAGTGGAATACTCCGAACAGGCCTTACAGCACAGTGGCAAACCTCCAAACTTTTTGTCAACCTGTATGCAGAGGTAAGTATCTT
>OZ025883.1:480000-603505 GCA_964019415.1 Ianthella basta
ACTGCAGGCCTGGCGTGTGGAGTGTCGCTGGGACTGCTCAATGGCCCGCCGGGGGTTGTGCGTAGACGACGCACCTACACCACGACTACCTCGGGTGATAAGGCACATGCAGCAATTGTACGAGTCAGGCAGTATCCCTCACCGGTTACCGTACCACTGCTATTTTCGCGTACACTGGATAGTAGGCTGCAAGAAATCCTTGACATGACTTTCAAACACCATGTAGCGCCATTTTATGGGCGGTTTGGCGCCGACTCGGAGCATTTCTACAGGAGCCTTCAGCCTGAAATGTGGACCGTCCTCACTGCCCTGAGAGACAGGATAGTGAAGATGGACATGCTGAAGTTGATGAGCCAGGACTCTGTGCAGGTTGTGATAGACTACTTCCAGTACCAGCGGTCGTTCATCACTCATCCATCTGCTGCAACTGGAGCGGCTGAGGACGATCCAAGTTCTCTTCCCATGTTTGAGCCTGATCTGGGGCAATTTCCCTACCTTGCAAGTCCTGAAGCTGAAAAGGCCTTCCTTCAGCAGGTCTGTGATATTGTTTTCTGTGCCACTCTGCCAAGGAATGTTCTGAACTGCAGCGGAGTTCGTTCCCTTGCGCGAGATTTTGTCATTTCATACCTTCTCCTTCCTTCCATTGAGCGGCTGTGTGACCCGGACTTCATCAATCAGCGACTCTTGTTGTACCTGGAGCAGAAGGAGAAGGGTGCCAAGAAGGCTAAGACTAGATACGCAAAAGCTGCAACTTATGAATCGTTCATGAAGTACATTGAAAACTGCAAAAGTATTGATGAGCTACTGCACACAAGACAGCTGATCTTAATGGATATCATCCAAGCTCAGGCGGTAATGAAGATGAAGAGCGACCGTGTACAGACGGGTAGTCTCAGAGGTCCAGACATTCCCATTCCAGCTGAGAAGGCGGAGAAATTGCGATCAAGGAAGAATCTACCGGCATATATTAACCAGCTCACCAACGCACGAACTGTGTGCGAAAAGCAGCTTCTCAAACTGGGAGGGCCAGACTATGTTAGTACTACACATGTGTACCCTAGTGCATCCACTGCCTCCATGGGCTCTCGTGTCTCTTTTGACCATGTGATGGCCAGCCAGGAGCTCAGGAGCACATTTGGCAAGTTCCTCGCAACATTGTCTGCTGCTCACCTTCTGGAGTGCTGGGAACGCATTGAAGCAATTCGCGAACTGGGCAGCGATGCACAGAAGGACGCTTTGGTGGATCTTTACCACACATTTCTGACACCCTGGGCGCCAAAATATATTGATGCAGACCCACAGCTGGTGGCTGGTTGTAAGCGGTCCCTTTCATGTAGTGATACCAATTCTGAGCTTTTGGCAGCTGCAGTGGAAGTGCAGAAACAGTTGCGTCTTCAGCTGCATGCCCAGTTCTATAACAGTTTTCTGACCAGTCCTGTGTATCTGGAATTTAAGAAGGCTGTTCCCCCGCCTACACCAGCTGATGAGCAGCATGGGAGTTCGATACAGGAAGTACCACACCGATCAGCAGATTCACCAGTGTTCATTGAGCCGGGCCCAGCTGAGGAAGGAAGGCATGAGAAACGAGTGCGTGGGTTGAAACAGGACCTAGTTGATACCATGTCCTCTCTGATGGAAATTCCATCCAGTGCGGTGAGTCCTGCAGCAGCACAGCGCAAGCAAGCTCTTGAAAAGAAGCAGAAGTTGATTGTGTCTGAATTGCACGAGCTTGAGAACTACATGGAGCGCACGGACGACTGGTTTAGTGCCATGGGTGAGTGGCATGTACATGTGGCTGCAGTGGATATCAGCGGTGAAGGGGGCTCCACTGATCCTCCCTTTATGCTAATGGTGGGCCAGTCGATGTCAGCACTCAAGGATGAAGATGTGCATTCTGCCCAAGACGAATTTGAGCAACTGTCCATGCCCTCACGTGAGGATGTGGAGGTTAGCAGTGATTCGGAGAGTGCACCACTTCTGGGCGATGGCAGTGGAATGAAGTCGCACCGCGTTAAAGTGGACCCTGACACTTCCAACTCAGAAGGACTCTCCCTCACTTCTGAGATTTCTAAAGAGGTTACTATTGCCCACGACAGTTACAGGGATGGGTGGGTGGTACAGCGTAAACTGTCTGAGTTTAAGGCACTCCATGCCAAGCTTTCGCAAATCGATCCCGACCTTAGTCTTCCAATCTCTCCTCGTCCGAAGTTCAGTTTTCCACTGTTGGCGGCTTCACCAAAAGTGTCAGAGGAGGAGTGGCAGAAGTACTGCAGCCAGCTTAGTGAATACCTGGGCCATATCCTCAGAAGCGAGACGTTGCAAGGTTGTGAGGAAGTGTTTCTCTTCCTGAGCCCTCCATATCAAATGTTGCTGAAAGCAGAGTCAAGTGATGAAGCGGTGAAAAAGTCCTCCCTCCTTCCCACCTACCTTAGGGAGCTTCTGACCAGCACAAAGGTAGAGTCTCTCATAGACCCCCTCTTTTCCCTCCTTGTTGAGATATTTGAACTTGGAGACTGGAAGATGATGTTTCGCAAGCAGCTCATGGATCTTATGCAGTTTGCGTTTGGTGCAGATTTTGAGCGGCAAGTGCAAGAGACCATCGCATGGTACGTTTCTGAGCCCATGCTGGTCTGCTATTTGGAGGGAGCCAGGGATGGCCTGTGGCCCAACGGTGCACCATGGCCCAACACACAGCCGAGGAGCAGCGAAGAGAAGCAAGCAACAAGGGAATTGGCGAGGGAGAAGCTGCTAAGAAATCCACCGGTGCTGCTCCAGAGCATCCTGGGATCCAAGAACTGCCAAATTGGGTTGGAGAAGATATTCCAGGTTCTTCAGAACCCAAAGGCCAACAAACAGTTATTCTACGCTGTGCTAGAGGTGCTTCTCCGTGCTGTAGTTCCTGAGTTGGAGGACATGGAGCAGGACTTCAATGGTGCCACTGACACGCCGCATTAGTTGGTGTTAGAGTATGCATGGTTTAATGTGACATTGGTATTAATATTTTGTGTGAATATTTTGTCAATTAAGTTGAATGAATTTTACTATTTTGAAAGTTTTATTGCATGTGGAATTGATAGTATAAGCTGATACGGTATATCGCAAAATGTTCGCGACCAATAATTTTCGCGAATTTCGCGAACGAAGCAATTCGCGAAAATTTCAATCGCGAATTTTATATGCATATAATACCTATGATATAATAATAACTTGTGTATGCGCGTGATGTCATAATAAAATGGCGGGTCAACAAACAGCGTGTAGCTCTTTCGTTTGCTTCATTTTAGAAGCGATTGCACCTGCTATTTTACACTAAAAAGGCTCTAATGTCTACCTTGTAGAGTCTCCTTCGCGAAATTTTTATTCGCGAACATTTCTGACACCGGTTTTGGCAGCGATTCGCGAAATTTTTAGGTCGCGAAAATTTCGCGATATACGGTACGTACTTCGATTTCTCATTGGACAATTGATCAAGACCATGCACAACATTTTTCTCATCAGATTGTCAGAGATTATGATGAAGAGAGAGTTTGTGCCACGAACCATTATGTTGACCCAATTCCATGTGGTTGCACAATATGACATGAGGATTGCACAACCATGTTGGATTGGGTCAACACGGTGAGACCACTGTTACATTGACCTATTAATCCTATGTACAGTGAAACCTCCTTTTACACACCCTGCAAAATAACATCTGAAGAGGACAACCTCCATACAAAGGACAAAAAGCTGGGTCCCAAGCGTGCCCTTCATTTGGAGGTTCCACTGTAATTAATTCATAACTAATACATAATTATACTATCTGCATATCTAACCACCTGCACCGTGTGGGTAACAAGTATAGTTTATAGCCTTACATTAAGTAAGTAAGTTACTACCTGTGCCTGGTCTAGCTAAATTCACTGGCAGCTGATCTGCACGACAGTAGTCTCAGAGAGCCAACATAAATTAAGTACCCCAACTGCATGTCCCAGATCTTGAACATTCCTCACAGGAGCTCAAGCTAGGTCAGGGCAAGCCACTACCACAAACCCATATTAGAGAGGGAATGTGATGTCCCAGCTGACATGGAATCCTGACCTTGTATTAAAACATTTTTCATAGAATAGAGTCATTACCACATCTAGGAATTGGTTACTTAGGGAAGACTATTTAGCGTTAGTCATGTGGTGTATAGACTTTTCAATGAGCAAAACCTTTCAGGCCCCAAAGGGCCTTCTGTAATTTGTATACCCCCTTTGCAACAGAAGCATAAGAAGGCCTGTTTGGGACCAAAACGTTTTGCTCATGAAAAGTCAACCACGCGATTAGCACTCAAGATTCTTCCCCAAACAGCTAAAACATGTTCATGTGTTCCCATGCAAGTGTTTCCATAATACTGAAAGGTTATTGCATACATGTACACAGTACATACATGCAGCAAATGCATATGGACACTGATGCTTGCTGTAAGGTCAACATAATACACTGTACGTTTGATGTTTGGAGTGCTGCAACAACAGATCTCGCCATATTTTTATGTACTTTGTGTGGGTGTGTCCAATAGCAATACAGCTTGCATTGCACCTGTCTGGAAGCTGGCAGTAGATTAGGGGCTGGAAACAACACTAGATTAACCACAGGACAGATGTACAACTGTTAGTGAGATAAAATTGCTCAGTGAAAAGAAATATGCACGAATCTGTTCTATGTATGTGCTTAAAATGAGCATTGTCAGTTAAGAAATACAGTGAAACACCTAGTGGGGTACCTCCACAGTGCTGTTGAAGTGGAATAGTTGATGTCCTCTGCGGGTGAGTTTTTGCACTGGAACTCCCTCCCTAACAGAACTGTTAGTACACTTTGATCAAATCGATGGCAGCCAATGTTCTCTACTACCTCAAGTTCGTCAATCTTCTGCGCATGCTGGTAGTATTTTTCCATGTCACAGCCGTATGGTGAGGAGCCAGGTGGAGCAATGCATTCTTCATGAAGTGCACAATCTATAAAATGCGACATTATCTTCTGATACAAGAAGGAACTATTTCGAAACAATAAACGATTGGCATCCAGCTGAATGCATTTTCCAGCCCGTCTCCGAGTCACACCAAGATACTCATATGTTCCATCTGAGGTGAAGGATCCATCATAGAAAGAATTTAGCTGCACTCTGATGGGAAAATTCCGTAAACCATCAAAGAGATGATGCGTCAGTGAACACTTTAGCCTCACACTTGAATCCATATAGAAGACAACCTCATATTGCAGCAAGAACATATGAATGAGCAACGGCTTCCAAGCATAGGTTTTCAGGTTCCTTACATGAGGAGGAAAAGATTCAAATGGGAATGCAAAAACTTCAACATTGCGCAAACGTCTCATGTAGTCTGCCTGAGACTGCCACATCCCCAAGTCCGCTACTTTGATTCTCACGTCAGGCATTGTGCTTTGCACAGAAGCAATGGCATCCAAACTGTTCCACCAGTACAAAGCCGACACAGCAGTAACCACCACGGTCTTGCAAGCCATGAAATCAATACAAGTGCACCCGTCAACGTGTGATTCACTTCCAATAGAAGAATCATTGATAGCTTCACACAGCTGAGGTAGGTTCTTGCTTTCTGCAAAGTGGCAGCACTGCTTCTTGTTGCGATAGGGCAAAGCTTTTGGCAGCTCCAATCCCGAGCAATGAATAGTGACCACCTCATCGGGGACCTGGAAGAAGGAAAATGGGGAGCACGGGTCTACGGCCAGACTCTGAGCTCTTCGCCGCTAGCTAACGTAATCTGTATTTGGTGCCAGGTAAAGATCAGCGAAGAAGGAAGCAGGGGGAAGACAGCAGATAGACGCCACATGAACCAGATCTTTAATACTCCTTGTGACCGCATAGCTTCCGCCTTACCTCGCCACGTGAAGTACGCTGCCAGAACAACACTGAAAGGCTTGCCAGAGACGTACTCCGCCAAAGGATCGCGATAAGCAAAATGCACACTGCCACCACGATTACTAACTTCTTAAGTGCCCTCATCCCAAGCCTAAGTACGGATGGCATGGAGCGGGCCGGATCTTAGTCTAGCCGCTATAGCTAGCCACTGTCATCCGCGCGGACTGTCGCCCTGTGTCTGGCACATGTTACGTGCCGGTGTCGCATAAGTGCTGCGACCCCTTGTGGCAGCAAACGGTTTCATTGGTCGGCGCGGGTGTGGAATTTTACACTTTTGATAGCTAGAACCCTCATGCATATTGATATCTTTTATGATATCATTGCATACCGCCAATCCTCCTGCCCAGGGCGCTTAGGCCCAAGTAAGGGCATGCGGATGGCTGGGGAACGTTCCCTAGATTAAGTGTATAAACGCCTTCAGCTAGGAAGCCACACTCGAAGTGGTATGTAGGGATCAATTATTGGTTAATTTATAACTATGCAATAAGATACATACATATACATGGTTACAGGTATAATAGCATTCTTACTGAATAAATTGGTTATAGAAGCACACAGGAATGCAAGTTATTGCGACAGCTTACAACTGATTGGAATAATGATGCCATCAATGATGGAATCATGTGATGTGTGATCAGCCATGATGGGAGACAGGAATGTGCCCATGTGCCCAATTCACCATGAAGCGATGCAAGTGACTCATTGTACAAACATGCGAGGGACCTTCAGGATTGCTGGGAGAGGAGAACAGAAGTGGTTCAAACGCAGGACTACCGTTTGCTGGCATCCCTACAAAGGATCCTCCAAAATCTGTCACAGGTGGTTCCGCCTGGGTGGCATCAGTGTAGGTTGTCGCCATTCTTGCCTTCAGGGAGAAGAGAGTTCCGTGTGCAAAAACAGTGTAGTTACTCATTCCATCTCGTCGGAGGCCAATGCGTACACTGGTCTGGAATGTCGCATTCTCAATGGTGAAGTTGGGGCTTTCTTTGCTAGGAAGATGAACAAGAAAGTGTGGGTAGAGTTGGGCGGCCTTAGACATGGTGTTGACGTACGGCACATAAACGCTCCTCTCATCAGGAACTAAGGTGGGCTGCAGAATGCGCAACCCTCCTGACACTTGGGTCATCCTGTAGTTCTCCACTAATGCGTCAGTTTGCTCGGGTGTAGTGACAAAGTCACACACACATATGTCCATGTAGTGAGTCAATGTGAATTGGATGTCAATGGCACTTTCCTCATGCTTACTGCACAATATTACCTTGTGGGACTGGCAAGGGACTCCCCTCTCTCCTGGTGACCCGCACTTGCCTTCGCCACGAATGAACACTGCCTTCAGCAAACCTTTCAGCTGCAGGTCTGATGGGAGCTCCCAGATTTGTTCAGTCTCAGTCCAGATCTTCTTGCTTGGGTGAAACACAAACCGACTCAGCTGTCTAATTCTTCCATCTTCCTCTTCCGTCTGCATCTCTCGGCAGGCAACGACAGTTTCACAATTTGAGCAAATGGCAATTTTAAGGTCATCACTGAAGATGTTAAGTTGTTCAGATTCACCAATTCTCTCTCCTTCACAGGAAAGCCACACTAGTTTTCTGACAGTTTCAGGAACAGCATGAGACGGAGATTTTGGACTCACCATTTGAGCCACATCCGAAAGAACAAGGCTGTTCCCCCATGGGCAATGGGCAAACACACGAGGATTCCACATATCCCAATCAAGTACGGTTTTTGCCAACGTTATTTCCAGAGCCTTGCGAGGGTCGCGTTGCAGCTTTACTTTTCCCACCGGGATACATGATTGGTAAACAACCCTGGCAGTCGGACCACTGTACATCATCTCGGACAGGAGGAGGATGCTGTCAGAGCCCAAGTGCACAGGCCTCAATCGGTACATATCTTTCACTGGGAATATCACAGATTCAAGCGCTGCTGGAATGCAAATAACCTGCTCTGGTCCAAACATTTGGTTGGTCGCAAGGGCTCCCACTGGCCGCAGGATACTCTGCACAGCACGCTGCACTGAGTTGCTACACGACTGTATCACCCTTTCCACTTGAGAGTGAGTGATCCCGAACTCCCAAAGCTGCTCAACCCAGAGGGATTTCTCCATCACCAGCACACGGCGCCATTGTATGCATACTCGCATGCACCGTGCAAGGGACACCACATCCAGGAAGGAGAAGACAAGCAGCGCAATCTCCAAGGGGAGGAAGCGGCTCACACCAAAGGGTAGAACCCAAGGCTGCATTGGACAAGGAAGAAATCACTACATGAACTCCAATACCTTTTCTTTAGTTATGTCGAATTGTAGTCACTGTACAACCCACTAATACAAACAATAAATCGTATAGCTTCACAACAGTAACATGCCAAACGGCTGCAGGTGTTCCATGCACGCCTATGTGGATGTTCATCACATGGTCTCCTTTGACCATGTGATGGCCAGCCAGGAGCTCAGGAGCACATTTGGCAAGTTCCTCGCAACATTGTCTGCTGCTCACCTTCTGGAGTGCTGGGAACGCATTGAAGCAATTCGCGAACTGGGCAGCGATGCACAGAAGGACGCTTTGGTGGATCTTTACCACACATTTCTGACACCCTGGGCGCCAAAATATGTTGATGCAGACCCACAGCTGGTGGCTGGTTGTAAGCGGTCCCTTTCATGTAGTGATACCAGTTCTGAGCTTTTGGCAGCTGCAGTGGAAGTGCAGAAACAGTTGCGTCTTCAGCTGCATGCCCAGTTCTATAACAGTTTTCTGACCAGTCCTGTGTATCTGGAATTTAAGAAGGCTGTTCCCCCGCCTACACCAGCTGATGAGCAGCATGGGAGTTCGATACAGGAAGTACCACACCGATCAGCAGATTCACCAGTGTTCATTGAGCCGGGCCCAGCTGAGGAAGGAAGGCATGAGAAACGAGTGCGTGGGTTGAAACAGGACCTAGTTGATACCATGTCCTCTCTGATGGAAATTCCATCAAGTGCGGTGAGTCCTGCAGCAGCACAGCGCAAGCAAGCTCTTGAAAAGAAGCAGAAGTTGATTGTGTCTGAATTGCACGAGCTTGAGAACTACATGGAGCGCATGGACGACTGGTTTAGTGCTATGGGTGAGTGGCATGTACATGTGGCTGCAGTGGGTATCAGCGGTGAAGGGGGCTCCACTGATCCTCCCTTTATGCTAATGGTGGGCCAGTCGATGTCAGCACTCAAGGATGAAGATGTGCATTCTGCCCAATACGAATTTGAGCAACTGTCCATGCCCTCACGTGAGGATGTGGAGGTTAGCAGTGATTCAGAGAGTGCACCACTTCTGGGCGATGGCAGTGGAATGAAGTCGCACCGCGTTAAAGTGGACCCTGACGCCTCCAACTCAGAAGGACTCTCCCTCACTTCTGAGATTTCTGAAGAGGTTACTATTGCCCACGACAGTTACAGGGATGGGTGGGTGGTACAGCGTAAACTGTCTGAGTTTAAGGCACTCCATGCCAAGCTTTCTCAAATTGATCCCAACCTTAGTCTTCCAATCTCTCCTCGTCCAAAGTTCAGTTTTCCACTGTTGGCGGCTTCACCAAAAGTGTCATAGGAGGAGTGGCAGAAGTACTGCAGCCAGCTTAGTGAATACCTGGGCCATATCCTCAGAAGCGAGAAGTTGCAAGGCTGTGAGGAAGTGTTTCTCTTCCTGAGCCCTCCATATCAGATGTTGCTGAAAGCAGAGTCAAGTGATGAAGCGGTGAAAAAGTCCTCCCTCCTTCCCACCTACCTTAGGGAGCTTCTGACCAGCACAAAGGTAGAGTCTCTCATAGACCCCCTCTTTTCCCTCCTTGTTGAGATATTTGAACTTGGAGACTGGAAGATGATGTTTCGCAAGCAGCTCATGGATCTTATGCAGTTTGCGTTTGGTGCAGATTTTGAGCGGCAAGTGCAAGAGACCATCGCATGGTACGTTTCTGAGCCCATGCTGGTCTGCTACTTGGAGGGAGCCAGGGATGACCTGTGGCCCAACGGTGCACCATGGCCCAACACACAGCCGAGGAGCAGCGAAGAGAAGCAAGCAACAAGGGAATTGGCAAGGGAGAAACTGCTAAGAAATCCACCGGTGCTGCTCCAGAGCATCCTGGGATCCAAGAACTGCCAAATTGGGTTGGAGAAGATATTCCAGGTTCTTCAGAACCCAAAGGCCAACAAACAGTTATTCTACGCTGTGCTAGAGGTGCTTCTCCGTGCTGTAGTTCCTGAGTTGGAGGACATGGAGCAGGACTTCAATGGTGCCACTGACACGCCGCATTAGTTGGTGTTAGAGTATGCATGGTTTAATGTGACATTGGTATTAATATTTTGTGTGAATATTTTGTCAATTAAGTTGAATGAATTTTACTATTTTGAAAGTTTTATTGCATGTGGAATTGATAGTATAAGCTGATACGGTATATCGCAAAATGTTCGCGACCAATAATTTTCGCGAATTTCGCGAACGAAGCAATTCGCAAAAATTTCAATCGCGAATTTTATATGCATATAATACCTATGATATAATAATAACTTGTGTATGCGCGTGATGTCATAATAAAATGGCGGATCAACAAACAGCGTGTAACTCTTTCGTTTGCTTCATTTTAGAAGCGATTGCACCTGCTATTTTACACTAAAAAGGCTCTAATGTCTACCTTGCAGAGTCTCCTTCGCGAAATTTTTATTCGCGAACATTTCTGACACCCGTTTTGGCAGCGATTCGCGAAATTTTTAGGTCGCGAAAATTTCGCGATATACGGTACGTACTTTGACTTCTCATTGGACAATCAATCGAGACCGTGCACAACATTTTCTCATCAGATTGTCAGAGATTATGATGAAGAGAGAGTTTGTGCCACGAACCATTATGTTGACCCAATTCCATGTGGTTGCACAATATGACATGAGGATTGCACAACCATGTTGGATTGGGTCAACACGGTGAGACCACTGTTACATTGACCTATTAATTCTATGTACAGTGAAACCTCCTTTTACACACCCTGCAAAATAACATCTGAAGAGGACAACCTCCATACAAAGGACAAAAAGCTGGGTCCCAAGCGTGCCCTTCATTTGGAGGTTCCACTGTAATTAATTCATAACTAATACATAATTATACTATCTGCATATCTAACCACCTGCACTGTGTGGGTAACAAGTATAGTTTATAGCCTTACATTAAGTAAGTAAGTTACTACCTGTGCCTGGTCTAGCTAAATTCACTGGCAGCTGATCTGCACGACAGTAGTCTCAGAGAGCCAACATAAATTAAGTACCCCAACTGCATGTCCCAGATCTTGAACGTTCCTCACAGGAGCTCAAGCTAGGTCAGGGGAGCCACTACCACAAACTCGTATTAGAGAGGGAATGTGATGTCCCAGCTGACATGGAATCCTGACCTTGTATTAAAACATTTTTCATAGAATAGAGTCATTACCACATCTAGGAATTGGTTACTTAGGGAAGACTATTGAGCGTTAATCATGTGGTGTATAGACTTTTCAATGAGCAAAACCTTTCAGGCCCCAAAGGGCCTTCTGTAATTTGTATACCCCCTTTGCAACAGAAGCATAAGAAGGCCTGTTTGGGACCAAAACGTTTTGCTCATGAAATGTCAACCACGCGATTAGCACTCAAGATTCTTCCCCAAACAGCTAAAACATGTTTATGTGTTCCCATGCAAGTGTTTCCATAATACTGAAAGGTTATTGCATACATGTACACAGTACGTACATGCAGCAAATGCATATGGACACTGATGCTTGCTGTAAGGTCAACATAATACACTGTACGTTTGAGGTTTGGAGTGCTGCAACAACAGATCTCGCCATGTATTTTTATGTACTTTGTGTGGGTGTGTCCAATAGCAATACAGCTTGCATTGCACCTGTCTGGAAGCTGGCAGTAGATTAGGGGCTGGAAACAACACTAGATTAACCACAGGACAAATGTACAACTGTTAGTGAGATAAAATTGCTCAGCAAAAAGAAATATGCACGAATCTGTTCTACGCACGTATGTGCTTAAAATGAGCATTGTCAGTTAAGAAATACAGTGAAACACCTAGTGGGGTACCTCCACAGTGCTGTTGAAGTGGAATAGTTGATGTCCTCTGCGGGTGAGTTTTTGCACTGAAACTCCCTCCCTAACAGAACTGTTAGTACACTTTGATCAAAACGATGGCAGCCAATGTTCTCTACTACCTCAAGTTTGTCAATGTTCTGCACACGCTGGTAGTATTTAACCATGTCACAGCCGTATGGTGAGGAACCAGGTGGAGCAATGCATTCTTCATGAAGTGCACAATCCACAAAATGCGACATTATCTTCTGATACAAGAAGGAACTATTTCGAAACAATAACCGATTGGCATCCAGCTGAATGCATTTTCCAGCCCGTCTCCGAGTCACACCAAGATACTCATATGTTCCATCTGAGGTGAAGGATCCATCATAGAAAGAATTTAGCTGCACTCTGATGGGAAAATTCCGTAAACCATCAAAGAGATGATGCGTCAGTGAACACTTTAGCCTCACACTTGAATCCATATAGAAGACAACCTCATATTGCAGCAAGAACATATGAATGAGCAACGGCTTCCAAGCATAGGTTTTTAGGTTCCTTACATGGGGAGGAAAAGATTCAAATGGGAATGCAAAAACTTCAACATTGTGCAAACGTCTCATGTAGTCTGCCTGCGATTGCCACATCCCCAAGTCCGCTACTTTGATTCTCACGTCAGGCATTGTGTTTTGCACAGAAGCAATGGCATCCAAACTGTTCCACCAGTACAAAGCCGACACAGCAGTAACTACCACGGTCTTGCAAGCCATGAAATCAATACAAGTGCACCCGTCAACGTGTGATTCACTTCCAATAGAAGAATCATTGATAGCTCCACACAGCTGAGGTAGGTTCTTGCTTTCTGCAATGTGGCAGCACTGCTTCTTGTTGCGATAGGGCAATGCATTTGGCAGCTCCAGTCCCGAGCAATGAACAGTGACCACCTCATCGGGGACCTGGAGAAGGAAAATGGGGAGCACGGGTCTACGGCCAGACTCTGAGCTCTTCGCCGCTAGCTAACGTAATCTGTATTGGTGCCAGGTAAAGAGACTGATCAGCGAAGAAGGAAGCAGGGGGAAGACAGCAGATAGACGCCACATGAACCAGATCTTTAATACTCCTTGTGATCGCATAGCTTCCGCCTTACCTCGCCACGTGAAGTGCGCTGCCAGAACAACACTGAAAGGCTTGCCAGAGACGTACTCCGCCAAAGGATCGCGATAAGCAAAATGCACACTGCCACCACGATTACTAACTTCTTAAGTGCCCTCAACCTAAGCCTAAGTAGCGATGGCATGGAGCTGTCTGGATCTTAGTCTAGCCGCTATAGCTAGCCACTGTCATCCGCGCGGACTGTCGCCCTATCTGGCACATGTGTGGGCCCTTACGTGCCAGTGTTGCATAAGTGCTGCGGCCCCCTGTGGCAGCAAACGGTTTCATTGGTCGGCGCGAGGTGTGGAATTTTACACTTCTGATGATAGAAACCCTGCTCATGCATATTGATATCTTTTATGGCATCATTGCATACCGCCAATCCTCCTGCCCAGGGCGCTTAGGCCCGAGTAAGGGCATGCGGATGGCTGGGGAATGTTCCCTAGATTAAGTGTATAAATGCCTTCAGCTAGGGAGCCACACTCGAAGTTGTATGTATGGAACAATTATTGGTTAATTTATAACTATGCAATAAGATACATACATATACATGGTTACAGGTATAATAGCATTCTTACTGAATAAATTGGTAATAGAAGCACACAGGAATGCAAGTTATTGCGACAGCTTACAACTGATTGGAATAATGATGCCATCAATGATGGAATCATGTGATGTGTGATCAGCCATGATGGGAGACAGGAATGCGCCGTTCACCATGAAGCGATGCAAGTGACTCATTGTACAAACATGCGAGGGACCTTCAGGATTGCTGGGAGAGGAGAACAGAAGTGGTTCAAACGCAGGACTACCGTTTGCTGGCATCCCTACAAAGGATCCTCCAAAATCTGTCACAGGTGGTTCCGCCTGGGTGGCATCAGTGTAGGTTGTCGCCATTCTTGCCTTCAGGGAGAAGAGAGTTCCGTGTGCAAAAACAGTGTAGTTACTCATTCCATCTCGTCGGAGGCCAATGCGTACACTGGTCTGGAATGTCGCATTCTCAATGGTGAAGTTGGGGCTTTCTTTGCTAGGAAGATGAACAAGAAAATGTGGGTAGAGTTGGGCGGCCTTAGACATGGTGTTGACATACGGCACACAAACGCTCCTCTCGTCAGGAACAAAGGTGGGCTGAAAAATGCGCAACCCTCCTGACACTTGGGTCATCCTGTAGTTCTCCACTAATGCGTCAGTTTGCTCGGGTGTAGTGACAAAGTCACACACACATATGTCCATGTAGTGAGTCAATGTGAATTGGATGTCAATGGCACTTTCCTCATGCTTACTGCACAATATTACCTTGTGGGACTGGCAAGGGACTCCCCTCTCTCCTGGTGACCCGCACTTGCCTTCGCCACGAATGAACACTGCCTTCAGCAAACCTTTCAGCTGCAGGTCTGATGGGAGCTCCCAGATTTGTTCAGTCTCAGTCCAGATCTTCTTGCTTGGGTGAAACACAAACCGACTCAGCTGTCTAATTCTTCCATCTTCCTCTTCCGTCTGCATCTCTCGGCAGGCAACGACAGTTCCACAATTTGAGCAAATGCCAATTTTAAGGTCATCACTGAAGATGTTAAGTTGTTCAGATTCACCAATTCTCTCTCCTTCACAGGAAAGCCACACTAGTTTTCTGACAGTTTCAGGAACAGCATGAGACGGAGATTTTGGACTCACCATTTGAGCCACATCCGAAAGAACAAGGCTGTTCCCCCATGGGCAGTGGGCAAACACACGAGGATTCCGCATATCCCAATCAAATACGGTTTTTGCCAACGTTATTTCCTGAGCCTTGCGAGGGTCGCGTTGCAGCTTTGCTATTCCCACCAGGATACAAGATTGGTACACAATCCTGGCAGTCGGACCACTGTACATCATCTCGGACAGGAGGAGGATGCTGTCAGAGCCCAAGTGTACAGGCCTCAATCGGTACATATCTTTCACTGGGAATATCACAGATTCAAGCGCTGCTGGAATGCAAATAACCTGCTCTGGTCCAAACATTTGGTTGGTCGCAAGGGCTCCCACTGGCTGCAGGATACTCTGCACAGCACGCTGCACTGAGTTGCTACACGACTGGATCACCCTTTCCACTTGAGAGTGAGTGATCCCGAACTCCCCAAACTGTTCAACCCAGAGGGATTTCTCCATCACCAGCACATGGCGCCATTGTATGCAGACTCGCATGCACCGTGCAAGGGACACCACATCCAGGAAGAAGACAAGCAGCGCAATCTCCAAGGGGAGGAAGCGGCTCACACCGAGGGGTAGAACCCAAGGCTGCATTGGACAAGGAAGAAATCACTACATGAACTCCAATACCTTTTCTTTAGTTATGTCGAATTGTAGTCACTGTACAACCCACTAATACAAACAATAAATCGTATAGCTTCACAACAGTAACATGCCAAACGGCTGCAGGTGTTCCATGCACCGCCTATGTGGATGTTCATCACATGGTCTCCTTTGACCATGTGATGGCCAGCCAGGAGCTCAGGAGCACATTTGGCAAGTTCCTCGCAACATTGTCTGCTGCTCACCTTCTGGAGTGCTGGGAACGCATTGAAGCAATTCGCGAACTGGGCAGCGATGCACAGAAGGACGCTTTGGTGGATCTTTACCACACATTTCTGACACCCGGGTGCCAAAATATGTTGATGCAGACCCACAGCTGGTGGCTGGTTGTAAGCGGTCCCTTTCATGTAGTGATACCAGTTCTGAGCTTTTGGCAGCCACAGTGGAAGTGCAGAAACAGTTGCGTCTTCAGCTGCATGCCCAGTTCTATAACAGTTTTCTGACCAGTCCTGTGTATCTGGAATTTAAGAAGGCTGTTCCCCCGCCTACACCAGCTGATGAGCAGCAGGGGAGTTCGATACAGGAAGTACCACACCGATCAGCAGATTCACCAGTGTTCATTGAGCCGGGCCCAGCTGAGGAAGGAAGGCATGAGAAACGTGTGCGTGGGTTGAAACAGGACCTAGTTGATACCATGTCCTCTCTGATGGAAATTCCATCAAGTGCGGTGAGTCCTGCAGCAGCACAGCGCAAGCAAGCTCTTGAAAAGAAGCAGAAGTTGATTGTGTCTGAATTGCACGAGCTTGAGAACTACATGGAGCGCACGGACGACTGGTTTAGTGCCATGGGTGAGTGGCATGTACATGTGGCTGCAGTGGATATCAGCGGTGAAGGGGGCTCCACTGATCCTCCCTTTATGCTAATGGTGGGCCAGTCGATGTCAGCACTCAAGGATGAAGATGTGCATTCTGCCCAAGACGAATTTGAGCAACTGTCCATGCCCTCATGTGAAGATGTGGAGGTTAGCAGTGATTCAGAGAGTGCACCACTTCTGGGCGATGGCAGTGGAATGAAGTCGCACCGCGTTAAAGTGGACCCTGACACTTCCAACTCAGAAGGACTCTCCCTCACTTCTGAGATTTCTGAAGAGGTTACTATTGCTCACGACAGTTACAGGGATGGGTGGGTGGTACAGCGTAAACTGTCTGAGTTTAAGGCACTCCATGCCAAGCTTTCGCAAATTGATCCCGACCTTAGTCTTCCAATCTCTCCTCGTCCGAAGTTCAGTTTTCCACTGTTGGCGGCTTCACCAAAAGTGTCATAGGAGGAGTGGCAGAAGTACTGCAGCCAGCTTAGTGAATACCTGGGCCATATCCTCAGAAGCGAGAAGTTTCAAGGTTGTGAGGAAGTGTTTCTCTTCCTGAGCCCTCCATATCAGATGTTGCTGTTGGGTTGGAGAAGATATTCCAGGTTCTTCAGAACCCAAAGGCCAACAAACAGTTATTCTACGCTGTGCTAGAGGTGCTTCTCCGTGCTGTAGTTCCTGAGTTGAAGGACATGGAGCAGGACTTCAATGGTGCCACTGACACCGCATTAGTTGGTGTTAGAGTATGCATGGTTTAATGTGATATTGGTATTAATATTTTGTGTGAATATTATGTCAATTAAGTTGAATGAATTTTACTATTATGGAAATTCTATGGCATGTGGAATTGATAGTATAAGCTGATACGTACTTTGATTTCTCATTGGACAATTGATCAAGACCATGCACAACATTGTTATCATCAGATTGTCAGAGATGATGAAGAGAGAGTTTGTGCCATGCATGTACCAGTATGTTGGTGTAGCCAGGAGTGTTGAGGATTAAAATTAATAGCAACCACATGGGAATGGGTCAACACAGTGAAATTTCTGCTACATTGACTCAATTCCATGTGGTTGCGCAATATGACATGAGGATTGCACAATCATGTGGGATTGGGTCAACACGGTGAGACCACTGTTACATTGATCCATTAATCCTATGTACAGTGAAACCTCCTTTTTACACATGCACCCTGTGAAATAACATCTGAAAGAGGACAACCTCCCTACAAAGGACAACAAGTATTTTGAGTTAAAAAACTCGTGGGGCGCCAGGGCGCCCCTGAACCTCGAACTACTTGCTAGCAATTTTCCCCATGTACGTTCAGTAAATCAGATAGTTGGGGGTACAGTATTGTTGTTGGCCTGAAAGATACATCAAGATACACTAGACCATTGGGTTTGCAAGAGTTTCAAGTCTCCAGAGCAGCCAGTCATATCCAGTAAAAGCACCCCTACCAAACTGTCAAATGTTTGTCTACTGCTTTTTGATCTATATGACATTCTGAATGAGCAATTGTTACTTTGTTCCTGGAGGGGGAGTGTGCTGGCTGAAAGGCTACCCTATGATGACTCTATGAGCGAATCATGGCTATGGCTATAATTATATGCCATGATTTGTTGATCTGCCATTGGCCAACGGGTCATTAGACTTCTGTTGTATTTAGGGCTGTATCTGTCTTCGCAGGAAAACAGTTAGGTAAGCTTCCTACTACAATACTATTACTTAAAAATGTTCTAGAAACACTTTGCGTTCTTTGGATACACGGCGAAATAGAAAGATGATTTTGAGCCTAGCAAACAGATAGCGTCGAGCGCGCGGCCATTTTACAATGTCCGTCAGTGATAATTGGAGCTGTATCTCGCAGAATAGACGTTCCTTAGGCTTTTTGTTAGTATCACTCTATTAACACATGTTTATGACCACATTTCGTTTGATTCAAACACGGCGAAACGCCATTAGAGACGATTAAAAGCTTTGTAAACAGCGACAACAACAGATCTCGCCATATTTTTATGTACTTTGTGTGGGTGTGTCCAATAGCAATACATACAGCTTGCATTGCACCTGTCTGGAAGCTGGCAGTAGATTAGGGGCTGGAAACAACACTAGATTAACCACAGGACAGGTGTACAACTGTTAGTGAGATAAAATTGCTCAGCAAAAAGAAATATGCACGAATCTGTTCTACGTATGTGCTTAAAATGAGCATTGTCAGTTAAGAAATACGGTGAAACACCTAGTGGGGTACCTCCACAGTGCTGTTGAAGTGGAATAGTTGATGTCTTCTGCGGGTGAGTTTCTGCACTGAAACTCCTTCCCTAACAGAACTGTTAGTACACTTTGATCAAAACGATGGCATCCAATGTTCTCTACTACCTCAAGTTTGTCAATGTTCTGCACATGCTGGTGGTATTTTTCCATGTCACAGCCGTATGGTGAGGAACCAGGTGGAGCAATGCATTCTTCATGAAGTGCACAATCTACAAAATGTGACATTATCTTCTGATACAAGAAGGAACTATTTCGAAACAATAACCGATTGGCATCCAGCTGAATGCATTTTCCAGCCCGTCTCCGAGTCACACCAAGATACTCATATGTTCCATCTGAGGTGAAGGATCCATCATAGAAAGAATTTAGCTGCACTCTGATGGGAAAATTCCGTAAACCATCAAGGAGCTGATGCGTAAGTGAACACTTTAGCCTCGCACTTGAATCCATGTAAAAGACAACCTCATATTGCAGCAAGAACATATGAACGAGCAACGGCTTCCAGGCATAGGTTTTTAGGTTCCTTACATGAGGAGGAAAAGATTCAAATGGGAATGCAAAAACTTCAACATTGCGCAAACGTCTCATGTAGTCTGCCTGAGACTGCCACATCCCCAAGTCCGCTACTTTGATTCTCACGTCGGGCATTGTGCTTTGCACAGAAGCAATGGCATCCAAACTGTTCCACCAGTACAAAGCCGACACAGCAGTAACCACCACGGTCTTGCAAGCCATGAAATCAATACAAGTGCACCCGTCAACGTGTGATTCACTTCCAATAGAAGAATCATTGATAGCTCCACACAGCTGAGGTAGGGTCTTGCTTTCTGCAATGTGGCAGCACTGCTTCTTGTTGCGATAGGGCAAAGCATTTGGCAGCTCCAGTCCCGAGCAATGAACAGTGACCACCTCATCGGGGACCTGGAAGAAGGAAAATGGGGAGCACGGGTCTACGGCCAGACTCTAAGCTCTTCGCCGCTAGCTAACGTAATCTGTATTTGGTGCCAGGTAAAGATCAGCGAAGAAGGAAGCAGGGGGAAGACAGCAGATAGACGCCACATGAACCAGATCTTTAATACTCCTTGTGATCGCATAGCTTCCGCCTTACCTCGCCACGTGAAGTGCGCTGCCAGAACAACACTGAAAGGCTTGCCAGAGACGTACTCCGCCAAAGGATCGCGATAAGCAAAATGCACACTGCCACCACGATTACTAACTTCTTAAGTGCCCTCATCCCAAGCCTAAGTACGGATGGCATGGAGCGGGCCGGATCTTAGTCTATAGCTAGCCGCTATAGCTAGCCACTGTCATCCGCGCGGACTGTCGCCCTGTGTCTGGCACATGTTACGTGCCGGTGTCACATAAGTGCTGCGACCCCCTGTGGCAGCAAACGGTTTCATTGGTCGGCGCGAGGTATGGAATTTTACACTTCTGATGATAGAAACCTTGCTCATGCATATTGATATCTTTTATGATATCATTGCATACCGCCAATCCTCCTGCCCAGGGCGCTTAGGCCCAAGTAAGGGCATGCGGATGGCTGGGGAACGTTCCCTAGATTAAGTGTATAAACGCGTTCAGCTAGGAAGCCACACTCGAAGTGGTATGTAGGGATCAATTATTGGTTAATTTATAACTATGCAATAAGATACATACATATACATGGTTACAGGTATAATAGCATTCTTACTGAATAAATTGGGTATGGTTGCAGGAATGCAAGTTATTGCGACAGCTTACAACTGATTGGAATAATGATGCCATCAATGATGGAATCATGTGATGTGTGATCAGCCATGATGGGAGACAGGAATGCGCCGTTCACCATGAAGCGATGCAAGTGACTCATTGTACAAACATGCGAGGGACCTTCAAGATTGCTGGGAGAGGAGAACAGAAGTGGTTCAAACGCAGGACTACCGTTTGCTGGCATCACCACAAAGGACCCTCCAAAATCTGTCACAGGTGGTTCCGCCTGGGTGGCATCAGTGTAGGTTGTCGTCATTCTTGCCTTCAGGGAGAAGAGTGTTCCGTGTGCAAAAACAGTGTAGTTACTCATTCGATCTCGTCGGAGGCCAATGCGTACACTGGTCTGGAATGTCGCATTCTCAATGGTGAAGTTGGGGCTTTCTTTGCTAGGAAGATGAACAAGAAAGTGTGGGTAGAGTTGGGCGGCCTTAGACATGGTGTTGACGTACGGCACACAAACGCTCCTCTCGTCAGGAACAAAGGTGGGCTGAAAAATGCGCAACCCTCCTGACACTTGGGTCATCCTGTAGTTCTCCACTAATGTGTCAGTTTGCTCGGGTGTAGTGACAAAGTCACACACACATATGTCCATGTAGTGAGTCAATGTGAATTGGATGTCAATGGCACTTTCCTCATGCTTACTGCACAATATTACCTTGTGGGACTGGCAAGGGACTCCCCCCTCTCCTGGTGACCCGCACTTGCCTTCGCCACGAATGAACACTGCCTTCAGCAAACCTTTCAGCTGCAGGTCTGATGGGAGCTCCCAGATTTGTTCAGTCTCAGTCCAGATCTTCTTGCTTGGGTGAAACACAAACCGACTCAGCTGTCTAATTCTTCCATCTTCCTCTTCCGTCTGCATCTCTCGGCAGGCAACGACAGTTCCACAATTTGAGCAAATGGCAATTTTAAGGTCATCACTGAAGATGTTAAGTTGTTCAGATTCACCAATTCTCTCTCCTTCACAGGAAAGCCACACTAGTTTTCTGACAGTGTCAGGAACAGCATGAGATGGAGATTTTGGACTCACCATTTGAGCCACATCCGAAAGAACAAGGCTGTTCCCCCATGGGCAGTGGGCAAACACACGAGGATTCCGCATATCCCAATCAAATACGGTTTTTGCCAACGTTATTTCCTGAGCCTTGCGAGGGTCGCGTTGCAGCTTTGCTATTCCCACCGGGATACATGATTGGTAAACAACCCTGGCAGTCGGACCACTGTACATCATCTCGGACAGGAGGAGGACGCTGTCAGAGCCCAAGTGTACAGGCCTCAATCGGTACATATCTTTCACTGGGAATATCACAGATTCAAGCGCTGCTGGAACGCAAATAACCTGCTCTGGTCCAAACATTTGGTTGGTCGCAAGGGCTCCCACTGGCTGCAGGATACTCTGCACAGCACGCTGCACTGAGTTGCTACACGACTGTATCACCCTTTCCACTTGAGAGTGAGTGATCCCAAACTCCCCAAACTGCTCAACCCAGAGGGATTTCTCTGTCACCAGCACACGGCGCCATTGTATGCATACTCGCATGCACCGTGCAAGGGACACCACATCCAGGAAGGAGAAGACAAGCAGCGCAATCTCCAAGGGGAGGAAGCGGCTCACACCGAAGGGTAGAACCCAAGGCTGCATTGGACAAGGAAGAAATCACTACATGAACTCCAATACCTTTTCTTTAGTTATGTCGAATTGTAGTCACTGTACAACCCACTAATACAAACAATAAATCGTATAGCTTCACAACAGTAACATGCCAAACGGCTGCAGGTGTTCCATGCACCGCCTATGTGGATGGGTGACCTACTGCTGGTACTGGCGTGATCGGTCAGGTATGGAGCTGCAGTGAATGGCTGCTTTCCTTGCTGCTACGCACTTACTTTTGAATCTACTTCATCTTCTTCTTCTACACTGGTTTGTGTGTGGAGGTGTTCGCTCCGTTGATCATCGAATACGTCCGTCATTCCACACAGAACAGGTATCAAACGTAGTACAAAACGTGCATCACTCGGACAGCCGCCATTTTATACGAATCCCGTTATACAATGGATTTGGTGGAGTGGATAGGCCTAAAATGTGATAAGAGTGCGCGCTTTCATATGTGCAGAGTAACACACAGATGTGCACATGTGCACATGTGGCAAATTGAGCGTGTGCTGTTCCACTCTCTATACCAATCACATGTGGCTGCCCAATTTCCCAATTGGAAGATATGTACAACGTACCATTTACCTAAGAAGCTGCTCAATTCGGGCAGTCTCTGAACCCAGTGATCTTCACCAGTTAATACTCTGTCACTTGGTAGCTCTGCAGATCATCTTGTTGCACACCGAAAAGGAGATGCAGATGAGAATCGTACTTGCACACCTCACATCGTATGTCCATCTGGCAGTACATGCACAGCTCACCAATCCCAGGCACAAACTACACACGGGAATGAGCTACTTGTAGTTAACTAGAAACGAGTGCAGTGTAGAGTAAGTTAGCTAGCTATATATAGACACTTTTATGCCATTGAAGTATCTTCCACGCCATCCAGTGCCGAATATCATTGATGTTTTCCTGCAAGCATTGAGAAGGAGTTTCCTGCATCATTATGTAGAGGTGAGGACATAGATATAGTCTACTGAAGTAAGTACCTGAGTAAAGTTGTACTGTTGGCCAAACATTTGGAACATTCCATACTGAGGGAAGGAATGGGGCAAGGATGTATGAAGGGGGTTGTTACAAACTCTGTTGCATAGGCTTAGCTAGGAATGCAACTAACCATGCAGATGAACACTCCACAGTCATCGCAATAATCTTGTAAAGGTATATTCTGTGGGGTCTTCACTTGCCACTTGTTCTCTCCAAATCGGTAATGAAGGAAACTGGTAACGTGTGACATGATGACCTTGTCAGTTGGCCAGTTCTTCTGTTGAACTGATACATGCAGCAATGTATCTTGCTTACATATGCTGGTGATCCTGAAGTGCTGCTCTTCGCATGTCCATCGAGTGTTCTTCCAAGCTGTATTTGGAATGAATAGCCATGGCATGCAGTTGCACAGATGTAGACCACATGTCCATTTACCCATAGTGTATTATAATTGCAGTAATATAAAGTTAACCTTTGCAGCACTGTTAATGAGGCGGCTAATCGCCTTCCCTGACTTGTAAAGAGCACTTGCAGCGGCTCTATTCACATTGAGATGGTCCATTAGGAGGACTATCATGATCTACGGAAGAATTTCAGTTACACCATATGTGTATTCACAGTCCTGTGATGCACTGGTTATATGCTAATATACATCATCATAAGATGAGTTAAGTACCTCTGGGTAGAGGATATACCATGCTCTGTTGTATGCTTCAGTTTGGTTTCCTCCTACCATTGGAATCGTCATCTTCCACAAAAAGGATTCAACTTGTTGCCACTATGGTGGAAATACGGATGACGTTATATAGTGTTTAGACAGAAACTCAATTGGGTGTATTAGAATCTTAACACACCAGTTGACTGCTAAGAGGAAACTTGTCCCCCTGAGAGACCCAAGCATACGGATTTCCTTTTCTTTTCTTGTATTCTGTACCATACCAGCTAGGTGCTTCCTCCTTCACCAGTGCAGCAAGGGTCCCCTGCAATACCATGGTGCACGAATGCATGATACTCTTTAGTAGTACCAATTTCCAAACTGTGCTTACTTCCTTGTGTTTTCTCTCAATCAGTGCCGACACTTCAGCTTCACTGAATACGGTGTCCCTATGGTATTGGAGAAAGTGCATATGCATGTCTTGTTGCATGAGCTTACGTATGTAGTTGACCACTTGTGCTTAGTTGCTCACAGGGATGCTTGCCCGGCTCCCAATGTTACCATGGATGACGTGCATTCTGCCAGTATTGCATGAATACTGTGGCCCAACGGTGCACCACGGTCCAACACACAGCCAAGGAGCAGCGAAGAGAAGCAAGCAACAAGGGAATTGGCGAGGGAGAAACTGCTAAGAAATCCACCGGTGTTGCTCCAGAACATCCTTGGATCCAAGAACTGCCAAATTGGGTTGGAGAAGATATTCCAGGTTCTTCAGAACCCGAAGGCTAACAAACAGTTATTCTACGCTGTGCTAGAGGTGCTTCTCCGTGCTGTAGTTCCTGAGTTGGAGGACATGGAACAGGACTTCAATGGTGCCACTGACACACTGCATTAGTTGGTGTTAGAGTATGAATGGTTTAATGTGACATTGGTATTAATATTTTGTGTGAATATTTTGTCAATTAAGTTGAATGAATTTTTACTATTCTATGGCATGTGGAATTGATAGTATAAGCTGATACGTACTTTGATTTCTCATTGGACAATTGATCAAGACCATGCACAACATTGTTCTCATCAGATTGCCAGAGATGATGAAGGGAGAGTTTGTGCCACGAACCAGTATGTTGACCCAATTCCACATGGTTGCACAATATGACATGAGGATTGCACAACCATGTGGTATTGGGTCAACACGGTGAGACCACTGTTACATTGATCCATTAATCCTATGTACAGTGAAACCTCCTTTTACACACCCTATGAAATAACATCTGAAAGAGAACAACCTCCCTACAAAGGACAAAAAGCTGGGTCCCAAGCGTGTCCTATATTTGGAGGTTCCACTGTAATTAATTCATAACTAATACATATACTATCTGCGCGTGTTTAACCACCTGCACTGTGTGGGTAACAAGTATAGGTTAGCCTTATATTAAGTAAGTAATTTACTACCTGTGCCTGGTCTAACTAAATTCTCTGGCAGCTGATCTGCACGACAGTAGTCTCAGAGAGCCAATGTAAATTAAGTACCCCAACTGCATGTCCCAGATCTTGAATGTTCCTCACAGGAGCTCAAGCTAGGCCAGGGGAGCCACTACCACAAACCTGTATTAGAGAGGGAATGTGATGTCCCGGCTGACATGGAATCCTGACCTTGTATTAAAACATTTTTCATAGAATAGAGTCATTACCACATCTAGGAATTGGTTAGGGAAGACTATTGAGCGTTAATCGTGTGGTACATAGACTTTTCAATGAGCAAAACCTTTCAGGCCCCAAAGGGCCTTCTGTAATTTGTATACCCCCTTTGCAACAGAAGCATAAGAAGGCCTGTTTGGGACCAAAACGTTTTGCTCATGAAGAGTCAACCACGCGATTAGCACTCAAGATTCTTCCCCAAACAGCTAAAACATGTTTATGTGTTCCCATGCAAGTGTTTCCATAATACTGAAAGGTTATTGCATACATGTACACAGTACGTACATGCAGCAAATGCATATGGACACTGATGCTTGCTGTAAGGTCAACATAATACACTGTACGTTTGATGTTTGGAGTGCTGTAACAAAAGATCTCGCCATATTTTTATGTACTTTGTGTGGGTGTGTCCAATAGCAATACAGCTTGCATTGCACCTGTCTGGAAGCTGGCAGTAGATTGGGCACTGGAAACAAGACTAGTTTAACCACAGGACAGGTGTACAACTGTTAGTGAGATAAAATTGCTCAGCAAAAAGAAATATGCACGAATCTGTTCTACGCACGTATGTGCTTAAAATGAGCATTGTTAGTTAAGAAATACGGTGAAACACCTAGTGGGGTACCTCCACAGTGCTGTTGAAGTGGAATAGTTGATGTCCTCTGCGGGTGAGTTTTTGCACTGAAACTCCTTCCCTAACAGAACTGTTAGTACACTTTGATCAAATCGATGGCAGCCAATGTTCTCTACTACCTCAAGTTTGTCAATGTTCTGCACATGCTGGTGGTATTTTTCCATGTCACAGCCGTATGGCGAGGAACCAGGTGGAGCAATGCATTCTTCATGAAGTGCACAATCTACAAAATGCGACATTATCTTCTGATACAAGAAGGAACTATTTCGAAACAATAACCGATTGGCATCCAGCTGAATGCATTTTCCAGCCCGTCTCCGAGTCACACCAAGATACTCATATGTTCCATCTGAGGTGAAGGATCCATCATACAAAGAATTTAGCTGCACTCTGATGGGAAAATTCCGTAAACCATCAAGGAGCTGATGCGTCAGTGAACACTTTAGCCTCGCACTTGAATCCATGTAAAAGACAACCTCATATTGCAGCAAGAACATATGAATGAGCAACGGCTTCCAGGCATAGGTTTTTAGGTTCCTTACATGAGGAGGAAAAGATTCAAATGGGAATGCAAAAACTTCAACATTGCGCAAATGTCTCATGTAGTCTGCCTGAGATTGCCACATCCCCAAGTCCGCTACTTTGATTCTCACGTCAGGCATTGTGCTTTGCACAGAAGCAATGGCATCCAAACTGTTCCACCAGTACAAAGCCGACACAGCAGTAACTACCACGGTCTTGCAAGCCATGAAATCAATACAAGTGCACCCGTCAACGTGTGATTCACTTCCAATAGAAGAATCATTGATAGCTCCACACAGCTGAGGTAGGGTCTTGCTTTCTGCAAAGTGGCAGCACTGCTTCTTGTTGCGATAGGGCAAAGCTTTTGGCAGCTCCAATCCCGAGCAATGAACAGTGACCACCTCATCGGGGACCTGGAAGAAGGAAAATGGGGAGCACGGTCTACGGCCAGACTCTGAGCTCTTCGCCGCTAGCTAACGTAAGGTCACGTGGGGTAACTTCGCGAATGGGGCAACTTCGTGAACTTTGAATTCCAATGGCTGTAACTTCGCGATTGTACCGGCGATCTAGTTGTACTCTGGCACACAGCATGCTGACTTTATAGTGAATCATCCACCAGGGCTCTGAGCCGCTGCGATTCTTTCTTACTGCGACAGGGGAGCAACTTGCGTTCCGGGTACAGCAAATTCAGCGAAAAAACTTTAGTTTTAGCTCTATCTCACTCAGCGCATGCAAAACTGCAACAAAACGTACTTTATCAGTTACATATAACCTGTGTGTAGACTGCATGACCACTAGTAAGCCAGGTACGCACCAAAATGAGCAGCCTCAGGCTCGATCTTTCTCATAGATGGTACCGCATCAGGTATGCTGTCGAATGACGGCGTTATTAACCGTATACAAGCTGATTTTGTATTGAATCCACAAGAATGATAGGCCACAGGCTCAGGTTCATTGTCTAGTCCCATCTCCTCTGCAATGAAGCCAATTCCTTCACCGTTCCTCATATATTGCGGTATAGCCGCCATTTTCACGAAGTTGCCCCACCTACTATTTTACGATCGTTGTCACATTTCTGCTGATATCTCGGGAAATATTAGCTCATTTCACTCCAGTTTTGGTGTACGCCTTGGCACTAGATGCCAATAGCTGGAAAATAAGTCAGGCATTCGCCGCTTTTCAACTGTTGGAATTACGCGGCAATAGATTAAGTTTTCACGGAATTACATTTTACCTCAATCTGTACCAGGTAAAGATCAGCGAAGAATTAAGGAAGCAGGGGGAAGACAGCAGATAGACGCCACATGAACCAGGTCTCTAATACTCCTTGTGATCGCATAGCTTCCGCCTTACCTCGCCACGTGAAGTGCGCTGCCAGAACAACACTGAAAGGCTTGCCAGAGATGTACTCCGCCAAAGGATCGCGATAAGCAAAATGCACACTGCCACCACGATTACTAACTTCTTAAATGCCCTCATCCTAAGCCCAAGTACCGATGGCATGGAGCTGTCCGGATCTTAGTCTAGCCGCTATAGCTAGCCACTGTCATCCGCGCGGACTGTCGCCCTGTGTCTGGCACATGTGTGGGCCCCATACGTGCCGCGGTGTCGCATAAGTGCTGCGACCCCTTGAGGCAGCAAACGGTTTCGTTGGTTGGCGCGAGGTGTGGAATTTTACACTTCTGATGATAGAAACCTTGCTCATGCATATTGATATCTTATATGATATCATTGCATACCGCCAATCCTCCCTGCCCAGGGCGCTTAGGCCCGAGTAAGCGCATGCAGATGGCTGGGGAACGTTCCCTAGATTAAGTGTATAAACGACTTCAGCTAGGGAGCCACACTCGAAGTTTTATGTATGGAACAATTATTGGTTAATTTATAACTATGCAATAAGATACATACATATACATGGTTACAGGTATAATAGCATTCTTACTGAATAAATTTGGTTATAGAAGCACACAGGAATGCAAGTTATTGCGACAGCTTACAACTGATTGGAATAATGATGCCATCAATGATGGAATCACTTGATGTGTGATCAGCCATGATGGGAGACAGGAATGCGCCGTTCACCATGAAGCGATGCAAGTGACTCATTGTACAAACATGCGAGGGACCTTCAAGAATGCTGGGAGAGGGGAACAGAAGTGGTTCAAACGCAGGACTACCGTTCGCTGGCATCACCACAAAGGATCCTTCAAAATCTGTCACAGGTGGTTCCGCCTGGGTGGCATCAGTGTAAGTTGTCATCATTCTTGCCTTCAGGGAGAAGAGAGTTCCGTGTGCAAAAACAGTGTAGTTACTCATTCGGTCTCGTCGGAGGCCAATGCGTACACTGGTCTGGAATGTCGCATTCTCAATGGTGAAGTTGGGGCTTTCTTTGCTAGGAAGATGAACAAGAAAGTGTGGGTAGAGTTGGGCGGCCTTAGACATGGTGTTGATGTACGGCACACAAACGCTCCTCTCATCAGGAACAAAGGTGGGCTGAAAAATGCGAAACTCTCCCGACACTTGGGTCATCCTGTAGTTCTCCACTAATGCGTCAGTTTGCTCGGGTGTAGTGACAAAGTCACACACACATATGTCCATGTAGTGAGTCAATGTGAATTGGATGTCAATGGCACTTTCCTCATGCTTACTGCACAATATTACCTTGTGGGACTGGCAAGGGACTCCCCTCTCTCCTGGTGACCCGCACTTGCCTTCGCCACGAATGAACACTGCCTTCAGCAAACCTTTCAGCTGCAGGTCTGATGGGAGCTCCCAGATTTGTTCAGTCTCAGTCCAGATCTTCTTGCTTGGGTGAAACACAAACCGACTCAGCTGTCTAATTCTTCCATCTTCCTCTTCCGTCTGCATCTCTCGGCAGGCAACGACAGTTCCACAATTTGAGCAAATGCCAATTTTAAGGTCATCACTGAAGATGTTAAGTTGTTCAGATTCACCAATTCTCTCTCCTTCACAGGAAAGCCACACTAGTTTTCTGACAGTGTCAGGAACAGCATGAGATGGAGATTTTGGACTCACCATTTGAGCCACATCCGAAAGAACAAGGCTGTTCCCCCATGGGCAATGGGCAAACACACGAGGATTCCGCACATCCCAATCAAGTACGGTTTTTGCCAACGTTATTTCCTGAGCCTTGCGAGGGTCGCGTTGCAGCTTTGCTATTCCCACCGGGATACAAGATTGGTACACAACCCTGGCAGTTGGACCACTGTACATCATCTCGGACAGGAGGAGGATGCTGTCAGAGCCCAAGTGTACAGGCCTCAATCGGTACATATCTTTCACTGGGAATATCACAGGTTCAAGCGCTGCTGGAACACAAATAACCTGCTCTGGTCCAAACATTTGGTTGGTCGCAAGGGCTCCCACTGGCCGCAGGATACTCTGCACAGCACGCTGCACTGAGTTGCTACACGACTGGATCACCCTTTCCACTTGAGAGTGAGTGATCCCGAACTCCCCAAACTGCTCAACCCAGAGGGATTTCTCTGTCACCAGCACACGGCGCCATTGTATGCATACTCGCATGCACCGTGCAAGGGACACCACATCCAGGAAGGAGAAGACAAGCAGCGCAATCTCCAAGGGGAGGAAGCGGCTCACACCGAAGGGTAGAACCCAAGGCTGCATTGGACAAGGAAGAAATCACTACATGAACTCCAATACCTTTTCTTTAGTTATGTCGAATTGTAGTCACTGTACAACCCACTAATACAAACAATAAATCGTATAGCTTCACAACAGTAACATGCCAAACGGCTGCAGGTGTTCCATGCACCGCCTATGTGGATGGGTGACCTGCTGGTACTGGCGTGATCGGTCAGGTATGGAGCTGCAGTGAATGGCTGCTTTCCTTGCTGCTACGCACTTACTTTTGAATCTACTTCATCTTCTTCTTCTACACTGGTTTGTGTGTGGAGGTGTTCGCTCCGTTGATCATCGAATACGTCCGTCATTCCACATAGAACAGGTGTCAAACGTAGTACAAAACGTGCATCACTCGGACAGCCGCCATTTTATACACACAGCGCCTTGTATCGCTGAGTCATTCCGAGCGCCAGCATCGCGCCTTGTAAGGGCATTTCTTGAGTCGAGTCGCTCCGACTTTTTCAATCTCTTCAACTGAAAAAATGTATAAGTAATAAGAGCATGATGCAATGTCCCAGTCAGAGACCATCAGATTGAGAGCCATGACATAATTGCTTTAAACATAAGTCATTGATCGACATGGTCCTATCCCCCCTCACAGCGTGGTCTTCTGACAAAGACTTCGCCGGTGCATGCTATTCGGGGTAGAGGAGACAGGCTGGTTCAGGGGTAGGTGTAGGTGCCTACCTCGAGCTCAAGATAAGGATCGCATCCATGAGCTGATCACGGAGCGACAGTGATATAATCTTACGTACGACAACTTTCCACCGTGTTTCATTAAGCTAAGCGGTCTACAAGCCATCTAAGATGAAACTGGCTTGGTCAAATGTGGTCCGCTACCGCGCGCGTAGTAGACACACTGCGCCACCAAAGGCAGATCGAGCCAACCACATTATTACATTATTGCTCAGTGTTTACATGGGTGTCTATTGATAAAAATGGCGGCTTCACGACATAGCCAGACATACGGGTACCAGAAGACAATCGTAAGGACTAACGTGCCGAGTATATGTACTGGTATTACTTATGTCTTTTGTGAGTGCGTGTAGATACACTTGTGATCAACTCGCGATTATTGTTCTATGACAAACCATAGACCCTACAACACAGAGGGTCTATGGACAAACTCTACCATGTCCCCGGCCGCCTCCATGTTGTTGGAATGACCCAATGAGCACACTGATGCACAATACGGGTGATAACGTTATATGCTGTCATTTGAGTGTGCAGAGCCCGCTTTTGTCCCTCCCTGCCGTCCTTCTCCTCTGACAGCTCCTCACACTACAGCACACCTTTCTTGTCTTTCTCATGTGCATGCACACACACTGCCTGCGAATTCTACCCTCCTTCGCTGCCCTCTTCATTCCAGTCTGTCTGCCTAAATCTACACTGTGCTCTTCACCCTCCCACCTTTCAGTGTTGTATCATCATCCTCCACACCCTTCACACAATGATTTACGTTACTCTACTGTGTGTGTGTGTGTGTGTGTGTGTGTGTGTGTGTGTGTGTGTGTGTGTGTGTGTGTGTGTGTGTGTGTGTGTGTGTGTGTGTGTGTGTTGTGTGTTGTGTGCGTTGTGTGTGTGTGTGTGTGTGTGTGTGTGTGTGCGTGTGTGCGTGTGTGCGTGTGTGTGTGTGCGTGTGTGTGTGTGTGTTGTATGTGTGTTTGCAGACTGTTGGACAGTATGGTCGTCTTGCTGAGTTTGCGCGAAGTTATGGTGATGAGTTGCGGAGACGCACTGAGTCTGACGTGTCCACCACATCTGCTTCTCTACCTCCCTTGTCACGGCGAAGACGTTTGTGGAAGAAAGTTGAATGGGTGTTCAAGAATGGCTTCACTGGTGAGACTGCACAGTTCTTGGTGGTTTGTTCAGAGTGAGAACAATTGTGAACACTCCCTCCCCTCCCCTCCCCTCCCCTCCCCTCTCCTCTTCCCTCCTCTCCCCTTCCCTCCCCTCCCCTCCACTCCCCTCTTTCCTCCTCTCCCCTTCCCTCCCCTCCCCTCCACTCCCCTCTTCCCTTTTCTCCCCTTCCCTCCCCTCCCCTCCCTCCCCTCCCCTCCCCTCCCCTCCCCTCCCCTCCCCTCCCCTCCCTTCCTATGTAGTTTGCAGGCGGGTCATCTTGCCAAACCTGGTGGAGTGGATCTACCTCATCGTGTTGGCCATCCTCATGGCCTCTCTTAGCTACTTCATGGACTGGTTGATTCACACCTTCGGGACTGGTAAGCCAACTACTGTCCCCCCTGCTGTCCCCCTTACCGTCTCCCCCACGTTCCCCCCTACTGCCCCTATACTGTCCCCCCTTCCCCCCCCCCCCATGTATGGTGGTACTGTCAATGGTACCATGGTTCTTGTTCTTCCCGTGTCCAGCTCACCAGAAGTTCTACAGACTGAGTGACAATGTCTTCGGACAGTACTTGTTGTGGGTCCTGTTCCCCATTGTCTTCATATTCTTCTCTGTTGGCTGCTGCCAGATTGTGTCGATACACGCCATAGGTGAGTGCTGCAGTGTTGAAGGATCGACACTACACCGCTTGCACTGTAAAGGTAAGCCAGTGAGCTTAGAGCGCAGCATCACCTTCAATTGGGTACAGAACGTTTCGATCCGTAGATCTCTTTCAGCTGTAATGCAAACTGATGAAGCGTGAGTCATTGAACAAGGGCGGGTGTGTCCCTGTTCAATACCAACTGGTGGCCAGTTTCTCTTCCTTGCGTAGCTTTCTTTTGAGTTGTGGCTTTCATTAGATCTGTTACAGTTCAACCGTCTCGCCTATCTTACATACGTACGTGCAAAATGTATTGACATATATTGGATGCGCAGAGAATGAGTTTTTGGCGTGTCAGTTAAATTTTTGCAAATGCTGACTGATTCACAAATTTTGTGAAATATGTCCTGCAGCAAGCGTCAGAGCTTACACTGGTAGAATGGCAATGATGCTCTGTGTGTGAGTGCAGGAGCACAACAGAGCAGTGCAGTATGCCGTGAGGCCTGCCTACTGTGATAGTGGATACGTACAGTAGGTAGATCGACACACTCCTGGTTTCCACCTTGACAGACTTCACATTTCGCCCTTCGCTGCCACCAGAACCAGCTCCCGTTGAGTAATTGTGTCAATGAACCGTCTGCTCGATCAGATACGTTCCCTCTTGCTCAGCAGCTCCTCAGACTGAAGATCCAATGCATATGGTCAGTATTGCACATTTTTTCGAGCCTCCTTTGTAGAAAGTTATTTGAAAATGTTTCTGACCCTTTTATTCAATACGATTTGCAAAATTTTGGCCGTGAAAAATTACAATGTATACGTACGTATATGTCCTTCTCGTTACTGTACCCCCATCCACCTCACTCACTCCCCCTTCCCTCACTCCCCTCCACCTCACTCCCTCCACCTCACTCCCTCCCCCTCCTCTCTCTCCCTCCACCTCACTCCCTCTCTCCCTCACTCCCCCTCCACCTCACTCCCTCCCCTCCCCTCACTCCCTCTCCTCCCCTCACTCCCTCTCTCTCCCTCACTCCCTCCCCTCCCCTCACTCCCTCTCTCCCTCACTCCCACCCCTCCCACACCATCTATGCAGGCTCTGGTATTCCAGAGATGAAGACAGTCTTGAGAGGGATTGAGTTAACCGACTACTTGTCTGTCAGGACACTGGTGGCCAAGACGGTATGAAGCACCCTACGTATTATAAGACCACCTCTCTACGGAGACCGGTTCCTCAACCTCCCAGCACTCACCATTGTCCTTCCTCCTCCTTCCAGTTCGGCCTGGCCACTGCTGTTGGTAGCAGCCTCCCAATTGGCAAGGAAGGGCCGTTCGTTCACATGAGCTCCATTCTAGCGCATACACTCGGCAAACTCATCACACGATTCAACAAGAGCATTTATGTAAGCAGACGCGCATCCACACAGGTCCTGGTAGCGCTGTTACTACAAAGACAGTCGGGGATTTATCTTTCCCCCATCCCTCCCATCCCTCTCCTCCCTCTCTTCTCCTCCCCTCCCCTCCCCTCTTCTCCCCTCTCTTTCTCTCTCCTCCCCTCTCCTCCCCTCCTCCCCTCCCCTCCCTCTCCTCCCCTCCCTCTCCTCCCCTCCCCTCCCTCTCCTCCCCTCCCCTTAACTTACAGAATGAAGGTCACAACTACGAGCTGTTGGCTGCTGCTTGTGCACTTGGAGTCTCCAGCAACTTTGCAGCCCCTATTGGAGGTGTGTGTGTGTGTGTGTGTGTGTGTGTGTGTGTGTGTGTGTGCGCGCACGCTCGTGTGTGTGTGTTGTGTTTGCGTGTGCTGTGTGTGTTGTGTGTGTGTGTGTGTGTGTGTGTTGTGTTTGCGTGTGCTGTGTGTGTTGTGTGTGTGTGTGTGTGTGTGTGTGTGTGTGTGTGTGTGTGTGTGTGTGCGCGCGCATGCTCGTGTGTGTGTGTTGTATTTGCGTGTGCTGTGTGTGTTGTGTGTGTGTGTGTGTGTGTTGTGTGCATGCGTGTGTGTGTGTGTGTGTATGCGTGTATGTATGTATGTTGATGAAGGTAAGGTGATTATTGCTGTGTGAGAAGTACGGATCAATGAGGAATCATGAGCGTAATTACAGCAGTGGAGGCCCGATGGAAGGGGCTCTCCTAGGTCCGTAAACCGATAGGATAGTGTCCAATCACAGACACAATCAGGGCCGCCACGTCCGAAGATGATGAAATGGCAAAGGGCAGGAAAGAAAGGTGGCGCCACTGGGAATCGAACCCAGGGCTTCTGGCCTAAGCCGCCAGTGCTCTAGCCACTAAGCTATGACACCCCATGGCAATCACCCCCTTCTGTGCCCTTATATTAGCTTGCTCTAAGTGATTCTGTGTATGTATGTATGTGTGTGTGTGTGTGTGTGTGTGTGTGTGCTTGCCCTTTCGTGTCAGCCTGTTGTCTTTGAACTTTTGAACTTTTGAACTTTGCTTGTGCTTGCTCAGCACAACTTGGGGTTAATCGCGTTGGGCTACCTGGCACTTTCAATGTAAAGCTGTTCACTGCACAAACAACCGTTGGATGACTACTGTTGGCTATATATGTACAGTACGTACTGTATTTGTGCAGTGCGGTAGTTCAGAGCCCGTTCCATCTGGAGTAACTCCAAGGAGTTGCTGCCCACCCGCAGTGGAGTAGTGAGCGTTTTGTCTTGCCACAGCAAATTTTGGTAGTCCGTGACAGATGTTCTGTTTAACATTCAGTACAAGTTGTGATTGGAGCTTGAATGGAGCGTGGTAGTGGGCAGGTTGGCAGTGAAGGATTCGTCTTTGAATGGACTGTGAGGTGGTGTACGGTGGAGCCTGTGAAGTTGTAGTGATGTAGCCTGGGGGCTGGAGGTGTGCCGTTACTACTGCACTGCGTCTCATCGTGAGAAGATCTACCCCACGTATACCACCTGCGTCTCTTGCCTCTTCTGTCCTCTGTTCCCCTCCCCTCTCCTCCCTTCCCCTCCCTTCCCCTCTCCTCCCTTACCCTCACCTCTCCTCCCCTCCCCTCCCCTCTCCTCCCTTACCCTCTCCTCCCCTCCCCTCCCCACTCCTCCCCTCCTCTCTCCTCTCCCCTCCCCTTCCCTCCCCTCCCCTCCCCTCCCCTCTCCCCCTCCCCTCCCTTCCCCTTCCCTCTTATCCCCTCTCCTCCCCTCCCCTCCCCTCCCCTCCCCACTCCTCCCCTCCTCTCTCCTCTCCCCTCACCTCCCCTCCCCTCCCCTCTCTTCCCTCCCCTCCCCTCCCCTCTCCCCCCTCCCCTCCCCTCCCCTCCCCTCTCCCTCCCCTCCCCTCCCCTCCCCCCACCTCCCCTCCCCTCCCCTCCCCTCCCCTCTCCTCCCTCCCCTCCCCTCCCCTCCCCTCTCCTCCCTCCCCTCCCCTCCCCCCACCTCCCCTCCCCTTCAGGTGTTCTCTTCTCCATCGAGGTAACCTCCACCTACTTTGCAGTCAGAAACTACTGGAGAGGATTCTTTGGAGCTGTTGTTGGATCCTTTCTTTTCCAAATGTTTGCTGTCTGGTTCCAGGAGGAGACAGGTGGGTCACTTACCTTATTAGAAGGTGTGTGGGGGGAGAGGTGGTGTGTGTGTGTGTGAAGGAAAGGGAGGTACGTACGTATGTACTGTTGATGTTCACAGTGGACCTCGTGGACCAGTGACGTCACCAGTGTGTGTGTGTGTGTGTGTGTGTGTGTGTGTGTGTGTGTGTGTGTGTGTGTGTGTGTTGTGTGTGGGTGTGGGTGTGGGTGGGTGGGTGGGTATCATGGATGCACACAGTAGGTGTGTGTATGCTCATGTTCTTGTTTGTGTGTGTACGTATGTGTGTACACTGTATGTGTGCTGGTCTGAGTGCATCCACACATTGTAGTGTGTTATATTCCCTTAAGATTTTGACTCTTCAGAAAGAGGCTAGAGAGAACACTACGTACTATGATACTATGCATGTAAGTAGTCTGGCGCGCCAGCCCCTATTTCCCTATTGCGCAATCCCACAGGAACGGCTGGCGCGCGAGACTAGCATGTAAGTATGTTTAATACAAGTCATATGTAAATGAGTACTCTTCCTCCTTCTGTAGGAACAATTACTACACTCTTCAAAACTAACTTCCGCTTGGACTTCCCCTTTGCTCCTGCGGAGCTACTTGCATTTGCACTTGTAGGGTAAGTGGGGTCACATGACAGTCACATGGCAGTCACATGGTAGTCACATGGCAGTCACACGGCAGTCACATGGTAGTCACATGACCGCCACATGCCCTATAGCAGGATTATTCAGCACTGCTAGAGTTGAATGCCATGTAACTCTGACTCCATTGCCAGTGTTTCTAGCAGTGAATTTGTTGTGAGTTGCATGGTGTGAATTGTACTAGCCAGAAATTTTAGTGGGAGTCAATTTTGGCAGATTTATAAAATTATGACATTTTGGTATATGTTACCATACTTCAGTGTTTGAGTATACCGTATGTCATAATGGTATTTGTAACCAATTTGGTGGTTAGAAATAATGACAAATTACTCCCAACTGCCAATCTGTCAAATAAATTCTCCACCAAAATTTCCCGCTATAATTATGTCTTATGTTGCAGTTACTAGCCATGTATGTGGTGCGTGATACATTCAGTGTTGTGTGTCCCTCCTCCTCCTCCATGTCACACACACACACACACACACACACGCACACACACACACACACACACACACACACACGCACGCACACACGCACACACACACACACACACACACACACGCATGCACACGCACACGCACACACACACGCACGCACGCACACACACACACACACACACACACACACACACACACACACACAGTGTCATATGTGGTGTCCTGGCTGCGTTCTTCGTCTACTTCCACCGTCAGTGTGTGCTCCTGCTGAGAAAATACAGATCAAAACTGCGCATTCGAAATATACGGATTTTGGACAAAAGGTACACTTTTATATACAGCATGCACTCCATTGGAGCAGAGTAGGTCTACAGTATTTCCTGTTGCCATGGAAACCATAGGCTGGGTGGTTGCCATGGCAATAAGATATGTGTGTAAATGTGTTGTCACAATGATGATGAATGAATTATAAAAGCTAGAACTTTCTGGGTGGAGGGGGGGGGGGGGGGGGAAGAGACCAGTGATTAGTGAAGCCAAGGGGGTGTCAAGGGTCAAAGTCCTCAGCGATTGCTGGCTTCACAATTGGGCCCCACAAAGGATGTAACCCTTACGCAACCCTTTTAGCAGGAACATGTGACCCACTGCCTTCCGCTAATATTACATCCCGATTGATCAGAATAGTCTTACATAGTTATAATTATAGTAAAACCCATCTAAGAAGGTCACTGTGTTAGGCAGCCGCCTCTCTAAACAGCCGGCCAGCCTCCCTGGCTTCAAATAGCACTAAAACAGTGATGAAACATTGCATTCTTCCTCTGTAGAGCAGCCACCTCTCTACAGAAGCCTGGCCACAGATGGCTGTCTGAGACAGGTTTCACTGTACTGCACCCTAATGTGTGTAGGCATAGTCTAGAGTTGCCTGCATTTTATACTGTTTTCTATTCACACTAACTGAACTATTGAATGCGGAATTAAAAATTTATTGTACTCATCATAATGACAGTCTCTGTCCACTCAAGCACTCATCTAGAGGCCCTTTCAGCTGTAGTGGACTTATGCATGATTTGTTCTAATTACGGTAATTATAACTGAACGGCTGACTGTTGTCTCTTCTCATGTAGCATATTTGTGTACCCCGCACTGTTGACCGTCGTCATGACAACCCTCACATTCCCCAAAGGCACTGGTCAGTGGCTGGGAGGCGAGGTGAGTGCCCCAGCCCACAGTCTATGGTGGGCCTGCTATGTGTGTCCCCCTCCCCTCTAACCCGGCCCACTAAACCCCGGTGTGCATAATCCCCATCAAATTCTGTTGCCAATCCAGTCCCCTTGACCCTGGTGTGTGTAACATCATTTAAATTGTGTGTTACTAAATACTAACCCGGCCCACTTAACCCCGGTGTGCATAATCCCCCGTCTAATCCAGTCTACTAGTGTACCTGACTCCCCCTTAAAGTCTGTTTCTGTGTTAAATCCCAGTCCCCTCTCCCCTGGGGAGTTTGAGGGGCACCCACGCACCCATAAGCTGTCCACATCACAAGACCTACAGTACGTATATCATATATGGAGATGCTGAAGGCAGCTTTTAGAATATTCATTAATGATTGGCATTATCTGACTTGTTATAAGGGAATACTAGGTATGATCATGGTCATGTCTTCCTGACCTGGCAGATGACGGTTGCATAATCCACTTTGTGATAGGGTGGGAGGGGCAACTGTTCATGGCCACGTGTTTGCTGTAATTGGATTAGTATTGGGGGGTCCCCCATGCACTTTCCCTTGGACTTTCCCTCCATCTATCCCCAGGTACTCAGCTTTAACTCTGCATAGTTGTGATATTTACTGTTGCTCTTACTATGTATACGTATTTATGGGTACAACTGGACAGTTATGACAGCGTGTGGTGTGTTTGTTTCTTGAGACACTGTGTGTGTATGTGTGTGTGTGTGTGTGTGTGTGTGTGTGTGTGTGTGTGTGTGTGTGTGTGTGTGTGTGCACATTAGCACATTTGTTAACTGGATGTTCTCCTGGAGGGGGAGTTAGAGTGTGATGTGTGATGAGGTTCGTGTCAATTTACACATTTGAAGGAGTACTGTCATGTGTGTGTGTTGTGTTGAGTGATTGCGGTATACACTGAAAGTAGGTGATTGTGTGGCTCGTTCATCAACCTGGGGGCTGTCCTGTATGACTGCAAAGTAGACTTTCACTTGCTGTTTCAACTCACTGTTGACCGGGTCAACTTGTTGTTTTGATGCTGTTACCTAGTGGTCCAACATGCCATCGATGACTGTGTGCTGGTACAGTGAAACATGTCTAAATATGGTCACTGTGTAATGCAGCCACCTCCGTAAAACAGCCAGCCTCCCTGGCCCCAAATAGCACTAACATAGCACTAAAACATTGCAGTCTACCTCTGTAATGCAGCCACCTCTCTTCATATAAGGCTGATTATAACTGACCCATAGGCGGCTGTCCTAAGACAGGTGTGCTGTACGCTTCACAGAACAGTGGTCGCTAATCACGATCAACTCACAGCTCGCCTGCGCTAAGCTGACACTATTGTAAAACCCATAGGATTGTGCTTAATGTCAATTGTATGCAGTATAATGTGTACTGCACAATATAAATTGTCATCAATATATAAGCTAGTTAACTTCTACAACTACATACATACATGTATAAATTTACAGTACAAATAACTTGTGTTTTTGCATAAGACATGCTTTAGTACAGTGGGGTTACAGTAATCCATAGAAATGCGTAACAATAAAAGCACTATTATAACAGTTAATGTTTAAAGTACTTAATATACTTAATATCACAAGAAATCTTAGCCCACGCTAAAGTCACAGCACACATGCATGTGCTCCCATGCAGAAGACATTGTGGGTGAATGCTAGTCTGAGGGGAGAACCAAGGGAACATAGGCAATTGTTTCTTGACAGGGGGAGTACATGTTAATTGGTCGCTTGAATGTGAAATTGATTGTCCCATCACCGCGTTCATCTGCATCACTGACAGCGGTCAGGGACCCGCAGCTTTCTTGTGGTGCGGTGACTGCGTAGAGGTGGTAGGTGACGTTGTCAACTGTAGCTGACAGCTGCAGCCTGTCAAACCTGCCTGTCATTTGGAACCTCATTATTTCATCTCTGTCAAAGACTTGCTGTGGAATATAATTATAGTAAAACCATGCAATCACATGACTATAATTATATTCATTACTATATTTTAATTGTATTCATAGTCGGTTCAGCAACTGCCACTAGGTAGTCCTTCTGTGTTGCATCATGCATATTGTGCATATGTAAGTACCTCAAATTTTACTGCAAGTGAGGTTGTTTTCTGGTCACTAGAGTCCTTCACTATCTTCAAGGCGTAGTTCGGTCCTAGGTTCAGTGCTAGCAAGCCATACTGACCCTGCCCGAAGTCATAGAGCACAAGACTCACTGTTGAAGGGGAGGGAGGGAGGGAGGGAGGAGAGGGAAGAGGTGCACATGTGCTCAAATCTTAGTTTTAAGAAGTTGAATGCAGACATCGGGAACAGTGCAAACATCTTTGTAAGCAGCACTTCACTTCTTCTTCCTCCTAACACACTGGGGACTTACATGTTGACCATATCTGATGGGATTGCCCGTAAGGTGCACTGGCGTTGGGGAAGTAGACGGCTCTTCCATCCGAAGGTTTGCACATGACGGGAAGTGACCCTGCACACAGCAGCACATTTGTTAACTGGACATTCTCCTGGGGGAGGGGGGGGGAGGGGGAGATAGAGTGTGATGTGTGATGAAGTTCGTGTCATTTTACACATTTGAAGGAATACTGTCTGTGTGTGTGTGTGTGTGTGTGTGTGTGTGTGTGTGTGTGTGTGTGCGTGTGTGTGTTTGCCTGTCTGTCTGTCTGCATGAGTACGTACCCATTGGAAGCTGCCCTTCAAGGTGATTGTCCTTTTCATCAGGCCCAGATAGTCAGAAAAACACTGCTGCAATTCACAATAACTATAGGAGTAAGTGTTGCCACTTGGACACGCTCTAGCCTCTGCCTTGAGATGGCTTGATAGGTGCTCTTCTGTAAGAGACCCATCCTCACTGTTGAAACCAGAGGATGGGGCACTTAGTGTAGAGTGCTGTGTCCTCTTCTTTCTCCACCAAAAGAATAGTTTGTTCATTCTCTCCTCTTTGTCGGTTCACCCAGTGAACTAGTAATGAAGAGAGCCTCTTAGTTCTGCAGTACTTGTGTTAAAGTGCACACAGCTTAGATTACCCATATTTAATACCTACCCCATAATTTATTCTGATGTAATGATCTAAAAATGTAAACATATTGGGAATTGTGAAGGGGGTTTTGAAGGGGGTTTACCTGAAGTGTTTGTGACGATTGTGTCGAGCAATGGAATGCCTTTATGTGTTATGTGGTTTGACAGCACCTCAGCAGAAGAAGAAAAAACTCAACAGAAGCGAAACCTTATCACCATTTCTGACTTGTCAGAGTGGAATCAGCTGATTGTGAGTTAAAGGCACTATGTGCTCTGTAATGAAGCCACCTCTCCATAAAGCCCTGATATAATGGGCCCACAGGTGGTTGTCCTAGACAGGTTTCACTGTCGTCACGTCAAACGATTCATTTCTCACCTATGCACTTTGTCCTCCCATGGGGTCATAAGCAGTTGTCAATGAATCAAGCCCCTTCAGGCATTATGGTCACAAGGTGCCATGCGGGGTGAAAGTTTAGAGGTCATTGTGAGTCAATTGACGTGCACTGCATTCATTTCGTGTAATACTGTTTAATAATTATTGATCTCCATAATTTCAAATTACCAATCTGTTTTAAATGAGGCAAGTAATTGTGGCACTCAGTCACACATTGTGGGGCGTGTAAACATTATAAAATTAGATTATTTACATCAATTTATAAATGATCTTCCTAAAAGGTCAACTGAATACAATGTCACTCATGCAGTGTAAATTGTCATGAACCTATAGACTTGTACACAGTTACAATTACATACATACATGTATAAAAGTGACAGTGCGAAACTTCTGTCACAGTAGAAGGCTTGTTGTTTTAAAACAGTATTTCGGTGCTCATGGACATTGGGAATACATGTTGATGGGACGCTGGAACTTGAATTGAGCTGTCCCTCCACTGCTTCGAAGAACCGTGTCAAGACGGCCATCACTGACAGCGGTCAGAGTACCGAAGCCTTCTTTTGGTGCAGGAGCTGCGTAGAGGAAGTAGGTCTCTCCTCCAACCTTGATTGACAGCTGAAGTTTGTCGAATTGCCCGGTCATTTGAAATTGCTGCGCTTGGCGAATGTTGTCCAGTCTCTGTGTGGGGAGTGTAAACAATCTGGGTCATGAGGTGTACTGTAATGATATTCATTATCATTTGATTATATTCATTGTTATGGTTGTGTGTTTACATCAGCACATGTAAAGATGTCCTTCATTGTGTTGGTTTGTGTGGTGACATTTCCGTCTCTCCTTACCTGGAATTTGACAGAGGCTTTGTTCTTATCACTGGGGTCCTGGTCCACCCTCAGAGCATAATTGTGTTCCATGTTAAGGGCAAACAACCCGTACTGACACTGCCCAAAGTCATAGAGCATAAGACTCACTGTAGAGGGGGAGAGAGGGAGGGGAGGAGAGGGGGAAAATAATGCAGTGATGTCTTTCCCATCAACAGACAAGGCTCTGTTAAGTAGCTCAAAGCAATCATTTGGTCTCTGTACAATGCCTGTGCACACAGAACCCTTCCCTCTCATGCTCACTGAAGGCCCTACACACACATACACTGCATATGTCCGTACCTGTTGACCAGATCTGGTGCGTTGATCCTTGAGATCCACTGTCTTCATCTGCGTAAACTGCTGTTGCGCTCAAAGTATTGCAATAGATGGGGACTTCACTAGTGAACAGTGTCATCATTGCCACGTTCACATTTTTCTGTGGAAGGGGAGGGGAGGGGTGGGGGAGGAACTGGTAGTGCAGTTTCGATAAAGTGATTGGATGTGTGGGATTTTTGAGTTACTGAATTTCTGATTGTGAGGCTAGCGTGTGTGTGTGTGTGTGTGGTGTGTGTGTGTGTGGTGTGTGTGGTGTGTGTGGTGTGTGTGTGGTGTGTGTGTGTGTGTGTGGTGTGTGTCTGTGTCTGTGTGTGTGTGCGCATGTGTGTGTGTGTGTGTCTGTGTGTGTGTGCGCATGTGTGTGTGTGTGTGTGTTGCACATACCCTTATGGATGGGTCTTCCATTGTCAGAATTGTGTCCATGATATCCAGGTAGCCTTTATAGCAGTCGTTCAAACGGGAGTAGTCGTAAAAGGGCTTGGTTCCAGTGTGACACGTTCCACCCTCTGCTACAAGAAGGGGTAGTGGATCCCTCAGCGAGTCAATGCTACCACTGTAGTCGGAGGTGGGTGGAGAGGGCTTCTTCAGCGTCTTCTTCTTGTCTTTGTGTTCTTCTGTTCTCTGTCCACCTCTGCTCTTTCTAATCAGCCATCTGAGACTCATGTTCTCCTCTTTGTCGGTTCACGTGGGAACAAGTAATGAGGCAAGTTTCTTAGTCTTTCTCTGAGCTACTGCTTCTGCAAACTGAATCTGATCTGCGCCAGCTCTGTTTATATACAGTTGGCTGCGTATATATTGAATATGATGAACCGAGGCCCTAATGTGGGCGCTGTGATTGCCTACTGTGTACGTAAAGGAAATATTTGGGGGGGGAGGTCAGTAGGAATTACCCCGGAACAAGGCGGGATGAACTGATGAAGTTGCAATGTTTGACGTATAGTTCCTGTAATGAATTCCATTACTGCATTACTGCATAGTGTAGGTGTGGTAATGAATACTATTACTGTGCTTGGGCTAGCCCCTCTTAGTTCCACAAACTGGGAACCGTGCGCGTGCGTGTGTGTGTGTGTGTGTGTGTGTGTGTGTGTGTGTGTGTGTGTGTGTGTGTGTGTGTGTGTGTGTGTGCTGTGTGTGTGTGTGTGTGTGTGTGTGTGTGCTGTGTGTGTGTATGTGTGCATGTGTGTGTGTGTGTGTGTGTGTGTGTGTGTGTGTGTGGTGTGTGTGTGTGTAGTAACAGTAGTAGTGTAAATGGGTCCTATCCAACTAGCTCTACTTTTTTGTACATTCAAGTACAATGCAATCATTCAAGCTAAATAATTTTGCAATGATTGGATTGTCTAATGCAATAACTGCCTTGGAGTGTATTAGTGATCAACACGAAATGCTAAGTTTAAAGAACAGCTGCAACATGCAACAAGAAGGAGGTGAGAGAGCAGGATTTTTCAACCAAGAGGTCTTTGTTAGCACTGTAAGCAGTTGACACAGACCTCCGGGTCGAAACGCCTTGCTCTCTCACCTCCCCCTTGTTGTAAGCTGCGGTATTTCTCTTTAAACTTGATGTTTCATTCAGCCAATTCAGCTATGAGCCTCTACTGAATCAGTAATCAACATGTGTGAAGTGTCAATGGATTTGCTCCTGTTTGTGCTGTCTCAGCATTCTGTGTGTATGTGTGTGTACGTATGTGTGCCACTTTTATAGTATGCGTTAGTGTGTGCATGTACTGTATGTGTGTGTATCTGTGCCACTGTTACAGTATGTGTTAGTAGGTGCATAATTATACTATACGTACGTATGTGTGTGTCCATTCAGAGTGTATATACTGTTTGTATGCATATGATGTGTGCTGTAGTTATAGGTGATTCACCCCTACTGTATGTCATCGATGGCTCGAAAGGGCTTCTCGAGGTGGTTTTCCTTTTAGTCCACTGACATTTCAATTCAGAGATGGTTTCATCTCGTTTCATTACGTATCCCGTCACGGGTGAATACCATTCATCTTTCTTGCCTCTGAATTTATAAATCACTGATAAATCACTGAAAATGAAATGATAACCCTTCCTTTCTAGCCTATCCTGTTGTTTACCCGCTTCTGAGGCAAGGGCAGTTTGGGAGTTACGTACCTTGATTTAAAGTGGTAGCAGGGGAAGTCCTAATATGGAGATGATGTGTCTTTGTGGTCAATTACCATTGGACACTGTACCTTTGAATCCCACTAATCCTATTGGTGGACTGAGATTTTGAAAGGTTCCAAAAGATCAATGCATACGTACCCACTGGTTGGTCGGAGGGGATGACCACATGTATCCACTATTTGATTAATGACCTGTTTTCTTAAATTGTGTACATGCACACTGTACTTCTCAGACTGGAATCACGTGATCCTTAATCCAGTCCTCCTCTGCTGTTGTTGTTCATGGATGCCCTTTTTAGTGTGTGTGTAGCCGTTTCAGAGTTTCTTCCATCATAGATTGGTGTGACTTTCTACAGACTGTGTTCGTGTGATTTGAGTGCAGAGTGCATTGGGCAATTGGGACAAAATACCTTGAAACAACTGTTCCTGGCTGCAGAGGCATCCCCTTAAAAGGACATCCTGAAATAAGGACACCTCTCTAATGAGGACAGTGCCTACTGTCCCAGCTACATAGAGATGTGTACAAACCTACCTCTGAAATAAGGACACCTCTCTAATGAGGACAGTGCCTACTGTCCCAGCTACATAGAGATGTGTACAAAACTGCCTCTGAAATAAGGTCACCTCTCTAATGAGGACAGTGCCTACTGTCCCAGCTACATAGAGATGTGTACAGAACTACCTCTGAAATAAGGACACCTCTCTAATGAGGACAGTGCCTACTGTCCCAGCTACATAGAGATGTGTACAAAACTGCCTCTGAAATAAGGTCACCTCTCTAATGAGGACAGTGCCTACTGTCCCAGCTACATAGAGATGTGTACAAAACTGCCTCTGAAATAAGGTCACCTCTCTAATGAGGACAGTGCCTACTGTCCCAGCTACATAGAGATGTGTACAAAACTGCCTCTGAAATAAGGTCACCTCTCTAATGAGGACAGTGCCTACTGTCCCAGCTACATAGAGATGTGTACAAAACTACCTCTGAAATAAGGACACCTCTCTAATGAGGACAGTGCCTACTGTCCCAGCTACATAGAGATGTGTACAAAACTACCCCTGAAATAAGGACACCTCTCTAATGAGGACAGTGCCTACTGTCCCAGCTACATAGAGATGTGTACAAAACTGCCTCTGAAATAAGGTCACCTCTCTAATGAGGACAGTGCCTACTGTCCCAGCTACATAGAGATGTGTACAAAACTGCCTCTGAAATAAGGTCACCTCGCTAATGAGGACAGTGCCTACTGTCCCAGCTACATAGAGATGTGTACAAAACTACCTCTGAAATAAGGACACCTCTCTAATGAGGGCAGTGCCTACTGTCCCAGCTACATAGAGATGTGTACAAAACTACCCCTGAAATAAGGACACCTCTCTAATGAGGACAGTGAATTAATTGGACCCATCCCAGAATGTCCCAAAGGTGACCGGAATAGAGAGAGGTCTCTGTGTATTTCATGACCTGTTTTCCTGTTATAGCGTCTATCCACCTCTGAGTTAGGGCAAGATTGGGAGACAGTGAGGGCTAGTTTCTCTTTAATTGTGTAATTGAAACCTTGTAACGAGATTTACTTCACCTGCCTAGGTGATTCCCCACTGCTCCCCTGCCTCTCTGCTAATTCTATTGGTGGTTTGGGATTGGGTGCTAACACACAGGTGTGTGTTTGTGACTAGGTGATACTATAGATTACCATATTTGGATTGTTATTATGCTATTTCTGGCACCAGACTGCCGTGGTTATGTAAAATTTGTGAAATCATTTGTTCTGAATTTGTTCAATATTCACAGTAGGTTTGTTTAACAGTTGTGTGATTTGTTGTGTGTGTGTATCAGTGTGAGGTGAACTGGGAATGGGAACATGTACTGTGCATACAAGAACACACACACACACACACACACACACACACACACACACACACACACACACACACACACACACACACACACACACACACACACACACAACACACAACACACACACACACACACACACGCGCGCGTGCACACAGAATGGTTTCCTGTCTGGTGCACCAGGTATGAAAGGTCAGCACTTGAATAACCGTCATACCAGACATTTGGTATGATGGTTACAACCACTATGCTATAGTCTTCATCATAGACACACCACATAGTGTACATTGTTCAGCTCTTGTACAACAATGAAACTAGACTGGAGGGGGAGATTTTGTAGCTCACACAACACTTTCAGATACGTACGTAGATGGCTTTCATCATGTGTCACGCACTTCTGATGAAAGCTATCAAGCCAAACATTGTACGTGTAGTTATACAACATATGCATGTAGTCTTGTATAGTCTGCTTATAGAGATGTGTGACTAAATGTACTAGACTTGCACTCGGGAGATGGTCCGTATATGTGTGTCGAACAACTCAGCGTGTTTACACAGCACAACTGTGAGTGCTTCCAATCACGTTTTAGAAAAAATTTGATAACGGTAACGCTAACAATAACAGATACTGACTGGGAAAACCACTGCCAAAGTGAATAGGGAAGTTCAGCTAAATAAAAATACACCATGTAAGTGTGTGTATACAAAATGAGAGGTGGTTTTAAGTGATGACACTGGAAGATGAAGGAAAGAGAGGTACGTACGTATACTGCATAGTACGCACGTCCTTAAACTGACACAAGTACGGACAGTTGATGTTCACAGTGGACCTGGTGGACCAGTGACATCACCACTGTGTGTGTGTGTGTGTGTGTGTGTGTGTGTGTGTGTGTGTGTGTGTGTGTGTGTGTGTGTGCGCATGTCAAAACTAGGAAAAATGGTTAGAGTTGCTGTAAATGTTGTGTTGGCACATGTCATGGGAAGAGTGCGGCCTGGAAGTTGAATTGAGCTTTGTCCGGCTTCTTGGCAGGGCTGTCCTGTCGGAATGCCCTCACCGCTACACGTGATCCCGTCACTTCCAGGTACAGCCAATACGTACAATTACTGGTCTTGATGGAGATGTTGTATGGGCCTCTTGTATTGTGGTCTGTTGTTGCCATTGCTGTACAGTGGATGGTAGGCAAGTCTTCTTGCTGGTTTGCCTGCAGAAGTAGAAAGAGTGACGTGCTTACCGTAGTAGTGTGTTTGTATGTGAACAGTACTGTGAAAGACGTCTTGTTGCGATGTGCTGGATGTACGTACGTCACTAAGCAGTGTGTGCAGGTGCGCAGTCAAGTGTCTATCAAGCACCTTTGTGGTAATGGGTATTGGGTTGAATTTGACATCAACAGTGTCAGCGCTTGAATTGGCTGGAATGGACAGTGCGTAGTTAAATTCCCACTTTGGTGAGAAGAGCACAATGTCCGGATTCTGAGGGAGAATTGGTTTCTGACTTTGACTGCAGAGCACATAGTTCACTGTAGGACATGAGGTACATAGAGAGAGGAGTGTGATGTGAAGTATAAGAGAAGACGCAAGCACACAATGTCATGCTTCTTTATCTCCCTGGAGCCTGGAGAAGAAAGGCAGTGCATGCTTCCCTGCTGTCCTTGTGTTGGCTCATGTACGTACATCTTCCTATTGCTATGGAGTTGAAGATGCCTCAGGAAGTGCACAGTTCATGTATGCGTGTGTGTTGGTGGTGCGTATTGGGGTTAAAGGCCTGTTTCATGCTATCACTGTGTGTCAACAATGTGAATGTGTGCACATTGTAGCTCTTTGTATGTATGTAAGTGCAAAAGACTATCTTCCCCTGTAGTCATAGTCTAGTGTTTGTAGTGAACTGGCTGACCTTCCAGGCGGTTGAGGTGTGCTGGATGGTAAGGTGCATACACCAGCTGTGTTTTGCTGCAGTACAGTTCACCTGTGACTATGTCGGGAGTGAGATAAAGTGGCTCGGTGTCCACATTACCATGCTGATCTATAGGGACATCTGATACGTAGACTTGGAGTGTGGAGAACATCACCGAGTTCTGCATGGGATATACGTACAAAGTATGCTGGACAGTTATCACAGATGGAGTGTGGCTGCCTCTGGTGGTGTACCTGTGTATGGCAGTGTAGCTTACTTGTTTCCAGTAATCCCTTTGTTTAAGGATGGGAAGTTGAGAACAGAAAAGACTGACATAGGCACCTCCACACCTGCTGAATTTCTCCAGTCCCATAGCTGCCCAGTGTGGTACTTCAGTATCATCCGTCTCCACGGATGGTTCGTTGTCAGAGCTATAGGCAGAGTCCCTTGGAACCTGCTGAGTGAGGCAGGCTGCAGGTGACTGTGTTTGAGGTCCCACATCTCCCCAAGGAATGACAGCTTCATTTTCCTCTCCACTTATGGTCCTGAAGTACTTGAGAATTGTTTGGAAATGGTAGCCCCTCAGTGGCAGGTCCTGAGCCATTTGAAATATCAGATCTGAAGAACTTTAGCAAGCGCCCAGCTACTGGCTACATTATAAGACTGACTATTGTAGGTACTTCCTGCGGGGTAATCCCTAATTGTGTGTGACTAGCGGGCTAAAGGGTCACATAGGTTGCTCACATACGTCAGCTGGGTAACTTCCCATGTTATTGTGGACACTACATTCTAATGTAAATTCATTAGGTGCATTGTATGGTAATGGCAACTTCATAATTATTCAGTGTTGTGCTTACATGTGACCACACATGTATGTACAGTATGGCCAGCGCAGGCATGGTGGCCCTTATAGTGAAAGTGCTAGACTAGCACTCTAGGAACCATCTGTGCATGTGTGTCAACCAACCTTGGTCATTTGAGAGGCCACATGGGCCAGGTGGATGCGAATGTAGACAGCACCTAGAATTGCATCTAACCGTTACTCTCTTTTGATTATTGTTATCATCGCGCAGACTTAGTTCTCTTACGATTGCACCGTCATAAGCGTTTTGAAATAGGACTGGGTTGAAGCCATGCAATCCCTTACGGTGGGTCATTACAGAGGCTGCGTGGTGCAATCACTGGTATTTACCACTTACCACCCTGCTGCACTGTTGGTGTCCCAGTGAGGCTGCGGGGCAAGCCTAGTGCCATAGCTACCACAGGCACTACAGGTCAGCAGAGTTCAGTCCAATGGCCTCACTTGACTGTGTACAGTGTATGTGTGTGTGTAAAGTGTGTAGCAGGCAAAATTGTAGGTGCTAATACCTGTGGTTAGCTGCATACCTATCATCAGACATTGGCTTGTTTCAATCTCTTAATTTATACCAACAACACTAGTTTACAGGCTAATGATAAAATGACACACAGTTACTGAATTTGAAAGTCACTGCCAAACTGAAATAGGAATCTCAGTTAAATGGAAGTACGCCATGCAAGTGTGCGTATACAAATGGAGAGGGGTGTGAGTCAGGAAGTACATGGAAGAGAAAAGGATGTGTACTCTGTGTATGTACTCTCTCTCTCTATGTACGTACGTGTGTGTGCATGTGCGTCATGCTCGAAGGAGGGCATTCTGGAAATTAAATTCAGCTCTAACCAAATGATGGTTGGCTGGGCAGTCTTGAAAGCCCCTCACGACAACATCTGTCCCATCAATTTCCAGTCTTAATTCTCTTGCAATTCCACAGTCATAAACATACAGGAGTGGGGAGTGAGGCCAGGCAGTCCCTTACAGTGGGCCACTGCAGAGGAAGCATTGCAGGGTCATTGGTGTCACACTTACCACCTTACCACACTAGTACGTATTCCTGTTCTAGCTGCAGGGCCAAGCCCCTGTGGTTTGTTTATCCACCACAGGCACTACAGTGATACTGTCAATGGGCTTCAGTTCCAGTGCCACACTAGACTGTGACAGTGCATGTGTGTACTGCCTGCAGGCTAAACTGTAGGTGTAAATTCCTGTGGCTAGCTATACCCCTGTGGGACATTGGCCTGTTTATAACATATCAATGACTGGGACTGTTTCAATTGCGTTAAATTTTATACAACACTCATTTGAAATAGTACAAACTGATGAGAAATCACACTAAATTGGAAAACTCATTGCCAAACTGATTCAGTTAAATTTGAAGTACACCATGCAAGTGTGTGTATACAGGGAGGGGGAGTTGAGTCATAAAGTACGTACATGAAATACAAAAGGGCACGTGCTGTGTGTGTTTAAATGGGACAGATCAGAATAAGGCTCTGCCACAAATGTTATCATTGAAGGAGGGCATTCTGGAAATTGAATTCAGCTTTAACCAAATGTTGGTTTGCCGGGCAGTCTTGAAAGCCCCTCACAACAACACGTGTCCCAACAATATCCAGATACAACCAAAAAGTTGCATTATTGACCGTGATGAAGATGTTGTAGGGTCCTCCATTTACTGGCTTGCAATGAAGGTGGGGCATTCCGGGCTTCCACTGCAGAAATAGAGAGTCCTGTAGTAGTGACATGCAAGCAGTATCAGTGCTATGAAGCTGACAGATTTACAGTAGCCACTGCCAACTGGCGGATCAAGCAGTTTGAAGTGCAAGCAAACACTCATTCCTGGGGATGGCTATGAAGAGCTCAACTTTGTACACAGCTAACAAAGAAGACCTTTCAGATTTTACTTGCTGTTTAAGGTGTGGGTAGATATTGGAAAATTATAGTACTAGTCTTTTTCAGCTCGTACCTGTTTAAATTTGATGTCAACTATGTTAGTTGTGTCTGAGTGTGGTACAATGACCAGGGCGTAACTATCGCGGAACCTTGGTGAGAAGAGTGCAAAGTCCAGATTTGAAAGTATAAAGAGTCCCTTGCTGTTGTACAGCACGTAATTCACTGTAGGAATGAGGCAGAGAGAGGAGTGGGCATGGAGAGTGGGTGAAGACATGAAAAAAGTGATTTTCGGGTAAAGTGCAGCTTAAAATCTCCTAAACCTGCTGTTGTCACTGTATGTCAGTGGGTGTTGTGTGCAAAATGCTCTGTGTAAGTCATGTAAGCTTCCTCTTAGTGCATTCTGTTCCTTACCATCCAATGCATTGCCATCTGTTGGTTTATAAGGGCCAGCATGCAGTTGTTCCTTGCTGCAATATAGTTCTCCTTCATCTGATGGAGTGAAGTACAGTGGCACGGTTTCCTTCACCATTTTACCAGACTTAATATCTTTTATGAGAACATCTGGCACATAAGCTTGGAGCGAAACAAAACGCAAAGCACCCTGGAAAAGTGATAAATATAGTGGTATTACTCAGATACACCTGGCTGAAGGGGTACATCTGGTATGTACTCGCAGTTGTTCTCTGTTGGTGTGCCTGTGACTGCAGTACAACTCACCGTGTCTCTGTCCCAGCTACCAGTGGCCTGAACAAGCTCTCTAAGTTGCCGCTGGAAAATGTGAGCCCAGAGTCCGGTAAATTCGCTCAGATGGGTGGGTTCCCAGTGCGTGTCATTGGCGTCACTCTCCGCCGCTAGCAACTGCTCATTGTCAGAGTGGTAGTCGGAGTCTGGATTGGAGCTGGACGTGCTTGACTGCTTCAGAAGACCCGGTACTTTCTGGCGACTGCTTCCAGCTTCACTTTCGTCTCTACTCTTGGATCTCCAATACTGGAGCACTTCTGCGAACGGTTTGGTAGCCATCGGCACTGTTACACCGCTAATCGCGAGAGGAGTGCTATAACAAGGACGTACTGTGATCAGCTTCACGCGCGCATGGGCCGGACCCTTTTACCCGTGCAAGCATTCTATTGGTACTTTCCCTATTCTAGTCCCACGTAAGTACTTACGTCATCTCTTAAAATATTAGTGACATCACTTGCAAATGGCCGGCAGGTTTATCGGTTCCCTTCATGATTATACGATTAACATGGTATACGTCGACCGTACAGCAAAATGCTATAGCGAAGCAGGAGACTTTAGGCATATGGTGTGTATGTATGCAGTTGGAACCCAGTGCTATTGGATACGAGGTGGATGTGGGAATCCGGACATCCAACTCCCACCACGCTGTTTGTGTGTGCGCGCGTGTGTGTGTGTGTGTGTGCGTGTGTGTGTGTGCGTGTGTGCGTACAGTGTGTGTGTGTGTGTGCGTGTGTGTGTGCGCGTGTGTGCGTACAGTGTGTGCGTGTGTGTGTGCGCGTGTGTGCGTACAGTGTGTGCGTGTGTGTGTACAGTGTGTATGTATGTAACAGGCAAGATTGCTAGCAACTTCAGTAGTAATAAATACATACGGGCACACATGCACACTACCTGCGATAGGCAAAATTGTACATGTAAATACCTTGGTTAGCTACCTATCTGATGTGGTGTGTTTATACAGCAATGCCTGGAAGTGTTTCAATCACATTTATACAAACAACTGAGTATAAAACATACTACAGGTATGGAATTGGAAAACCTATAATATGCGTACTGCCAAACTGTATCAGACAATACATACATGAAAGAAAAATGGATACTGTGTGTGTGTGTGTGTGTGTGTGTGTGTGTGTGTGTGTGCACGTGTTTAATTGAGACAGATAACTAAGACTTTGCTACAGATTAATGGCATGCTTGAAGCAGGGCATTCTGGAAATTAAATTCAGCTCTAACCAAATGATGGTTTGCCGGGCAGTCTTGAAAGCCCCTCACGACAACATCTGTCCCATCGATATCCAGATACAACCAAAAAGTTGCATTATTGACCGTGATGAAGATGTTGTAGGGTCCTCCATTTACTGGCTTGCATTGAAGGCGGGGCATTCCGGGCTTCCACTACAGAAAGAGAGAGGGTGTCGTAGAAGTGTTTTAACAATATGGGTCTGACAGATATATATTGATTGATGTAGAATCATGAGGGAGATGGTACCTGCTCTGTGGTGGTCTAACAGCTCCATACCTGTTCAAACCTCATGTCAATTGTGTCGGGAGGGTTTGTACTTGAGTATGGCACAATGCCCAGGGCATAACTTTGGTGGAACTTTGGTGAGAAGAGCGCAATGTCCAGATTTGAGGGTCTAAAGATTTCCTTGCTGTACAGCACATAATTCACTGTAAGAATGAGGTGGAGAGAGGTGTGGGGCATGGAGAGTGGGTGAAGACATGAAAACATGCACCTTAATCTTTCTGGAGCTTGGAGAAAAGTGATTTCATGACTAAGCGCACGAAGGCAGCACACAGTCTCTTAAACCTGCTGTTGTCACTGTGTGTCAGTGGGTGTTATGTACCATAAGCTCTGTGTGAGTTAACCTAGTTCTCTCCTAGTGCCTTTTGTTCAAAGTGAGCTGTTGGGAGACTTACCATCCAGTGCATTGCGATCTGTTGGTTTATAAGGGCCAGCCTGCAGTTGTCCCTTGCTGCAATACAATTTGCCTGTATCTGAGGGAGTGAGGTACAGTGCCATGGTCTCCTCTTTGACTTTTCCAGCCAGATTTGTGGGAACACCCGGGACATACGCTTGGATTGAAGCAAAACGCAAATGATCCTGGAAAAATCAAGTGAAGTTGCTCAAATAAAGCTTGCTGAGCGGTTTCAACTCGTATGTGCGCAGGCGTGTGCGTCAGGTGGCGTGTCTGTGACTGCGCAGTATAACTCACCGTTTTAGGGTCCCAGCCTCCAGTGCGCACAAGGTCTCTCAGTTGATACTCGAAGAGTCCAACGTAGAGATGCCAGTTTTTCATGAATTGCCTCAGGTTAATGGGTCCCCAGTGCATGTCATTGGCGCCGCTCTTTCTCTTTCTTACTGGCGGCTGGTCAGTGTCAGAGTGGTAGTCCGAGTCCGGTGGTGTTTCTTCCTGATTGGAGCTGCCGCTGGACGTACTTGACTGGGCTCGAAGAACCGCCGCTCTCCAGCGAGTGCCTCCACCCTCACCTTGTTCTCCACTTTCGGATCTCCAAAACTGGAGCCCTCTTCTGAACGGTGTGTCTTCCTTCTTTTCAGCCATTGCAGACGTTACGCCGATAATCGCGCCAATAGTGGCTTTTAGCTAAATGCACTCAGATTCAGCCAGAAAGTTTCTCGTCTCCCGGTCGACGTCATGAATTTTCCCTAATAAAAATAGCATGTCCCGCAGTGACGTCACTTGCAAATGGACGAGGCCAGTGTACGATTGCTTCGCGAAGCTTTCATGTCTGTATGCAGTTGGAGTCCTGTGCCATCGGATGCGACGTGGATGTAGGAATCCTTTTACTAAAAGGACCGGGCGTGCACCCCATTCCCCCCACACGCACACTTTGTGGCCTCTTCGGTTTAGCTACTTCGCTCAAGCACATACCCTTCGAATTCACTGTGCGCCTGTCTAGCGCTGAGGTTTCTTGTTATATAATGTAGGTTGTGTTATGCATTCCTTGAAAACTATGTCTAATAAGAAGTCTAGTCTAAAAGTGAAGATTACTTGATTTCTAGCTTGTTCCTCAGAACTTTATTGGTTTCTGGAATGTTAGAAGTGCTGGTTGTGAAGCAGCCCCGGAGGTGGAGGGCACGGCTTTGATCACACTGCAGTGGTGTCCTAGGATAGCATCTGGCATTGCAATGAAGGTATACTCCTGTCCGTCTGGCGTTGTTTGGGTCAGTGTGAATGCACATTGCGAGTCTGTCGGTGTGCACTTCAGTGTGCACTTCAGTGTTGGGAGATCTGAGGGACAGCAGTTGTAATTCTGTGAGGGTGGAGGACGAGAGGTGTTTAGTAACTACAGTAATTCGTGTGCATGAAGCCCCTCCACCCCATTTATACTGCCCAGAGGTTTGCATGCTACGCTGACTCTCGTCAACCGTTCTTTCTCCCTCCTAGACTGCACAATTCAATTCAATTATTATTAACGTGCACCATGCCACATGGTGGCGCTAGGACTCACTGTGGTCCAATGTAGCACACACAAACATAAGAAACATGTAGATAGCCAGTTGATGAGTAACATAGGATGTCTATGCCATAGCTAACAGGAAAAAGCATAATACCATTGTGCCTACTACCGGAGGGGGAAGGAGATGAGAACAACCTATGCACATAAGTGTACATGTGTGCACAGGTGTGTGCATGCATGCCGAAATACTACACAAATATACAGTGTCAGGTACAGTACCTTAAAGACGACATCATACATGTCTGTGTCACCGTGGGCATTGTCTGTGTCAACAGTAAGTGCCCAGTTCTTGAGATCTGAGAAGTTCAGTGAGAGCACAGTCAGTTTTAGTGGGGCTATGGTGCAGCCTGACGAATTGTAGAGTATAAAATTCACTGTGTGGGGGGAGAAGATGAAAGAGGGAGGGGGGAGGGAGGGAGAGAGAGAGATCACAGGTGGGAGTAATCTGCGTACATACGTACATACGTACATACAGGTTGTTCTAGTCACTACTTCTGCACCATTTGTTTGCAAACACTGATACTACTATGTGATTCAGAGCATGCACTTACCGGTGGTCTGTGACTGATACGTGGGGAAATGGCATCCAGGAAACTGCACCAGTTTCTTTGTGTACGGATCAGTGAAGAAGTAGCCACTTTGGTCGTCCTGGATGCTACAAGCATACACTTTGTACTGTAAAGGGATGGGTACAAGAACATGTTGACACACATGCCCACCTTGTTATTCCCATCAGTATTGCCTACATTCCTCAGAGTGTGTTATGTCTGGCACTAAACAGCTGTAGACCGAGTGTCAGCAATGAGTTATCAAGGAAGGTACAAGTCATACCAGTAGCACTAGATGGATTGTTGTATGTATTGTGTAGGCGGGAGTGGTATTGTGGGTTATGGAACCTGCCATGTATGGTGCACTCCCTGTGTGTGATGGTAGTTACTCACATCCTCCCACTCAGGTAGGCTCACTAGACGAGTATGTATTAGCTTGTAATAGAGCCCCTGCTGCGTTAAGCAATGGCACATCATTGGCTGAAAGGCTCTTCCAAGGTGCCTTGGTCGTAAAGAAGTGTTTGGCACTTCTGTTACTGAACTTCCTGTGGCACTGGTGCTCGTCTCTGTAGAGTTGTCTCTTTGGAGTGGGGCCCTCTGAGTTCCTAATCCCTCCTGGTCACCACCCTCCTGTCCCTTTGGGCCCCGCCCATCTTCTAGTACAGCAATAATGGTGCCATTGGTGTTGCGTGTTCGACCTCCTAAAGGCCTGTTGCCCATGGTAGCCAAAGGAATACGTAGTTACAACTGCTAGAGGCTTCCCTGCTGATACAGGTAGAGCTTCTCTTCTACCTCTTGACCAGACCTACTAGTAAAGTTTCACAGTTGCTCCAACCAGCCCCTACCAGTACTGTTTACAGAGCCACCTTGTTACCTCTAAACACTTCCTGAGGCTGTTTCCAGCTGTTTTCAACACCTTTAGATTTAGACAACAACTCCTGATACTTCTGAGTAGGTGCTTCTGGTACTCTGCCAGCTGCTGTCCAGTAGAGAGTTGACAAATTGCCCCAACTGTAATCACTTTCTCTTCAATGTGTTCTTCTTAACCAGAATGTGGCCAGGTGTTCGGTTAGGGGTTTATATGGGGGGTTTGTCATGTGATGGGTAAACCACCCAAGACCTCTTTCTCCAGAAATTCCCTAACAGTCTTATGTAACCGGCATCATGAATATCATTGAGTACCATGTGTGGTGTATATTATACATGTTTCATATGTGTGGTTTTATACCCAACTTGTAGCAAGCGAGAAACAGTAGTAAGATGTTGAAAGTGAAGCGCCATATTGAAATCAAAACAATTCTTGACATATTGACAATGCCGTTTACGACTATGAAAATGCAAGGGAGCAAGCTGGAGTGAGTTGTACACAATCTACATGTGTCCACATTGACAGTGTCCACGTATTCAGCACACAGCAGTCCTACTACTTTCCACTGCAAAACTGTATAGGGCACTTGAATGTCAGAAGTGCTGGTGAAAGACCTGAAGGGAGGGTAGAGCTGGGGCTCTGCTTAACAGCCTTGATCACACTGTAGTTTTCTCCTAGGGTAGGATGCGGCGCCACTACGAAGCAGTACTCATGTCCATCCTTTGTCTGAGACACTGTGTAGGCATCTCCTGTGAGTGTGCACACCAGTTGTGGGAAAGCTGCGGAGTTGGACACTTCATAGTTCTGTGAGGGGGGGGGGGGGGGGATTTGCAACACTTCCATTGACCTATTGTGGGTACTTTGGGTCCTAGCTGTGTTATGCACACTGGTGGTGTGTTTCCTTCCAAACTCTACTGTTATGCTCCCTTCCCTAAGCTGTATGTGTATTAACATTGTGTATGTGCATGTGTGCTTGCATTAATGTGCAGTACATACATACCTTAAAGCTGACGTCATAAATGTCACTGTCACTCTTGTCATCATCTGTGACAACTGTAAGTGCCCAATTTCGTAAGTGTGAGAAGTTCAATGAGAAGATAGTCAGACAAAGTGGGGATGTGATTGTGCCTTTGGCATTGTAGAGCAGAAAGTTCACTGCATTCAGTAAGAGGGGGATAGGTGAAGGGGGAAGGGTGAAGAGGGGAGAGAGGGAAGAGGAAGGGAGGGAGAGGTAAAGAGAGATGAAACTGATCTTCTTGTTTTAGCGTCTGTGGAGATTTCTGCTAGCGTTTACCAGTGGTCTGTGACCTGTATATGGGGTCGGTGCATCCATGCTCGGCAACCTGCACAAGACTGCAGGTATAGGGATCGGAGAAGAAGTAGCTGCCACTCACACTCTGAATGCTGCACGCAAACACAATGTCCTGTAGCAGAATGACAAAATCCAGTTCACAAATTTGCAACTTCACCTTTCATTTGCACTGTGTGACTAGGTATGTCTAACTGCAATAAAACCCAGCGTCTACTGTGAGCTCTCAAATAGGATAACACTTACTGTATAACAAGTCTTTCATAGGGAGGCATTGTGTACATTACTGTAGACCTGTACATCACATGCATCCCCGGCCCTGTGTGTGGAAATACATGGTAGCTCACCTCCTTGCTGTCTAAGTCTGGTATCTTCACCTTGTGTTCCTTAATGAGCTGGTAGTAAAGGTCGCACTCCATTAGGTCACTAAGACTCAGTGGCTGAAAGGGGGGTCCCTGGTCTCCTAATGTCTGCAGTGGAGACGCTATTGGCATGTGTGTTGCTGAACGTCCTGTAACTCTGGCAATCATCTCTGTAATTTTGCCTCTATTGAGTGAGGCACTCCTTGTTGTTAGCATCCACTGTGTTTTTGGTCTCTTCCTGTCACCACCATCCTGCCCGTTTTGCCCCATCCCATCCTTTATGGACTCACGTAGCGCAGTGCCTTTTGTGCTGCCTCCTGGGGGCTTGTTCCCTGTGGCAGCTGAGGAAAGAGATGCTATTACTAGACGCTTGACTGCAGCTGCAGAGAGAGCGCTTCTCCTGTAGCCTGTTGACAACATCTTCTGGCAGTTTTCAGCTGATTTGGCTCTTTCTTATCTAACAACTTTCCTTTAGACCTTTACTCAGTGTCTCTAGACACTTTTGGCAGCTGCTGTCCAGTAAAGAGTTGACAAACTATCCCCACTTCCCCTGTATATGAGGCCTTCAGTCTCCTACTGACCTACAGCTGCAGTGTGTGATCATGACTCAGGTTGGGAGGCTTTATATAGTGTTCTTGTCATACCATCATGTGGCAACCCCAGCCATATATGGATCTGGTGAAATCAAATCCTTTATAGTGACAGTCCCTAACTGATGGTAACTGTGAAAGCATAATGAATATCATTAACTGTGTTTGTGTGAGGTCATGTGGTCCAGTCACATGCCACAGGAGTGTACTGTACTTTCATGCATGGCTGCCAGTGTTGTGTGGAGCAGACTGAAGAGTACATTTGATATAGGCACTGTGGGGTGTGGGGTGTGTAATGGTAATATCCAATTAATATGACGACATAATTAGTCGATATTAACTTATACCACTTTGAGTATAAAATTATGGTCCATTTATATTTACACTTGGTCCAAATCAACTGCATGGCTGCGTGCAAGTGTCACATACAGTACCTGTCACTTGACTATCACACTACTGTCACATGACTGTCATTTGACCACCACACTAGTGTCACACTACTGTCACTTGACTACCACACTAGTGTCACATTACTGTCACTTGACTACCACACTAGTGTCACACTACTGTCATTTGACTACCACACTAGTGTCACACTACTGTCATTTGACTACCACACTAGTGTCACACTACTGTCATTTGACTACCACACTAGTGTCACACTACTGTCATTTGACTACCACACTAGTGTCACACTACTGTCATTTGACTACCACACTAGTGTCACACTACTGTCACATCACTCTTAGCTGTGGGGAAAGGCATCACAGGAAGAGTAGGTTTGCGAAAAGTGAAAATGCTCCTGCGACTCTTCCTCTTTGTTGCCTTGATCTTGAGCAATGAGCTGTCCTTGTCAACTGCAGCTTCACCCAGAGTGGTGTAGTACAGCCAGTACCGCTCTGTTGGGCTGTCGGTGTCGGGCACATAGGTGCAGATGTGGTAGGAGTTTTCTTGTCCTTCGAGTGAGTCTAAAATGAATCTAACTGCTTCATCTGCTTTTTCTACTTGCTGTGGAGGATTGGGGTTGAAACAGGGTGCAGCACACGTACGCACAACACTCACACACACACGCACACACCTTGAATGTGACAACTTTGTCGTCACTGTCACTGTCCGTGGTGTCCTCAAGACATACTGCATACTTATTCCAGTTCAGTGCAGCAATGACAAAAGGAGTTTTATCGAGGGCTTCAGGTTCTTCAATTTGTGTGTACAGAAGAACTGTGGCTGAAAAAGAAATGAAACACGAAATGTAATGGACGTTGTCTGAATTCTTAATACGGGTACTGTGGAACCTAGCTGTCTAAGATGGTCACAGAGTAAGGCAGCCACCTCTCTAAAACAGCCAGCCCCCCTGGCCCCAAATAGCACTAAAGCATTGCAATCTCATTCTGTAGAGCAGCCACCTCTCTGTAAAGGTGGGAAGGAGAAAGTCCCTTTCAAGTGCCCTTGTTATAGTAAAACACCAAACCCTTAGTGTACGCATCTGATGACAGAGAAGCGGGAGTCTGTCTATTTAAGGGGACTATGGACGGTTGTTGAGAATGTACATACTAATACATTGAAATACGTAGCGTTATACGAATGTTTTCAGGGCTGTAATCCTACAATTAAACTAATCGAAAAGATGTGTGGGTGGCTTTATAATGAGTTGTCATAACAGTTCTCCAGGAACAACCTTGTACATACAAACAGTATTGTAGGGATGGTTGGTCTAGCCTGCTAGACCGAACTTCTCATTATTGTGTGTGGACGGAAGAGACTTCTATTTTGGTCCCACACAAATTGAAAAGTTGGGTCTAGCAGGATAGACTAAGGGTCGCTTTAAGAGGCACTGAGACAAAGCAGTGTAGTGAAGGCAGTGTCCCTTCTTATCATCCCTCCTCGACCTCTGAGTGGGTGACTGTCTCTCTCTGTGATTGTTTGCATCAGTTTTAGGTGGTTGGTGAAGTTGATGTGAGTACATTGATCAAATGAAAGGTGCACAACTGTTCCATCCCTACATAGCTGTGTGTTGTGAAGGGTGAAGACCCCCTCCCTCCCCCCCCCCCCCCCCCTTAGGCAGGTACTGGTCACATGCGTCTCAAATGGTGTGAATGTGTACATGTGATACAAGTGGGTGGATAAGGTCTATGACCTTTACCAATGTGGGTGACTTGTGTAAACAGTGAAAGTGGTTTCAGTATGCATCCCGCAACCTCCCCTCCCACTGCACATAAAGTAGGGAGGAGACATGAGCGTGAAGCATGTGGTATAATTATACAATTGTCGAGAAATGCACTGCTTTTCAGACTTCTTCAGTTGCAACATGTAAAACAAATCAACACGGCTGGAGCTCACTGGTTGTCCAGCTGAGATTCCTTGCCTCAGCGTTCTTCCAACAGATGGCCTGTGCACCCACATTGTGAGGATAGATGGGGTAGTGCTCCTCATTCTCATCTAGGATGGACAGCCTTGTAGCAAACAATTGGTCCTGTGGGGAAGAGGAAGGGGGATGGGGAGGGAGTGAAGGGAGAGACAACGAGCCTACAGCCTCTGCGAATCACTGTACAGTGACCTGAGTGCAGCAGAGAAAGTGTAGGGGCAAGACTTTTAACTATTCATCTGTGTGTGTGTGTGTGTGTGTGTGTGTGTGTGTGTGTGTGTGTTGTGTGGTTGCACCTAAGTATAGGTAACAGGCACAAGATACAGTAATAATTTAGCTCACATTTTCAAAACTGATCCAAGGGACCTATTTTGTCATGAACTGTAGAGCCCATGGGTATTCGAACGCCAGGTCTGAGCAAGGGATGGCACCAGGCACAAGAAGGCCAAAAAGGCTCACCGGGCCTGTCTTTTCAACCTCTACACTTATGTGTCGGTACTGAGTTGTCCCATCGTCATATATGCGCACATCTGTCTCACTGCACTGCCTGTCTTCCACATCAAGTGGGCTTTGCCTTTTGGGAGGTGGGGTTGATGCACCTGTGTCAACCTGTTCAGTAGCCATTTCAGGGTCAACTGAAAGGAGTAGTCTAAAGAGGTTCTTTAATAGGCCACGATGCAAACCACATGATGTCAAGGGAAGTCCCATGAATGTAACGATATTCATAGTATATTCAAACAAGTGTGTGAACAACAATAATTGTAATGGTTCGTAGATATAGTAATCTTACTCTATCTCTATCTTACTGTATACAATCTGCATAGTATCACATAAACCTACTCTTGATACATAGCTAGTTGGAGCTGCCTACAAGTTCAGTTACTTCGATCTACAGTAGCTAGGCTGTGCTGTGACAAAGCCAGTGATGGCAAACTTGTCCCAAAGAGAAGTGTCGCTGGTGGCCTTTACCTTCCAGCCATCATTGGTGTCCATGTACCAGTGGACACCAATATCAGTGTACCGGAGCAGAGTAGGCTTTTGGGCGAAGACTACATATGTAGCCAGTGTCTCCTTGTTGTGGGAGCAGACTGAAGTGTACGTATACAGTGTGTAGTGTGTAATCATGTGTATGTGATGTGATGTGTATGACAAAGTAATTATTAGTCAAAGTTAACTTATGCAACTTGAGTATATGGTCCATTTATATTTGCACTCGGTCCGAGTTTTCTACATGGATGTGAGCTACTGTCACATACTTGTCACTTGACTACCACACTACTGTCACACTATTGTCACTTGACTACCGCACTACTGTCACACTATTGTCACTTGACTACCGGACTACTGTCACACTATTGTCACTTGACTACCGGACTAGTCACACTATTGTCACTTGACTACCGGACTACTGTCACACTATTGTCACTTGACTACCGCACTACTGTCACACTATTGTCATTTGACTACCACACTACTGTCACACTATTGTCACTTGACTACCACACTACTGTCACACTATTGTCACTTGACTACCGCACTACTGTCACACTATTGTCACATGACTACCACACTACTATCACACTATTGTCACTTGACTACCGCACTACTTTCACACTATTGTCACTTGACTACCACACTACTTTCACACTATTGTTACTTGACTACCACACTACTTTCACACTATTGTCACTTGACTACCGGACTACTGTCACACTCTACTCTTAGCTGTAGGGAAAGGTATCACTTGGGTGTTGGGACTGTTGGTCGAATAAAAATGGGTTCATTTAAAAGGAATTGGCTCTTGCGTCTCTCCCTCTTTGTTGCCTTGACCTTGAGCAATGAGCTGTCCTTGTCAACTGTAGCTTCACCCGGAGGGGTGTAGTACAGCCAGTACGGCTCTGTCATGTAGTCGGGCACATAGGTGTGGATGTAGTAGTAGGGATTGTCTTTTGCTTGTGGAATGGATTGTTCTAAAATGAAGGTGGTTGCTTCAGCTTCATCTTCTACAGGCTATAGAGGATTGGGACAGGTTGTGAAACATGTACACACAGCACACAAACGCACGCACACACACACACACACTCACACACACACACACACACACACACACACAGCACACACACACACACACACACACACACAGCACACACACACACACACACACACACACACACACACACACACACACACACATACACACACACCTTGAATGTGACCACTTTGTCGTCACTGTCACTGTCTGTGGTGTCCTCAAGACATAGTACATATTGATACCAGTTCAGTGCAGCAATGACAAAAGGAGTGTGACCGACATCCTCACCTGGACACTTGGTGTACAGAAGAACTGCGGCTGAAAGAGAAAATGGAACGCAAAATATAGTGGAACTCGTTTGAATTCTTAGTGCTGGTAATTAGCAATGGTAGAGTGGTGAGAAGGAAGGTATCAGTGTGCCTTGGAGGTTACAGTACAGCAGTGTACTGTACATATGTAGTACTGTCAGGGTAGTGGAAGCTGTCTAAGACTACTACATCCACTGATGAAGGTAACCGTAGAGTCACCTTCATCAGTGGATGTAGTAGTCTTAGTGACCGTAGAGTCACCGAAACGTCTGGAACAATTATTAACTTTGGCTAGTGTGTAACAGGCAATACGATGTCTAAGAGCAACCTGTGGGCCAGATCTAGCTGATCTTTATAGAGAGGTGGCTGCTCTACAGAAGTAGATTGCAATGCTTTAGTGCTATTTGGGGCCAGGGAGGCTGTCTGTTTTAGAGAGGTGGCTGCCTGACACAGTGACCATCTTAGACAGGTCCCACTGTCTTTTCAACTGGACTATGGATGGGGTGTTGAGTGTGTACATACTATTACATTGGAAGAAATAGTGTTGTACGTTCTCAGGGGTGAAACTCTGTGATTAACGAACCACATAGCTGTGCAGGTAGCTTTGTATAATGAGTTGTCAAAACAGTTCTCCAGAAACAACCATGTACATATAGTATTGTAGGGATGGTTGGTCTAGCCCGCTAGTCCTGACTTCTCAATATTGTGTGTGGACGAAAGAAACTTCTCTTTTGGTCCCACACAAAATGAGAAGTTGGGTCTAGCGGGATAGACTAAGGGTCGCTTTAAGAGGCACTGAGACAAAGCAGTGTAGTGAAGGCAGTGTCCCTTCTTATCATCCCTCCTGGACCTCTGAGTGGGTGACTGTCTCTCTCTGTGATTGTTTGCTTCAGTTTTAGCTAGCTGGTGTAATTGATGTGAGTACAGTGATCAAATGAAAGTAGCACAACCTTTACCATCCCCACATGGAGAGCACTACTGTGCTATGGAGGCTTGTGTACAAAACTTGGCGGGCATTCCTCTCCAGCCACATGCAGGCTTGTGTAGACCCCCCCCCCCCCCCCCCCCTACTGGTCACATGCAGTCTGAACTGGTGTGAATGTGTACACAGCAGCTGCCCAATGTGATACAAAGTGGGTGGATAGGTCTGTGTCCTTTACGAATGTGGGTGACTTGTATAAACAGTGAAAGCCCCTTGGGTTTCAGGATGCTTCCCACAACCTCCCCTCCCCACTGCATGAGGTAGGGAAGGAGACTTGAGCGTGAAGCATCTGGTATATACATGCGTACAATTGTCAAGAAACCCACGGTTTGACCTTCTTCAGTTGCAACATGCAAAGCTGATGATCACAGAACTCACTCGTTGTCCAGTTGAGCTGCTCTGCCTCAGCGTTCTTCCAACAGATGGCCTGTGCTGCACCCACATTGTGAGGATAGATGGGGTAGTGCTCCTGTTCATGTTCGATGGACAGCGTTGTAGCAAACAAGTGGTCCTGTTTGGGGGAGAGGGAGGGGGAGGGAGGAGGGAGAGGGACACTGAGCCGTCTGAAATTTGATCTTGCAGTGGCTTGAGTATGTACATGATGTGTAAGCATGTAAGTGGCCATTTCATCTGTTCTCCCTTTAAGTTTATATTACCATACTGTACACTACGGGAGAGTAGTGCACATGTGTGCATGTGTGTGTGGGGGGGGGAGAGTGTGTGTGTTACACCTATGGTGCATGCTACGTATGTAACAAGTAACACAAGAGAGCATAATTTAGCTCACATCCGTAAACTTGATCCATTTGGGGACCTGTCTCTGCATGAGACATCTGGTCACGTTGTCCAGAGAAGAGTTAGGGATGGCACCAAGCACATTCAAGCTTTCCTTGCTAACCTTTCCAACGTCTGCAGTCATGTGTTGGTACTGAACTGTCCCATCATTATTTATGCACACATCTGTCTCACTATACTGCCTGTCCTCCGCAGCAAGTGGGCATGGCCTTTTAGGGGGTGGGGTTGATGTTCGTGTGTCAACCTGCTCTGTAGCCATATCCAGTCAACTGAAATGATGAGATCCAAGGAGGTTCTTTATATAGGCCACAAACCACAAGATGTCATCAGGGGAAATCCCATGAATATTTATAACAATATTCATTCATACTAAATTCAAACAAGTGTGTGAATAACAATAATTGTAATGGTTCTTAGATATAGTAATCTTACTCTATCTCTATCTTACTGTATACAATCTGTATAGAATCATGTAAACCTACTCTTGATACATAGCTAGTTGGAGCTGCCTGCAAGTTTAGTTACTTCGATCTAGCTAGGCTGTGCTGTGACAAAGCCAGTGATGGCAAACTTGTCCCAAAGAGAAGTACTGCTGGTAGCCTTCACCTTCCAGTCGTCATTGGTGTCCACGTACAACCCAAGTGTCTCCGTGTCATTGGTGATGTGGTCCTGATGCTGTCCTTGCTTAATGAGGAGTTTGGTGAAGAAAGTCTCTGGTGGACTCGTTGCAGGTGTTGGCTGCAATAATAAAAATATGGAAGAGGAGGGAATTGTTGCAGCATGTGTGTGTGTGATGTAAAATTGAATGTGTGTGTACGTATGTGTACTACGTAGTAGTGTATTTACCACACGTGGTCATACATTTCTGGCAGTTGATACAGAGGTTCTTCATGTGCAATGTGCAGCATCGTGAAACTATCATACACTTGTTACAACTACAGGAAGCTCCAATCTTAAACGTTTTGTTACCAGTGCGCTGTCATTCAGGGTTTCATGTCACAATTGTCATTAGTGCCCTAGAATCAGCCACTATGAATACACTCAGTAGTCCAACAGGTGATTCCAACGTGTTTCTTACTGCAAGTTGGCAACATACCTCTCATTGAAACCCTGAAACAACTGCACTGTCTAGAGCAGTGAGAACTGTTGCATCATAGGGTTGAGTAGCTATGGTTACATGCAGATGTTGGCGGACTTTGAACTGATTCGTAGGATGCAGCGATCCTCGACGGAACAGTTTGCAGCAATTGGAAAGGACATGCGTAGATGTTACTAACGTACGTACCTGTACTATTGTAACTGACTCACTGCAAAGACTGTCACTCCTTCGTCAGCAAGAATGCCGTAGGTGCCGAGGTTGCCTGGCGTGTACATCTGAAAGTGATGGTCAGGATCAGGTGTGTTGTGGTCCTGGTATAGGAAATTCACTGCATAGGACCAAATTTATCAAAAGCATACAGTGAGCGAACATAGTCCCCTTGTATAGTACCACACACACACATACATGTATTCTCACATGTACTGTATGTATGTGGTCTAAACATGGTATTATATGGCAATTATGTGCCAACTTTCTTGGTAGCATTGGAGAAGACCAGTACAGTGAACGGCTGAGGTTATGGAGTAGCTGAAGGCTACACATTTAGCAGCGACTAAATTTAGCATTTTGAAAACTCTGGAAAAATTGGAGGATACTAATTTTAGTGAGATTTAAGTTTTTTGCCTGGTTGAAATAAATTTTGATGGTACAAATTATTTTACTGATTTTCCACTACTCGCTAAATTCGCTAAAATTAGTACAAAACAATGTACAGGAGCAATAGCAAACTTCTGGCAAAGCAGTAAATGTGTGGCTGTTACAGTGCATCTGACTTAGTCAGCATTGGCTCTGAGGCCTCTTAATGTGGCACTTTGAACCATGAACCATGTATCTCTGTGTGTACTACCATATTACACGGCATTTAGTGTATTAGCTCATGTGCTTGTACACTAGCTCATGTGCCTGTGTGTGCCAATTCACTTTTGTCCCAGCTGAAATATGAGAGCACTATGCATTCATCTTCTGCTGTTTTTGGCACTCGAATGACAGGTTTGGAGGGATCTGAAGTATCCAAGAACATACGTCTTGCGGTGGTAAGGGAGATTCCACCTGCACTGTATACGTATATGGCTCCAATAAACTGCAGAGTGGGAAGGGGAGAACTGCAACTGAGGAGGAAGGCTACCATATCCTGTACAACACAGTAAAACCTGTCTATAGGGGTCACTGTATGATGCAGCCACCTGTCTAAAACAGGCAGCCTCCCCTAGTCCAAACATTTGATGTACAGTGGAACCTGTCTATAGTGGTCACTGTATAATGCAGCCACCTGTCTAAAGCAGCCAGCCTTCCCTGGTCCAAACATTTGATGTACAGTGGAACCTGTCTATAGTGGTCACTGTATAATGCAGCCACCTGTCTAAAGCAGCCAGCCTCCCCTGGTCCAAACATTTGATGTACAGTGGAACCTGTCTATAGTGGTCACTGTATAATACAGCCACCTGTCTAAAGCAGCCAGCCTCCCCTGGTCCAAACATTTGATGTACAGTAAAACCTGTCTATAGTGGTCACTGTATAATGCAGCCACCTGTCTAAAGCAGCCAGCCTCCCCTGGTCCAAACATTTGATGTACAGTAAAACCTGTCTAAATATGGTCACTGTATAATACAGCCACCTGTCTAAAGCAGTCAGCCTCCCCTGACCCAAACATTTGATGTACAGTGGAACCTGTCTATAGTGGTCACTGTATAATACAGCCACCTGTCTAAAACAGCCAGCCTCCCCTGGTCCAAACATTTGATGTACAGTAAAACCTGTCTAAATATGGTCACTGTATAATACAGCCACCTGTCTAAAGCAGCCAGCCTTCCCTGGTCCAAACATTTGATGTACAGTGGAACCTGTCTATAGTGGTCACTGTATAATGCAGCCACCTGTCTAAAGCAGCCAGCCTCCCCTGGTCCAAACATTTGATGTACAGTAAAACCTGTCTATAGTGGTCACTGTATAATGCAGCCACCTGTCTAAAGCAGCCAGCCTCCCCTGGTCCAAACATTTGATGTACAGTAAAACCTGTCTAAATATGGTCACTGTATAATACAGCCACCTGTCTAAAGCAGTCAGCCTCCCCTGACCCAAACATTTGATGTACAGTGGAACCTGTCTATAGTGGTCACTGTATAATACAGCCACCTGTCTAAAACAGCCAGCCTCCCCTGGTCCAAACATTTGATGTACAATTGAACCTGTCTATAGTGGTCACTGTATAATACAGCCACCTGTGTCAATACTTTGCAGCCAGGTTAATTAGGAGGCCCACAGTTGCCAGGCTTTACTGCTTTAGGTCTTCCATTACACTCAGTAAACAATGACCACCAGGACTTCACCCAATTGTGTTAGTAGTTCGTAATTAGAGGCGGCTAATCATTGCTGTGGATTTCTTGTCTAACGGCGCTAATCTATAGTGTGTCTGTGTGTTCCCTAGTAGCCTACTCCATCCTAACTACAGCCCCTAGCTCAGCTCAGCTCTTTCTCCTTCCACCCATGGCTCCCTGGGGCTTAGTGCACTCACATTCCACAGGTCTGTGGGTGGTGGAAAGAGTTCTGGTGCTCTCTCATTCTGAATGAGTCCCTTGTAGTCAATGTAGGGTGATGCTTGAAGATCATCCACTTGTTCCCAATGAACAGGAGTGGGGTCCACGTCAACGTAAGGGTGGATTCTGCTTTCATACTTATTTAGGCCTCCACTTGCTGCCTCTGCACAATCTGCTCCACTGCCATTCGATCGAAAATGACTTGCAACAGTAGTAGCAGCAGCTGCCCTTCCCTTTAGCTGGCTTCTCAGAGCTGCACGGATTGAGCTCAGTACAAAAGTCGCCATCATCAACTGCTCCTTCCAACTCCTCTCAAGACCAGTGGGGTGGGGTACTTTGCCATATATAGGAACAGATTGCAATGAATGAAGTTAAGGGGGTGTGTCTAAGGAGTAATTTGCACCTGGTGTTTGCATAACCTTAGCTGTGCATTGCAGAGTGGATGCAATGGGGCAGGTTCACCTAGTCATTCAGGTTGTGCATATATATCACACCTACGTATACGCAGTGAAGATAGAGCAGTACTGGAACAGTCCTTACCTCTTGGGCTGCAGTTGTATAAATGAGTTTCTTCTTCCTGCTGTCCACTGCTTGGCTAGAAGCGTGCACTCAAACAATGATGGATTTGAGTGGAAGTATATACCATTTGTACAACCCTGTCCACATGCCCTTGTGAACACACACACACACACACACACACACACACACACACACACTCAGAGAGACAGACACACACACACACACGCACACACACACACATGCCAAACACACACACACACACACACTCTCACAGAGGCACACACACACACACACACACACACACACACACACACACACACACACACACACACACACACACAACTCTCAGAGAGGCAGACACACACACACGCACACACACGCACACACACATGCGCACACACGCACACACTCTCAGAGAGGCAGACACACACACACACACACACATACGCACACACACACACACACACACACACACACACACACACACACACACACACACACACACACACACACACACACACACACACACACACACAAACACACACATACACACACTCACAGAGAGACAGACAGACACATGCACATACACCAAATACATACGTATACACATGTGTATATGTGTGCACGCACACAAACACACACTCTGCGAGGGACATGAAGTGAACAGATTTCTTGTTACCTGCACTGGATTGTCACTGAATTACACAAATGACAGATGTAATATGTACCAGTATGTCCATCACAGCCTGTGATTGATTGGCAAACTGATTATCCAGTGCAGAGATGGCCCAGAAGTGGTGTGGCATTAATCATATTCATAGATTTTTGAGGGACTGTTTGTCATTGATAAGTTTGTCATGATGTAATCATAGTGCTATTGTGTAAGGTCACCCACTTGCACTCCCACTTTTAGTGGAATGCTTTGGTAATAGACCTTGGTTTGAACCTTGCCAATTTTGGTTAGGAGGGAACCCACTGTTTTGGTGAAGGGGATGTTACGGTACCAACTGTGGTGGTATTATTTTGCTAATTGCAGGTCACACTTAAGGGGTAGCCCCACAGTGTGTTCTTGTGTACTGCAGGAATACTGCTCATTTCCCTGTAGCATTGCACTGTATTCTAGCAGAAACGACGTACTGTCATGTTTCTCTGGCAGTTAATGTCAATGCTGCCAAAGTTGCATTGGTACTATGATGCAACCACCACAAACCATAGCAGTATTGGTGGTTGCATCCGTGGCACCTCAAATATCACCCAGTGTACTGTAGCTGCCTGGTGGAGACAATGCAGTCTTATTCTTGGACTAAACCCTCCAAGACCAGGCTACGTAGGTGTACATTCAGCGCTGCACTAGGTGTAATGTGTTGTAGGATAGGTGAATGTAAAGTGGTACGTACTTTACATGTGTGTCTTGAATACGCAAAGAATATGCCATTAACAAACTGATCACTAACTCACGCTGACGTCAGTGTGGCGATGAGATCTTACTTCTCTGACTCTTGTCACTACCCACACATGTGCTGTATATACATTTATATTGTTACTGTGTTGTACTGTAGTGTTGCGTTTATCAACTGTGGACAGTGTAGTGAGCACATCAGGTGAATTTGGGTTAGGGTACATTGTGTGCTGTAGGAATGGCTGCTCTGTTTGCAATGTCCCATGCACTCACTTTGCAGAGGAATGAAGAGCATAATTCAATGCTGCCACACCATCTCTTTAGAGCTAATTAGCAGCTGTCCAAAATGTGTATGCTTCAATCTGTTCATTATGTAAACATTGCAAATGTGTACTTGTACAGTGGGACCCGTCTAAGACAGCCGTCTGCGGACCAGTTATAACTGGCCTTTATAGAGAGGTGGCTGCTCTACAGAGGTAGGCTACAATCCTTTAGTGCTATTTCAGAGAGGTTACTGTCTTACACAATGACCCTCTTAGACAGGTTTGACTGCATACTGTTTACTGTTGATTCAGAAGTGCATACAAGAAGCAGCTGCAAGTGTCCTACAGTCCTGGACAGCTGCTAAAAGCATCTTAACATAATCATGCAGCAGATGGTGTTCTGCATAGAAACATGCAATGACTGCAGTCTCTAGGTTGAAGCATGCTGCCATGTTGTGTACACAAGGACCAGTAGGTCTGCCTAAGTGGAATCCTTTGTCACTCCAAGTGTTGGGCACCTCTCTATTGCAGAGGCTGCCTGCTGTCTGAACTACATTGTGTACATGGGAATAGTGACATCTCTCTATAAAGGTCACCTGATGGAGAACACCTCTCTATTAAAAGACACTGTCTGTTGTCTCCACTACTGTACATTGTGTACATTGCTGGCTGGCTGGATTCGTGGCATCTATACCTATCTATAGAGGGCACCATACTTAGGGACTCCTCTCTGTAATGGACTCTGCTTGCATAGAGCTGTGTACTAATTCCTACCTCTGAATTAGTGACCTTCTACTATAAAGGTCAGATGATGATATTCCAGTGTGTAGGGGATCCACCATATATACTTGTGTGTGGATGTGGGGCGCTCACCTGACCTAAATCAGCCTATACTCTGTACCAATTGGTAGAACAGAATGCAGTGTTTGGTGGTGGCATGCATGGCCAGCCGTCTGGTCTGGTGCTTTTATGGTATATGTATACAGATGACCAGTGTAACATATATATATGTATGCAGGGGATTTTCATGAATGATAAAGATATTCATAGCATAAATTTGATACGTTATACGGTAGTACTTCTGTGTGTATGTATGTATGTGTACATGTTCTACTGTTTCCCTTCCTACTGTAACTACATGTCAGCAAAGTGCAGACTACATGCACTGTGGCTATGTGAATGTAGTGTTCGCCCTAAAGCCCTGTGGGTTATACGTGTACGTACCTACACTATCAGGGCATGAGTCAATCTAGCTACTAAGAGGGGCTTGTTGAAGGCAAAGTGCTCATTGGAGGCGAAGGGATAAGTTTTGTTATTGCAAACTTGTCCCAAAGAGAAGTGCTACTGGTGGCCTTCACCTTCCAGTCATCATTAGTGTCCACCTACAACCCAAGTGTCTCTGTTTCATTGGGGTCCAAACACAGTGAATATTTCTGTGTGGTTTAGCCCCTACACTACTATAGAATGTTCACCTATATACAGTGACATTGTCCTTGTGTGAGGAATTAACATGTCCTGTGTGGTTGTAATAACAGAAGTATCCTCCCCCCCCCCCCCCCCCCCCCCACTGGTAGTTCTTAAAGGGGAACAATTAAGTATTCTATTATACTGCTGATATGGAACCCCACTAAATTGTTATTCCCAGTAGTAAAGGGAGTGGAATGAGGGGCAGTAGCAGTGACCCCCTACTGCTAGTGCCTACAGAATGGCCTTTCTTGGAGGCATCTGCGGCAATACTCATTTCTACTACAGTAATATGTTTGCCCAACCAAGTGCTACAGTGTGACAGCACTGAGGTGCATGGTGACTGTGTAGCTCCTCACTTTGACAAGGAAGAGCTCCTGCATGCATGGCCCATGATGTAGATTTTGTGACACTGAGCATTGGTCTTAGCACTGATTCATGTAGGAAGTTTGTTGGACTCTGGGCAGGCCGTATTTGGGGCCGTTTCACCAGTACAAGTTGTTAGTGTGCAAACGGTTAGTTTGGTCTATTGTACGTATTCCTTCAATTGCAGTACAGCTGTCACAGTGTGCTGGCATGCCTTTCAACAGTCTGGTCCTCTCCCTATGAATATCATTATCACTACCCCCTAAGTGAGGAATGTGAGAAGGTTCAGGGGGACTTTGTTATAAGTTGACCCTTACCCAAATTTGGTTATACAATTTGTGTTACACCATAAAATAGACTAATACTGTTTGCTGTGTTTGTTTCAAATATTGCTGAGACATTGTCAATATGCCTATCTATATACCTACTAGAGTAGGACCATTCACATCAGGAGTAACAAAACCTTTGATTGCAAACTTGTCCCAAAGAGAAGTGTCACTGGTGGCCTTCACCCTCCAGCCATCATTGGTGTGTGTGTGTGTGTGTGTGTGTGTGTGTGTGTGTGTGTGTGTGTGTGTGTGTGTGCGTGTGCGTGCATGTGTGTGTGTGGTACAATGTGTGCAGCAATAATAATAGCACATGGCACCATCACGGTATTATCGTACGTGCATTCCTTTCAGTGTGAAATGCTATTACACCTTAAACTGGCACTGTATGACAATGGTTTGGAGGAGCAGTGTCTATTGTACCAGCCCAGCACAGTGAACTCTTTCTGAAGAGTTTTGTGTACAAGAAAGGATAGCCCTTGCATCATTTTAGTGTACACACCTACACATTCTACATTTGACCACTTGTACAGTAAGTGGTGCCCGGCCAACAGGCTACCAATTTCACACCAAAAATTCTGCAACATTAGTACTAATTAATACTGTGTGAATGCAAGTATTTTAGTATTAATACACCACACGCTGCTCAATCTAATCTAGTGACATTTCTACTCCAATTACACCATCACCTTTGCTGAAATGGGTTCCGTCTTTCATCAATAAATGTTTCTTAAACAAAGTACTCTGCTCAGTCAAAATACACACTATTACAGAGGGAAATCTAAATTAGTAATGTAATGTTGGCCTCATAGGAACAGGCCTGCTATGACCGTACTGTAGGATGGGTCTACCTTGTTTAATTGTTAGAGAGAGTTAGCTCAGAGGATCTGCGTCCTCTTCACCGTGTCCTTCTTTAGCTGTTGCATCCTGTTTGGGTTCAGTTGGAGGGTCTGAATTCTCTTTCCTGGGTGCTGTATTCTGTGGGGTGAAGTCTGTGATCCAGAATCTGCTCCACTGCTGTCTGCGAGATGTGGCTTTCACTATTCCAGCATCGCTATCAACATAGAGACCAATCTCCATGTTCACAAGTCTGATATTGGCAGTGGTCTGATCAAGTGGTTCAATCTGGAAAAGGGTCAATTCCTCCTCAGGTCTTCCATTGGGTGTTGGCTGTGAAGCACAGCACAGTAATGATGAACTCTTTCAGTATTGCAATATTCTGGAATTTCTATAATTATTGAGCTCTGCACTCACCTTAAAGTACACCTCTTCTTCATTCTCCACTACCAGTCCATAGCTGTCCAGGTTGGCTGGCGTGTACAGGTAGAACATAAAGGACCCCCGCCTCATCTCATGGTACACAAAGTTCACTGCGTAAAGAGGTAGACAGTGAGGATGTTAGACGGTCAATATCCAGCCAGCCACTGCCCAGTTCTAAATAGTTTAGTTTGTGTGGAGTGACACTGCAAACCCTTCTTGTACGTAAATCTTGTTTGCATGTGTGCCCATGTGTAGAGGATCACCTCTGTCCCAGGAGTAGGAAGATGACACTATGCCTTCAGGCTCCCCTTGCTGGGGCACTCGCATAAGTGGTTTGGTGGGGTCTGATCCATCAAAGTACACACGCTGATCACCATCTATTTCTGTGTAAAGTCCTCCAGCATACTGCATGCAACAGACAATACCATGTGACAGGAAGTGTATGTTACAATGTGAAAGTGTATAATATCACGTGACCAGAGGTAGATTGTTGCCATGTCAGGAAGTGGGATGCGGTCATGTGACAGGAAGCTATAATGAATTCCATTGGCAATAAGTATACATGCTTATGGGCAGGAATGTGCATGTACAGCGTGCTGTCACACTTCAATATCTTACCACTGTGAAGGGGGGAGTTTGAAAGAGTGATGGTAGTCTCTCTTGTTTGATGATTTTCGGATAGTTGATATAGGGCGTGTTGTATTTACCCAACCTCTCAACCAGTTCCCAGTGTACAACTGTAGATGCACTTGCTGCTGTCAAATTTACCCAGGGCTGTGTAGTAAAGTGTAAGTGATCACACAAATCTGCTCACACAATGTGATTTGCACACAAGTGACTCACGCCACACAAAGTGTTTTGTATTGTGTAATTATGTGAATACTGCCAGGTAACCTAGGTAACAGCCACTACAGTCAGAAGGAACAGTATCGGTACTGACTTGTGTGTGGGTGTACGTAACAGTTTAAGAATATTTGGCACCTTAGTACCGAAGTGTCTATCTTCCTTACAGCCTCACCTCCTCATAGACCTAAGGCACAGTGCAGGTTTGTTGGCTGAGTGTTCCTCATAAGGAGGACAACCTGAGAAAGGGTTGGTTCTCTAATACCAGCTTCACAACAGGGTTGAAACCCTTGCCGACGTTTCGACCAGATGCTCTGGTCTTCTTCAGGGCGAAGATCTTCATCCTGAAGAAGACCAGAGCATCTGGTCGAAACGGCGGCAAAGTTTTCAACCCTGTTGTGAAGCTGGTATTGGAGAACCAACCCTTTCTGATGCCTGAGCCAGCTGAGAAGCCCTAACTTCATTCAAGGATAACCTGGCTAAGCCACTCTAACTAATTGCTGCAATGCCCCCTTCACTCTCCTTCTCCCTCTCCGTATTCCAACCCACCAATACCCTCCTTACACCTTTTCATCTTATCTGGCACTTTCATCTTCTTCTCTCACCTGAGTCATTCTAGCTAGTTTCTGTCCCATCTTGTTCCTTCTTCACCTCTACTCCTCTTCCTGCAGCCAAACTCTGCTTATATATAACAGTAACCATGAATACAATTTAACTAGGCTATGAATGTAATTTGTGGTGGTTTATCTAGTTGTGTAGGTCTGCTAATCCTTATATAGATGTCAGGAAACATGCGTAGGGTGACCCCTCTCCATTGTGTACACACCAGAGGTAGTTATGTAGGGACAGTCTGAAGTAGACCCAAGCATAATGGTTTACTAAAAATTGTGCTCTTTCACTGATTGTTATGTAAACATTTCAAAGTAGCTGGGACAGTTGTCTCATGTGCCAGATGTTGGGGGGACAGGTTAACCCACAAGAATCTGGCAGGAGAGACTACTGAGACAGTAAGTATTAGAGGTGATCTCACCTTAGTTAGGGTGTTCGAGGACGGTACTTTCACACATGCATATTGTGGTTGCTATTGTTAGTCATGTGTGCAGATCCCCCTGGGGAAGGGTATGGTATTATTGTGTATGGCAACTTGTGTCTGGTACAAAATCCTGTAGTGGCCAATCAGATTCGCCGATTGTTATATCACATCAGCCTTAATTTAAAGACATGGCGTTGGCTCACTTGAAGGTATTGTTGGATGTGCTGTGACTTCACTCAGGAACACTCTGAAAGCAGAGAAGAACAAGCCGTACAAGCAAACTTATATGAGTTTGGGCACTCCACACTTTGCTTGCGGCACTGCCACGCTATGGATGACACTGTGCAAGAATTAGCTGCAATCATGCAATTATTACATTCTTATGGCACAAGTTGGCTTATGCAATAATACCAGACCCTTCCCCAGGGGGGTCTGGCATGCGAGACTAGCTGGTTGGTTGGTGAGTGATTTGTACTGTGGATCTGGATGACTTTGTACATTACACTACTTTTGGTCTGAGCCATCTTCAGTGGTAGTGTATAGCTTTCATTGTGTACGAGTGGTTGCCATGATTGCATGATCCATTTCCATCTCCTGGGCCAGTGGGCCACCTGCCACTGATGAGTTGCACAAACTAGTTCTATGAATTTAGTTATGAGAGGGCTACTGCAATGAATATAGTTATTGTGTGTTGGGGTGTGATCAAGTTGTACTCTAGTCTAGTGCGCTAGCCCCACTTTGCCCCCGGGCACTTGCGCCCAGGAAGGTGAAGAGGATCTAGGAAAGTTTGCTAATTGATTTACCTGAGCTCACCAATGGGCTTTCACCAACCGAAATTCGGTCGCCAATATTCATTGTTCGCGGCCGTTAATTCCTAAGCGTGAAAGATATGGCGCTGAGCAAGTTGTGAACTGCAGAAGGGAGCGAGCCCTTGTTGTCATCGGCGATCGATCACCATCTCTGTGCATTTGGGCATGAACGTTTGAAGACTGTACAGTACGAGGTGGTGCACGCACTTCTCCGAGGACAAGACGTCCTTCGTAACGGTTCCCACAGGCTACAGAAAGTCACTGATCTACCAGGTGCTACCCGGGTGTGCAGCGTTTATCCTGGAGAGTCTGGGGAAAGCGGCTACAGCTGTTCCGCTCATACTGGTCGTAAGCCCATTGCTGGCACTGGAATGCGCGTGGAATGCACGTGAAGTAACAATTAATCAAATCAATTAGCAAACTTTCCTAGATCCTCTGCCTTTCTGGGGTAAGTGCCCTGGAGGCAGAGTGGGTCTAGCACACTAGACTATTTGTACTCTTATTATGGTTTATAAGATCCACATGCAATGCATATCATTATAGGGGCTCCAGGTGGCTCTTTCTGTTTGTGCGACCCCCCCATGGCCAGACACATGTACTTGACCATGTATGTTGTATAGCAGGACACATGGTGTTTGTTGTGTGTGTGTGTGTGTGTGTGTGTGTGTGTGTGTGTGTGTGTGTGTGTGTGTGTGTGCACGTGCATGCATGCGTGCGTGTGTGGTGCAATGTGTGCAGCAATAATAATAGCACATGACACCATCACGGTATTATCGTACGTGCATTCCTTTCAGTGTGAAATGCTATTACACCCCAAACTGGCACTGTATGTCAATGGTTTGGAGGAGCAGTGTCCATTGTGCCAGCCCAGCACAGTGAACTCTCTCTGAAGAGTTTTGTGTACAAGAAAGGGTAGCCCTTGCATCATTTTAGTGTACACACCTGCACATTCTACATTTGCCCACTTGTACAATAAGTGGTGTCCAGCCAGCAGGCTACCAACTTCACACCAAAACATTCTGCAACATTAGTACTAATTAATACTGTGTGAATGCAAGTATCTTAGTATTAATACACCGTATGCTGATCGATCTATTGTAGTGACATTTTTACTCCAATTACACCATCACCTTTGCTGAAATGGGTTCTGTCTCTTTTATCAATAAATGTTTCTTAAACAAAGTACTCTGCTCAGTCAAAATACACACTATTACAGAGGGAAATCCAATTAGTAATGTATTGTTGGCCTCATAGGAATAGCCCTGCTATGACTATAACTTTAGGATGGATCTACCTTGTTTAATTATTAGAGAGAGTTAGCTCAGAGGATCTGCGGCCTCTTCCTCGTGTCTTTCTTTAGCTGTTGCATCCTGTTTGCATTCAGTTGGAGGGTCTGAATTCTCTTTCCGGGGTACTGTAACAGTTGCCGTATCCTGTGGGGTGAAGCCTGTGATCTTGAACCTGCTCCACTGCTGTCTGCAAGTTGTGGCTTTCACTATTCCAGCATCGCTATCAACATAGAGACCAATCTCCATGTTCACAACTCTGATATTGGCAGTGGTCTGATCAATCTTGAATAGGGTGAATTCCTCCTCAGTTTTTCCATCGGGTGTTGGCTGTGAAGCAGAGCATAGTAATGATGAACACTTTCGGTTATTGCAATATTCTGGAATTTCTATAGTTATTGAGCTCTGCACTTACCTTAAAGTACACCTCTTCTTCATTCTCCACTACCAGTCCATAGCTGCCCAGGTTGGCTGGTGTGTACAGGTAGATCATAAGGGACCCCAGCCCCATCTCATGGTACACAAAGTTCACTGTGTAAAGAGGTAGACAGTGAGGATGTTAGTCAGTCAATATCCAGCCAGCCACTGCCCAGTTCTAAATAGCTTAGTGTGTGTGGAGTGACACTGCAAACCCTTCTTGTACGTAAATCTTGTTTGTATGTGTCCATGTGTAGAGGATCACCTCTGTCCCAGGGATAGGAAGATGTCACTATGCCCTCTCCTAGCTCCCCTCGCTCCCCTCGCTGGGGCACTCGCATAAGTGGTTTGGTGGGGTCTGATCCATCAAAGTACACACGCCGATCACCATCTGTGTAAAGTCCTCCAGCAAACTGCATGCAACAGACAATAGCATGTGACAGGAAGTGTATGTTACAATGTGAAAGTGTATAATATCACGTGACCAGAGGTAGATTGTTGCCATGTCAGGAAGTGGGATGCGGTCATGTGACAGGAAGCTATAATGAATTCCATTGGCAATAAGTATACATGCTTATGGGCAGGAATGTGCATGTACAGCGTGCTGTCACACTTCAATATCTTACCACTGTGAGGGGGCGAGTTTGAAAGAGTGATGGTAGTCTCTCTTGTTTGATGATTTCCGGATAGTTGATATAGAGCTTGTTGTATCCACCCAACCTCTCAGCCAATTCCCAGTTTACAGCTGGAGATGTGCGTGCTAGTGTCACATCTACCGAGGTCTGTGTAGTAAAGTGTAAGTGATCACACAAACCTGCTCACACAATGTGATTCGCACACGAGTGACTCACACCACACAAAGTGTTTTGTATTGTGTAATTATGTGAATGCTGCCAGGTAACCTAGGTAACAGCCCTTACAGTCAGAAGGAACAGTATCGTTACTGACTTGTGTGTGGGTAACAGTAACGTAACAGTTCAAGAATATTTGGCACCTTAGTACCGAAGTGTCTATCTTCCTTACAGCCTCACCTCCTCGTAGACCTAAGGCACAGTGCAGGTTTGTTGGCTGAGTGTTCCTCCCAAGGAGGAGAACCTGGCTAAGCCACTCTAGCTAATTGCTGCATTGCCCCCTTCACTCTCCTTCTCTCTCTGTGTATTCTATCCCACCAATACCCTCCTTGCACCTTTTCATCTCTTCTGGCACTTCTATCTTCTTCTCTCACTTCAGTCATTCTAGTGAGTTTCTTCCCTGTCTTGTTCCTTCTTCACCTCTACTCCTCTTTGTGCAGCCAAACTCTGCTGATATTATAACACTGACCATGAATACAATTAATACATGGCTATGAATGTAATTTGTGGTTGTTAATCTAGTTGTGTATGTCTGCTAATCCTTATTTAGATGCCAGTAAACATGGGTGGGGTGACCCCTCTTCATTGTGTACACACCAGAGGTAGTTACTTAGTAAAAATGTGTTCTTTCACTGTTTGTTATGTAAACATTTCAAAGTAGCTGGGACAGTTGTCTCATGTGCCAGATGTTGGGGGGACAGGTTAACCCACCCCACAAGAACCTGGCAGGAGAGACTACTGAGACAGTAAGTATTAGAGGTGATCTCACCTTAGTTAGGGGGTTCGGGACGGTACTTTCACACATGCATATTGTGGTTGCTATTGTTAGTCATGTGTGCAGATCCCCCTGGGGTAAGGGTATGGTATTATTGTGTATGGCAACTTGTATCTGGTACGAAATCCTGTAGTGGCCAATCAGATTCGCCGATTGTTTTATCACATCAGCCTTAATTTAAAGACATGGCGTTGGCTCACTTGAAGGTATTGTTGGATGTGCTGTGACTTCACTCAGGAACACTCTGAAAGCAGAGAAGAACAAGCCGTACAAGCAAACTTATATGAGTTTGGGCACTCCACACTTTGCTTGCGGCACTGCCACGCTATGGATGACACTGTGCAAGAATTAGCTGCAATCATGCAATTATTACATTCTTATGGCACCAGTTGGCTTATGCAATAATACCAGACCCTTCCCCAGGGGGTCGGCATGCGAGACTAGCTGGTTGGTTGGTGAGTGATTTGTACTGTGGATCTGGATGACTTTGTACATTACACTACTTTTGGTCTGAGCCATCTTCAGTGGTAGTGTATAGCTTTCATTATGTACAAGTGGTTGCCATGATTGCATGATCCATTTCCATCTCCTGGGCCAGTGGGCCATCTGCTACTGATGAGTTGCACAAACTAGTTCTATGAATTTAGTTATGAGTGTCTGTCCAGGTGCTAAGTTAGTAGTATTTGGGTGATTCCTGTGAGAAAGCTCCACCCAGGACCATAAAAGTTGCTCTACTGCAATGAATGTAGTTATTGTGTGTGGGGGGTGTGATCAAGTTGTACTCTAGTCTAGTGCGCTAGCCCCACTTTGCCCCCCCCCCCCCCCCCCCCGGGCACTTGTGCCCAGGAAAGTGAAGAGGGTCTAGGAAAGTTTGCTAATTGATTTACCTGAGCTGACCAATGGGCTTTCGCCAACCGAAATCCAGTCGCCAATATTCATAGTTTGCAGCCGTTAGTTCCTAAGTGTGAAAGATATGGCGTTGAGCAAGTTGTGGACTGCAGAAGGGAGCGAGCCCTTGTTGTCATCGGCGATCGATCACCATCTCCGTGCATTTGGGCATGAACGTTTGAAGACTGTACAGTACGAGGTGGTGCACGCGCTTCTCCAAGGACAAAACGTCCTTTGTAACGGTTCCCACAGGCTACAGAAAGTCACTGATCTACCAGGTGCTACCCAGGTGTGCAGCGTTTATCCTGGAGAGGCTGGGGAAAGCGGCTACAGCTGTTCCGCTCGTACTGGTCCTAAGCCCATTGCTGGCACTGGAATGCTTGTGGAATGCATGTGAAGTAACGATTAATCAAATCAATTAGCAAACTTTCCTAGACCCTCTTTGCCTTTCTGGGGTAAGTGCCTCCAGACTAGTTGTACTCTTGTGGTGGCTTATCCACAAGCAATGAATATCATTATAGGGGCTCCAGGTGGCACTTCCTGTTTGTGTGCCTCCCCCATGGCCAGACACCAATGATATATACCTCATGTGTACAACAGTGTATATTGTATAGCAGGGCACTATATGTGTGTGCGTGCGTGTGTGGTGCAATGTGTGCAGCAATAATAATAGCACACGACACCATCACGGTATTATCGTACGTGCATTCCTTTCAGTGTGAAATGCTATTACACTCCAAACTGGCACTGTATGACAAAGGTTTGGAGGAGCAGTGTCTATTGTGCCAGCCCAGCACAGTGAACTCTCTCTGAAGAGTTTTGTGTACAAGAAAGGGTAGCCCTTGCATCATTAAATTTTTAGTGTACACACCTGCACATTCTACATTTGCCCACTTGTACAATAAGTGGTGTCCAGCCAGCAGGCTACTAACTTCACACCAAAAAACATTGGTACTAATTAATACTGTGTGAATGCAAGTATTTTAGTATTAATACACCACACGCTGCTCAATCTAATCTAGTGACATTTCTACTCCAATTACACCATCACCTTTGCTGAAATGGGTTCTGTCTTTTATCAATAAATGTTTCTTAAACAAAGTACTCTGCTCAGTCAAAATACACACTATTACAGAGGGAAATCCAATTAGTAATGTAATGTTGGCCTCATAGGAATAGCCCTGCTATGACTATAACTGTAGGATGGATCTACCTTGTTTAATTATTAGAGAGAATTAGCTCAGAGGATCTGCGTCCTCTTCACCGTGTCCTTCTTTAGCTGTTGCATCCTGTTTGCATTCAGTTGGAGGGTCTGAATTCTCTTTCCTGAGTGCTGTAATAGCTGTCGTATTCTGTGGGGTGAAGCCTGTGATCCAGAACCTGCTCCACTGCTGTCTGCTAGATGCAGCTTTCACTATTCCAGCATCGCTATCAACATAGAGACCAATCTCCATGTTCACAAGTCTGATATTGGCAGTGGTCTGATCGAGTGGTTCAATCTGGAATAGGGTGAATTCCTCCTCAGGTTTTCCATCGGGTGTTGGCTGTGTGGCAGAGCACAGTAATGATGAACTCTTTCGGTTATAATTGCAATATTCTGGAATTTCTATAGTTATTGAGCTCTGCACTTACCTTAAAGTACACCTCTTCATTCTCCACTACCAGTCCATAGCTGCCCAGGTTGGCTGGTGTGTACAGGTAGAACATAAAGGACCCCAGCCCCATCTCCTGGTACACAAAGTTCACTGCATAAAGAGGTAGACAGTGAGGATGTTAGTCAGTCAATATCCATCCAGCCACTGCCCAGTTCTGAATAGCTTAGTGTGTGTGGAGTGACACTGCAAACCCTTCTTGTACGTAAATCTTATTTGTATGTGTCCATGTGTAGAGGATCACCTCTGTCCCAGGGATAGGAAGATGTCACTCTGCCTTCAGGCTCCCCTTGCTGGGGCACTCGCATAAGTGGTTTGGTGGGGTCTGATCCTTCAAAGTATACACACCGATCACCATCTATTTCTGTGTGAAGTCCTCCAGCATACTGCATGCAACAGACAATAGCATGTGACAGGAAGTGTGTGCTACTGTGTGCAGGAAGTGTATGTTACAATGTGAAAGAAGTATTATAATACGGGACAGGAAGTAGATTGTTGCCATGTCAGAAAGTGAGATGCTGTCATGTGACAGGAAGCTATAATATATCCCATTATTGTGATTTGCGTGGGCGAATCAAAGGGATTTTGAGTACTTTATATTGCATAATCCTGCAGCATGTTTTATGGCCATTCTGTATGGAAGTTATAGAACGTGTGCATATGCTAGCAATAAGTGCAATCACTCAAACTCCATACTTATGCTTTTAAAGGCATCCTGTCCAGTGCGGTCTACTGAGATTGCGAATTCGAAATTACGTCTTTATTTCTGCTGAAATATGACCTCGCCGCTCCATAAGTGAAAGCCTAGCCTACTACCCATCCTTCGCTTCTGAAAGACGGCAACGAGTGTTCTAACGACAGAGGGAGGGTGCTTCGCTAGTCTCTTTTGCGTCTCTTGAACTGGCAGTCCAAGCGGGCATCTTTGCACTAGCTAGCTAGCTAGCCGAAGGAACAGCAAATATTTGCACTGCTGCTATAGCTATTCACTTTGCTCTTCCTTCCTTCTGACCAGAATGCGAGGCAAGTTAGAATGGAGTCAACCAATCAGATTAGAGGTGACGCAATAGAATTGCCCAAATATGGCTTGCAAATGACACAATCAGAAAATGGAAGACTGCAGGCCGACCATCCGCCCGCGCAATTCACAATAAACCACTTAAAGTTGGTTAGGAGTCCCTTATGGGATTTATGGCATTCGAGGTGAGGTCTTATTGCCTGATACAGGCTTCGCCTCGTGCTATATCAGCAACTCGACTTCACCTCTCGTGCCATAATTCCCATAAGGGACCAACTTCAAGTAATACATAATTATACCTGCTTTAGTAATGTGCATGTACAGCGTGCTGTCACACTTCAATATCTTACCACTGTGAGGGGGCGAGTTTGAAAGAGTGATGGTAGTCTCTCTTGTTTGATGATTTCCGGATAGTCGATATAGGGCTTGTTGTATTTAACCAACATCTCTACAAGTTCCCAGTGTACAGCTGGAGATGTCTGTATCACATCTTCCCAGGGCTGTGTAGTAGAGAGTAAGTGATCACACAAACCTGCTCACACAATGTGATTCGCACACTAGTGACTCACACCACACAAAGTGTTTTGTATTGTGCAATTATGTGAATGCTGCCAGATAACCTAGGTAACAGCCCTTACAGTCAGAAGGAACAGTATCGTTACTGACTTGTGTGTGGGTGTACGTAACAGTTTAAGAATATTTGGCACCTTAGTACCGAAGTGTCTATCTTCCTTACAGCCTCACCTCCTCGTAGACCTAAGGCACAGTGCAGGTTTGTTGGCTGAGTGTTCCTCCCAAGGAGGAGAACCTGCCTAAGCCACTCTAGCTAATTGCTGCAATGCCCCCTTCACTCTTCTTCTTCCTCTCCGTATTCCATCCCACCAATACCCTCCTTACACCTTTTCATCTCTTCTGGCACTTCTATCTTCTTCTTCTCACCTGAGTCATTCTAGTGGGTTTCTGTCCCATCTTGTTCCTTCTTCACCTCTACTCCTCTTTGTGCAGCCAAACTCTGCTTGTCACTGACCATGAATACAATTATTACAAGGCTATGAATGTAATTTGTGGTTGTTTATCTAGTTGTGTACTTCTGCTAATCCTTATTTAGATGACCCCTCTCCATTATGTACACACCAGACGTAGTTAGGGACAGTCTGAGGTAGACCCAAGCGGTAATAGTTTACTAAAAATAGTGTTCTTTCACTGATTGTTATGTAAACATTTCAAAGTAGCTGGGACAGTTGTCTCATGTGCCAGATGTTGGGGGGACAGGTTAACCCAACCCACAAGAACCTGGCAGGAGAGACTACTGAGACAGTAAGTATTAGAGGTGATCTCACCTTAGTTAGGGGGTTCGGGACGGTACTTTCACACATGCATATTGTGGTTGCTATTGTTAGTCATGTGTGCAGATCCCCCTGGGGAAGGGTATGGTATTATTGTGTATGGCAACTTGTGTCTGGTACGAAATCCTGTAGTGGCCAATCAGATTCGCTGATTGTTATATCACATCAGCCTTAATTTAAAGACATGGCGTTGGCTCACTTGAAGGTATTGTTGGATGTGCTGTGACTTCACTCAGGAACACTCAGAAGCAGAGAAGAACGAGCCGTACAAGCAAACTTATATGAGTTTGGGCACTCCACACTTTGCTTGCGGCACTGCCACGCTATGGATGACACTGTGCAAGAATTAGCTGCAATCATGCAATTATTACATTCTTATGGCACCAGTTGGCTTATGCAATAATACCAGACCCTTCCCCAGGGGGGTCTGGCATGCGAGACTAGCTGGTTGGTTGGTGAGTGATTTGTACTGTGGATCTGGATGACTTTGTACATTACACTACTTTTGGTCTGAGCCATCTTCAGTGGTAGTGTATAGCTTTCATTATGTACAAGTGGTTGCCATGATTGCATGATCCATTTCCATCTCCTGGGCCAGTGGGCCATCTGCTACTGATGAGTTGCACAAACTAGTTCTATGAATTTAGTTATGAGAGGGTTACTGCAATGAATATAGTTATTGTGTGTGGGAGGTGTGATCAAGTTGTACTCTTTGTGTGATGCACCTTATGCCTAGTCCTGTTCCCAGCCCCACCTCCGCAAACATGGCTGCTAGCCACAAACGATGAATCTGGTACATTTTGGTACATTTCTTGGCTTGCTGACTCAGCAATGCCAAGATCCTGATGAGCTGATCAGATTGCTAGTGTATTTTATAGTACAGTCAGATCCATGCTTTATTATTATTATACATTATATAGTATTATAATAATATTAAACATTGCCTGTATCTGTGTACATAAGGTAACACCTATGTAGCTCCATGGCTCTACTGCTATATTGGTACATAGGCCACCACAGACTACTTAGGGTAGGTCAGCTAACAACACTCTAATGTGTGTTTGGTACAGACATTACAGAGTTTCTGTGGGGATGTTTCTTAGATCTGTGGGGTGAACCCTATAATCCAAAATTCGCTCCACCTCTGTTGGTCATCTGTGGCTTTCACCTTCCATCCATCTCCACTGTCAATGTATAAAGCAATGTCTTGATTGACAACTTTGATATGGGCTTTGTCCCGATTTAGTGGTTTAATTTCAAATTGTGTCCACTCCGCGGGTGTTGGCTGCGCAGAGAACAGTGTAGATTATTAATGAATGCAATAATTTGGGTTTCCTAGCCGAGCCCACCTTAAAGTACACCTCTTCACTCTCCATAACTAATCCGTAGCTGTGCAAGTTGGCTGGTGTGAATATGTAGAACATAATACTCGACTCTGTTTGCTGGTATACAAAGTTCACTGTGTAAAGAGAGTAGGCGGAGAGATGTTACCCAGCCAATCAGTACCTAATTGTATGTAAGTAGTTTATAGTGTGGACTGAGAAAGTCCGAGTGTGTGACGCTGCTGACCCTTCTTATAAATCATGATTTTACAGTATACGTAGTATGTGAGACTACGCCCTCCCAAACGGCTTGTGTATCCCTGTGCAGAGGATCACCTGAGTCCCAAGGGTAGGCAGATGTCACTGCGTCCTCATCTATCAGTGTCTCTGCCACTCGCATGCAAGGCTTGGAAGGGTTCGAGCCCTCATAGTACACTCGACGAGATTCTCCTTCTGACACTTCTGTGTAAATTCCTCCAGCAAACTGTGTGCAAGAACACATTACTGTGTGACAGGAAGTGATGTGATGCAATGTGGCAGGAAGTGATGTAATACATGCAAAGGGAATGTGTACTGCCCTGTACAGGAAATAGACTAAATCATGCCAGGAATCCACAATGAACCCATATGGAGTAGATGTGCTGTCATACGTACTTTATTCACTCACCACATTGTTGCTTGGGAAGAGCAATGGCAGTCTCTGTTGTTTGATGACTTCCTGGTACTCAATGTAGGGGTTATTGCTAGGATCCAGGCTGTCTACTGATTGCCAGTTCACAGCTGGAGATGTCACAGATGTCCAGAAGCACACGTCTTTCTGTAAATGTAGAAAGTGGTTAATGAGGATACTAGTTACACACAAGTATGTTACAGGGAATTGTGCCCCCCATTCCTCCCTCTTCTCTCCTTATGCCTCCTTCACCCTCACCTTCCCTACACCGCTGTGGCATGTTTCCTTTCTCCACTCTTCACACGTATCATCAATTTCTTACTCACCAAGTTTCTATTCTTGTTTGTGCTCATGCAGGTCTTTACCCCCACAGCTAAATACCACTACTGCCCTCAATGTATGGATATGTTTCCTTTGTGAATGCGATAGTGTGGGTTCTGTTATGTAATCTGATGAGCTGTGTTGAATCCCTTATTTGATGTGAAGGCACTGTCCTTCCACACACATGTCTATCTTCCTTACAGCCTCACCTCCTCATAGACCTAAGGTACAGTGTAGATTTGTTGGCTGGGTGTTCCTCCCAAGGAGGACAACCTGGCTAAGCCACTCTAGCTAATTGCTGCACTGCCCCCTTCACTCTCCTTCTCTGTGTATTCCATCCCACCAATACCCTCCTTACACCTATTCATCTATTCTGGCTCCTTCATCTTTTCTCACCTGAGTCCTTCTAGTGGGCTTCTGTCCCATCTTGTTCCTTCTTCACCTCTACTCCTCTTTGTGCAGAACTGTGCTTATATAAGACAGTAACCATGAATATAATTATTACAAGGCTATGAATGTAATTTGTGGTTGTTTATCTAGTTGTGTAGGTCTACTAATCCTTATATAGATGTCAGGAAACATGCGTAGGGTGACCCCTCTCATTGTGTAGGTAGTTATGTAGGGACAGTCTGAGGTAGACCCAAGCTGGTTTGCTAAAAATAGTGTTCTTTCACTGATTGTTATGTAAACATTTCAAAGTAGCTGGGACAGTTGTCTCATGTGCCAGATGTTGGGGGGACAGGTTAACCCACAAGAATCTGGCAGGAGAGACTACTGAGACAGTAAGTATTAGAGGTGATCTCACCTTAGTTAGGGTGTTCGAGGACGGTACTTTCACACATGCATATTGTGGTTGCTATTGTTAGTCATGTGTGCAGATCCCCCTGGGGAAGGGTATGGTATTATTGTGTATGGCAACTTGTGTCTGGTACAAAATCCTGTAGTGGCCAATCAGATTCGCCGATTGTTATATCACATCAGCCTTAATTTAAAGACATGGCGTTGGCTCACTTGAAGGTATTGTTGGATGTGCTGTGACTTCACTCAGGAACACTCTGAAAGCAGAGAAGAACAAGCCGTACAAGCAAACTTATGTGAATTTGGGCACTCCACACTTTGCTTGCGGCACTGCCACGCTATGGATGACACTGTGCAAGAATTAGCTGCAATCATGCAATTATTACATTCTTATGGCACCAGTTGGCTTATGCAATAATACCAGACCCTGCCCCAGGGGGTCTGGCATGTGAGACTAGCTGGTTGGTTGGTGAGTGATTTGTACTGTGGATCTGGGTGACTTTGTACATTACACTACTTTTGGTCTGAGCCATCTTCAGTGGTAGTGTATAGCTTTCATTGTGTACGAGTGGTTGCCATGATTGCATGATCCATTTCCATCTCCTGGGCCAGTGGGCCACCTGCTACTGATCAGTTGCACAAACTAGTTCTATGAATTTAGTTATGAGAGGGCTACTGCAATGAATATAGTTATTGTGTGTGGGGGTGTGATCAAGTTGTACTCTAGTCTAGCGCGCTAGCCCCACTTTGCCCCCGGGCACTTGCGCCCAGGAAGGTGAAGAGGATCTAGGAAAGTTTGCTAATTGATTTACCTGAGCTGACCAATGGGCTTTCGCCAACCGAAATTCAGTCGCCAATATTCATCGTTCGCGGCCGTTAATTCCTAAGCGTGAAAGATTTGGCGCTGAGCAAGTTGTGAACTGCAGAAGGGAGCAAGCCCTTGTTGTCATCGGCGATCGATCACCATCTCCGTGCATTTGGGCATGAACATTTAAAGACTGTACAGTACGCTTCTCCGAGGACAAGACGTCTTCGTAACGGTTCCCACAGGCTACAGAAAGTCACTGATCTACCAGGTGCTACCCGGGTGTGCAGCGTTTATCCTGGAGAGGCTGGGGAAAGCGGCTACAGCTGTTCCGCTCGTACTGGTCGTAAGCCCATTGCTGGCACTGGAATGCGCGTGGAATGCACGTGAAGTAATAATTAATCAAATCAATTAGCAAACTTTCCTAGACCCTCTTTGCCTTTCTGGGGTAAGTGCCCTGGAGGCAGAGTGGGTCTAGCACACTCGACTATTTGTACTCTTATTATGGTTTATAAGATCCACATGCAATGCATATCATTATAGGGGCTCCAGGTGGCTCTTTCTGTTTGTGCGACCCTCCCATGGCCAGACACATGTACTTGACCATGTATGTTGCATAGCAGGACACATGGTGTTTCTGTGTGTGTGTGTGTGTGTGTGTGTGTGTGTGTGTGTGTGTGTGTGTGTGTGTGTGTGTGTGTGTGTGTGTGTGTGTGTGTGTGTGCATGCGGGTGTGTAGTGCAATGTGTGCAGCAATTATAATAGCACATGGCACCATCACGGTATTATCATACGTGCTTCCTTTCAGTGTGAAATGCTACTACACCCCAAACTGGCACTGTATGACAAAGGTTTGGAGGAGCTGTGTCCATTGTACCAGCCCAGCACAGTGAACTCTCTCTGAAGAGTTTTGTGTACAAGAAAGGGTAGCCCTTGCATCATTAAATTTTTAGTGTACACACCTGCACATTCTACATTTGCCCACTTGTACAATAAGTGGTGTCCAGCCAGCAGGCTACTAACTTCACACCAAAAAACATTGGTACTAATTAATACTGTGTGAATGCAAGTATCTTAGTATTAATACACCACACGCTGCTCAATCTAATCTAGTGACATTTCTACTCCAATTACACCATCACCTTTGCTGAAATGGGTTCTGTCTTTTATCAATAAATGTTTCTTAAACAAAGTACTCTGCTCAGTCAAAATACACACTATTACAGAGGGAAATCCAATTAGTAATGTATTGTTGGCCTCAAAGGAATAGCCCTGCTATGACTATAACTGTAGGATGGGTCTACCTTGTTTAATTATTAGAGAGAATTAGCTCAGAGGATCTGTGTCTTCTTCCTCGTGTCCTTCTTTAGCTGTTGCATCCTGTTTGCATTCAGTTGGAGGGTCTGAATTCTCTTTCCAGGGTACTGTAACAGTTGCCGTATCCTGTGGGGTGAAGCCTGTGATCTTGAACCTGCTCCACTGCTGTCTGCTAGATGTGGCTTTCACTATTCCAGCATCGCTATCAACATAGAGACCGATCTCCATGTTCACAAGTCTGATATTGGCAGTGGTCTGATCAAGTGGTTCGATCTGGAATAGGGTGAATTCGTCCTCAGGTTTTCCATTGAGTGTTGGCTGTGAAGCACAGCACAGTAATGATGAACACTTTCAGTTATTGCAATATTCTGGAATTTCTATAGTTATTGAGCTCTGCACTTACCTTGATGTACACCTCTTTATTCTCCACTACCAGTCCATAGCTGCCCAGGTTGGCTGGCGTGTACAGGTAGAACATAAAGGACCCCAGCCCCATCTCCTGGTACACAAAGTTCACTGCATAAAGAGGTAGACAGTGAGGATGTTAGTCAGTCAATATCCATCCAGCCACTGCCCAGTTCTGAATAGCTTAGTGTGTGTGGAGTAACACTGCAAACCCTTCTTGTACGTAAATCTTATTTGTATGTGTCCATGTGTAGAGGATCACCTCTGTCCCAGGGATAGGAAGATGTCACTCTGCCTTCAGGCTCCCCTTGCTGGGGCACTCGCATAAGTGGTTTGGTGGGGTCTGATCCTTCAAAGTATACACACCGATCACCATCTATTTCTGTGTGAAGTCCTCCAGCATACTGCATGCAACAGACAATAGCATGTGACAGGAAGTGTGTGCTACTGTGTGCAGGAAGTGTATGTTACAATGTGAAAGAAGTATTATAATACGGGACAGGAAGTAGATTGTTGCCATGTCAGAAAGTGAGATGCTGTTATGTGACAGGAAGCTATAATATATCCCATTATTGTGATTTGCGTGGGCGAATCAAAGGGATTTTGAGTACTTTATATGGCATAATCCTGCAGCATGTTTTATGGCCATTCTGTATGGAAGTTATAGAACGTGTGCATATGCTAGCAATAAGTGCAAGCACTCAAACTCCATACTTATGCTTTTAAAGGCATCCTGTCCAGTGCGGTCTACTGAGATTGCGAATTCGAAATTACGTCTTTATTTCTGCTGAAATATGACCTCGCCGCTCCATAAGTGAAAGCCTAGCCTACTACCCATCCTTCGCTTCTGAAAGACGGCAACGAGTGTTCTAACGACAGAGGGAGGGTGCTTCGCTAGTCTCTTTTGCGTCTCTTGAACTGGCAGTCCAAGCGGGCATCTTTGCACTAGCTAGCTAGCTAGCCGAAGGAACAGCAAATATTTGCACTGCTGCTACAGCTATTCACTTTGCTCTTCCTTCCTTCTGACCAGAATGCGAGGCAAGTTAGAATGGAGTCAACCAATCAGATTAGAGATGACGCAATAGAATTGCCCAAATATGGCTTGCAAATGACACAATCAGAAAATGGAAGACTGCAGGCCGACCATCCGCCCGCGCAATTCACAATAAACCACTTAAAGTTGGTTAGGAGTCCCTTATGGGATTTATGGCATTCGAGGTGAGGTCTTATTGCCTGATACAGGCTTCGCCTCGTGCTATACTGTATCAGCAACTAGACTTCACCTCTCGTGCCATAATTCCCATAAGGGACCAACTTCAAGTAATACATACTTATACCTGCTTTAGTAATGTGCATGTACAGCATGCTGTCACACTTCAATATCTTACCACTGTGAGGGGGTGAGTTTGAAAGAGTGATGGTAGTCTCTCTTGTTTGATGATTTCCGGATAGTTGATATAGGGCTTGTTGTATTTAACCAACATCTCTACAAGTTCCCAGTGTACAGCTGGAGATGTCTGTATCACATCTTCCCAGGGCTGTGTAGTAGAGAGTAAGTGATCACACAAACCTGCTCACACAATGTGATTCGCACACTAGTGACTCACACCACACAAAGTGTTTTGTATTGTGCAATTATGTGAATGCTGCCAGATAACCTAGGTAACAGCCCTTACAGTCAGAAGGAACAGTATCGTTACTGACTTGTGTGTGGGTGTACGTAACAGTTTAAGAATATTTGGCACCTTAGTACCGAAGTGTCTATCTTCCTTACAGCCTCACCTCCTCGTAGACCTAAGGCACAGTGCAGGTTTGTTGGCTGAGTGTTCCTCCCAAGGAGGAGAACCTGCCTAAGCCACTCTAGCTAATTGCTGCAATGCCCCCTTCACTCTTCTTCTTCCTCTCCGTATTCCATCCCACCAATACCCTCCTTACACCTTTTCATCTCTTCTGGCACTTCTATCTTCTTCTTCTCACCTGAGTCATTCTAGTGGGTTTCTGTCCCATCTTGTTCCTTCTTCACCTCTACTCCTCTTTGTGCAGCCAAACTCTGCTTGTCACTGACCATGAATACAATTATTACAAGGCTATGAATGTAATTTGTGGTTGTTTATCTAGTTGTGTACTTCTGCTAATCCTTATTTAGATGACCCCCTCTCCATTATGTACACACCAGAGGTAGTTAGGGACCATCTGAGGTAGACCCAAGCGTAATGGTTTACTAAAAATAGTGTTCTTTAACTGATTGTTATGTAAACATTTCAAAGTAGCTGGGACAGTTGTTTCATGTGCCAGATGTTGGGGGGACAGGTTAACCCACAAGAACCTGGCAGGAGAGACTACTGAGACAGTAAGTATTAGAGGTGATCTCACCTTAGTTAGGGTGTTCTAGGACGGTACTTTCACACATGCATATTGTGGTTGCTATTGTTAGTCATGTGTGCAGATCCCCCTGGGGAAGGGTATGGTATTATTGTGTATGGCAACTTGTATCTGGTACGAAATCCTGTAGTGGCCAATCAGATTCGCCGATTGTTATATCACATCAGCCTTAATTTAAAGACATGGCGTTGGCTCTCTTGAAGGTATTGTTGGATGTGCTGTGACTTCACTCAGGAACACTCTGAAAGCAGAGAAGAACAAGCCGTACAAGCAAACTTATATGAGTTTGGGCACTCCACACTTTGCTTGCGGCACTGCCACGCTATGGATGACACTGTGCAAGAATTAGCTGCAATCATGCAATTATTACATTCTTATGGCACAAGTTGGCTTATGCAATAATACCAGACCCTTCCCTGGGGGGTCTGGCATGCGAGACTAGCTGGTTGGTTGATGAGTGATTTGTACTGTGGATCTGGATGACTTTGTACATTACACTACTTTTGGTCTGAGCCATCTTCAGTGGTAGTGTATAGCTTTCATTATGTACGAGTGGTTGCCATGATTGCATGATCCATTTCCATCTCCTGGGCCAGTGGGCCATCTGCTACTGATCAGTTGCACAAACTAGTTCTATGAATTTAGTTATGAGAGGGCTACTGCAATGAATATAGTTATTGTGTGTGGGGGGTGTGATCAAGTTGTACTCTTTGTGTGATGCACCTTATGCCTAGTCCTGTTCCCAGCCCCACCTCCGCAAACATGGCTGCCACCCACAAACGATGAATCTGGTACATTTTGGTACATTTCTTGGCTTGCTGACTCAGCAATGCCAAGATCCTGATGAGCTGATCAGATTGCTAGTGTATTTTATAGTACAGTCAGATCCATGCTTTATTATTATTATACATTATATAGTATTATAATAATATTAAACATTGCCTGTATCTGTGTACATAAGGTAACGCCTATGTAACTCCATGGCTCTACTGCTATATTGGTACATAGGCCACCACAGACTACTTAGGGTAGGCTAGCTAACGACACTCTAATGTGTGTTTGGAACAGACATTACAGAGTTTCTGTGGGGATGTTTCTTAGATCTGTGGGGTGAACCCTACAATCCTAAACTCGCTCCACCTCTGTTGGTCATCTGTGGCTTTCACCTTCCATCCATCTCCCCTGTCAATGTATAAAGCAATGTCTTGATTGACAACTTTGATATGGGCCTTTTCCTGATCTAGTGGTTTAATTTCAAATTGTGTCCACTCCGCGGGTGGTGGCTGCGCAGAGAACAGTGTAGATTATTAGTGAATGCAATGATTTGGGTTTCCTAGCTGAGCCCACCTTAAAATACACCTCTTCACTCTCCATAACTAATCCGTAGCTGTGCAAGTTGGCTGGTGTGAATATGTAGAACATAATACTGAAGCTCGACTCTGTTTGCTGGTATACAAAGTTCACTGTGTAAAGAGAGTAGGCGGAGAGATGTTACCCAGCCAATCAGTGCCTAATTGTACGTACGTAAGTAGTTTATAGTGTGGACTGAGAAAGTCCGAGTGTGTGACGCTGCTGACCCTTTTTATAAATCATGATTTTACAGTATACGTAGTATGTGAGACTACGCCCTCCCAAACGGGTTGTGTGTCCCTGTGCAGAGGATCACCTGAATCCCAAGGGTAGGCTGATGTCACTGCGTCCTCATCTATCGGTGTCTCTGCCACTCGCATGCAAGGTTTGGAAGGGTTCGAGCCCTCATAGTACACTCGACGAGATTCACCTTCTGACACTTCTGTGTAAATTCCTCCAGCAAACTGTGTGCAAGAACATATTACTGTGTGACAGGAAGTGATGTGATGCAATGTGGCAGCAAGTGATGTAATACATGCAAAGGGAATGTGTACTGCCCTGTACAGGAAATAGACTAAATCATGCCAGGAATCCACAATGAACCCATATGGAGTAGATGTGCTGTCATACGTACTTTATTCACTCACCACATTGTTGCTTGGGAAGAGCAATGGCAGTCTCTGTTGTTTGATGACTTCCTGGTACTCAATGTAGGGGTTATTGCTAGGATCCAGGCTGTCTACTGATTGCCAGTTCACAGCTGGAGATGTCACAGATGTCCAGGGACACAAGTCTTTCTGTAAATGTAGAAAGTGGTTAATGAGGATACTAGTTACACACAAGTATGTTACAGGGAATTGTGCCCCCCCATTCCTCCCTCTTCTCTCCTTATGCCTCCTTCACTTTCACCTTCCCTACACAGCTGTGGCATGTTTCCTTTCTCCACTCTTCATACATATCATCAATTTCTTACTCACCAAGTTTCTATTCTTGTTTGTGCTCATGCAGGTCTTTACCCCCACAGCTAACCACCACTACTGCCCTCAATGTATGGATATGTTTCCTTTGTGAATGCGATAGTGTGGGTTCTGTTATGTAATCTGATGAGCCGTGCTGAATCCCTTATTTGATGTGAAGGCACTGTCCTTCCACACACACGCAGATTACACATGATTAATGCATAGGGGTGCATCCAGGTAGTCAGTTCCCCACGCTAGAAAGCTGATGGGGGAAGTGCATCTCTTTGTAGACTTGGTGCTTTTCTGTGTGACGAAGTAAGTCACTTACTTGGACATTGTATGATTACGGGACCTTCACCCACGATTCCACCTGGCACCTGGGTGGATGCAGATGTGTGTCTCCTAGTAGTGCCTGGAGTACTGTGCCACTCTTCCACTCAACCCAATCTGCCCACCAATATCCTTTAGTTCTTAACCCCTCCTCCCTTCACTCTCTCAACCCACCCTCCCTCACCCGAATGTGATGTCTGTGGGAGTGTTTCTGTCCCATCTTTCTTCCCTTCTGACCAAACTGTACTAGCTGTGGAATCCTCAGTCACCAGTCCCCTCTGTACTTGTGTTGACACTCCAACTAGCACATCTTTTTATACCAGGTTAATTGCATTCCTGTGTTAGCTAACAGCTCTAGATCTAGGGCTGTCATGTCTGCTACTGTATCCTACGTATTACACAATTGCATTAATGTATGAAGTTGCAGGGATTGACTATACTATAACTACTTGAGTGTCAGTTTGCACTCACAATGCCCACCCTCTGCAACTTGCACTGGTGGGATCTTTTTCAATGCAGCACTAGTGCATATACTCATGCACTCTTTGCAGCTTGCACTGTGTGCTATTACACTCCAAACTGGCACTGTATGTCAAAGGTTTGGAGGAGCAGTGTCCATTGTACCAGCCCAGCACAGTGAACTCTTGCTGAAGAGTTTTGTGTACAAGAAAGGGTAGCCCTTGCATCATTTTAGTGTACACACCTACACATTCTACATTTGCCCACTTGTACAGTAAGTGGTGTCCAGCCAGCAGGCTACTAACTTCACACCAAGAAATTCTGCAACGTTAGTACTAATTAATACTGTGTGAATGCAAGTATCTTAGTATTAATACACCATACACTGCTCAATCTAATCTAGTGACATTTCTACTCCAATTACACCATCACCTTTGCTGAAATGGGTTCCGTCTCTTTTATCAATAAATGTTTCTTAAACAAAGTACTCTGCTCAGTCAAAATACACACTATTACAGAGGGAAATCCAATTAGTAATGTAATGTTGGCCTTATAGGAATAGCCCTGCTATGACTATAACTGTAGGATGGGTCTACTTTGTTTAATTATTAGAGAGAGTTAGCTCAGAGGATTTGCGTCCTCTTCACCGTGTCCTTCTTTAGCTGTTGCATCCTGTTTGGATTCAGTTGGAGGGTCTGAATTCTCTTTCCTGAGTGCTGTAATAGCTGTCGTAATCTGTGGGGTGAAGCCTGTGATCCAGAACCTGCTCCACTGCTGTCTGCTAGATGCAGCTTTCACTATTCCAGCATCGCTATCAACAGAGAGGCCAATCTCCATGTCCACAACTTTGATATTGGCAGTGGTCTGATCAAGTGGTTCAATCTGGAATAGGGTGAATTCCTCCTCAGGTCTTCCATTGAGTGTTGGCTGTGAAGCACAGCATGGTAATGATGAACACTTTCAGTATTGCAATATTCTGGAATTTCTATAATTATTGAGCTCTGCACTTACCTTAAAGTACACCTCTTCTTCATTCTCCACTACCAGTCCATAGCTGTCCAGGTTGGCTGGCGTGTACAGGTAGAACATAAAGGACCCCCGCCTCATCTCATGGTACACAAAGTTCACTGCGTAAAGAGGTAGACAGTGAGGATGTTAGACGGTCAATATCCAGCCAGCCACTGCCCAGTTCTAAATAGTTTAGTTTGTGTGGAGTGACACTGCAAACCCTTCTTGTACGTAAATCTTTATTGTCAGTGTGTCCATGTGTAGAGGATCACCTCTGTCCCAGGGATAGGAAGATGTTACTATGCCTTCAGGCTCCCCTTGCTGGGGCACTCGCATAAGTGGTTTGGTGGGGTCTGATCCTTCAAAGTACACACGTTGATCACCATCTGTGTAAAGACCTCCAGCAAACTGCATGCAACAGACAATAGCATGTGACAGGAAGTGTGTGCTACCATGTGCAGGAAGTGTATGTTACAATGTGAAAGTGTATAATATCAAGTGACCAGAGGTAGATTGTTGCCATGTCAGGAAGTGGGATGCTGTCATGTGACAGGAAGCTATAATGAATCCCAATAATTATATATACATGCTTATGGGCAGGAATGTGCATGTACTTCAATATCTTACCACTGTGAGGGGGCGAGTTTGAAAGAGTGATGCTAGTCTCTCTTGTTTGATGATTTCCGGATAGTTGATATAGGGCTTGTTGTATTTAGTCAACATCTCAACCAGTTCCCAGTGTACAGCTGGAGATGCGCTTGCTGGTGTCAAATGTACCCAGGGCTGTGTAGTAGAGTGTAAGTGATCACACAAATCTGCTTGCACAATGTGATTCGCACACTAGTGACTCACACCACACAAAGTGTTTTGTATTGTGTAATTATGTGTACTGGCAGAGGAGGGGGCCTTCGGCGCCCTCCTCTGCTCCAGAACCCAACGCAGGTGCTTCCAATGCCAGTGCTTCTGATGCAAAGCACTTCCAAACCTGGCTACTGAGTGACGCTGCAGTTGCAGTTAGAGTTGCACACAGTTGACTCCTCGTCCACCATGAATCACCTTCTGCAAGGTCAAGCGTCTTGTATTGCCCTCCAAATTAAACAGAATTGACTCATGATGGCCCTTTTGAGCTGATTCTTGGTTGTTCTCTTGAGTTGACTCCTGGTTGGTCCTTTGAGCTGACTCCCCTCGAGCTGGCTCCTGCTTTTCCCCTGGTCTGACTCCTGTCTGTGAAGGTTGAGTGATGGTCTTGGAGTTTTGACAGTTATCGTCGGTTCCTAAGAGCTCTCATCATCCCTGAATGTCTTGACTTCTTGGTTAGTCCGGTGCTGCCCTTAATGTTCGGCATATGCGCACTGCAACGGTTGCAAATTGCTTTGTTTGGAAGAAACGTATTACGATGACGTCATGAGATCATTGCGCAAGCCTAAAACCGCAAAAAAAAAATGGAGGGCGGAAGTTGGGCCGGGAACGAGACTAATAGTAACGTATGGCGAGTTGGCGCAAAACCTTCACATTTTCGCAGGAAACCCCAGCCGAGGATACCCTCCGGATAGCGCTTTCACATTAGGACCGCGTTTTCTGCGAACCCTCCGCACGGTTCCGGAGATTAGTGCGGACAAAAAACCGGCCTAGCTCAGTCTCTGTTGTTTGATGACTTCCTGGTACACAATGTAGGGGTTATTGTGAGGATCCAGGCTGTCTACTGGTTGCCAGTGCACATGCAACTGGAGATGTCACAGATGTCCAGGGACACATGTCTTTCTGGAAATGTAGAAAGTGGTCAATGAGGATACTAGTTACACACAAGTATGTTACAGGGAATTGTGCCCCCCATTCCTCCCTCTTCTCTCCTTATGCCTCCTTCGCCCCACTGCTGTGGCATGTTTCCTTTCTCCACTCTTCATATCATCAATTTCTTACTCACCAAGTTTCTATTCTTGTTTGTGCTCATGCAGGTCTTTACCCCCACAGCTAACCACCACTACTGCCCTCAATGTATGGATATGTTTCCTTTGTGAATGCGATAGTGTGGGTTCTGTTATATAATCTGATGAGCTGTGTTGAATCCCTTATTTGATGTGAAGGCACTGTCCTTCCACACACACAGATTACACATGATTAATGCATAGTGGTGCATCCAGGTAGTCAGTTCCCCACGCTAGAAAGCTGATGGGGGAAGTGCATCTCTTTGTAGACTTGGTGCTTTTCTGTGTGACGAAGTAAGTCACTTACTTGGACATTGTATGATTACGGGACCTTCACCCACGATTCCACCTGGCACCTGGGTGGATGCAGCTTTGTGTCTTTTAGTAGTGCCTGGAGTACTGTGCCACTCTTCCACTCAACCCAATCTGCCCACCAATATCCTTTAGTTCTTAACCCCTCCTCCCTTCACTCTCTCAACCCACCCTCCCTCACCCGAATGTGATGTCTGTGGGAGTGTTTCTGTCCCATCTTTCTTCCCTTCTGACCAAACTGTACTAGCTGTGGAATCCTCAGTCACCAGTCCCCTCTCTGTACTTGTGTTGACACTCCAACTAGCACATCTTTTTATACCAGGTTAATTGCATTCCTGTGTTAGCTAACAGCTCTAGATCTAGGGCTGGCATGTCTGCTACTGTATCCTATTACACAATTGCATTAATGTATGAAGTTGCAGGCATTGACTATACTGTAACTACTTGAGTGTCAGTTTGCACTCGTAATGCCCACCCTCTGCAACTTGCACTGGTGGGATCTTTTTCAATGCAGCACTAGTGCATATACTCATGCACTCTTTGCAGCTTGCACTGTGTGCTATTACACTCCAAACTGGCACTGTATGACAATGGTTTGGAGGAGCAGTGTCCATTGTACCAGCCCAGCACAGTGAACTCTTGCTGAAGAGTTTTGTGTACAAGAAAGGGTGCCCTTGCATCATTTTAGTGTACACACCTACACATTCTACATTTGCCCACTTGTACAGTAAGTGGTGTCCAGCCAGCAGGCTACCAACTTCACACCAAAAAATTCTGCAACATTAGTACTAATTAATACTGTGTGAATGCAAGTATTTTAGTATTAATACACCATACACTGCTCAATCTAATCTAGTGACATTTCTACTCCAATTACACCATCACCTTTGCTGAAATGGGTTCTGTCTTTTATCAATAAATGTTTCTTAAACAAAGTACTCTGCTCAGTCAAAATACACACTATTACAGAGGGAAATCCAATTAGTAATGTAATGTTGGCCTCAAAGGAATAGCCCTGCTATGACTATAACTGTAGGATGGGTCTACCTTGTTTAATTATTAGAGAGAGTTAGCTCAGAGGATCTGCGTCCTCTTCCCCTTTAGCTGTTGCTTCACATTCAGTTGAAGAGTCTGAATTCTCTTCCCAGAGTACTTCAATAGCTGTCGCATTCTGTGGGGTGAAGCCTGTAATCTTGAACCTGCTCCACTGCTGTCTGCTAGATGTGGCTTTCACTATTCCAGCATCGCTATCAACAGAGAGACCAATCTCCATGTTCACAGCTCTGATATTGGCATACATCTGATCAAGTGGTTCAATCTGGAATAGGGTGAATTCTTCCTCAGGATTTCCATTGAGTGTTGGCTGTGAAGCAGAGCACAGTAATGATGAACACTTTCGGTTATTGCAATATTCTGGAATTTCTATAGTTATTGAGCTCTGCACTTACCTTAAAGTACACCTCTTCTTCATTCTCCATTACCAGTCCATAGCTGCCCAGGTTGGCTGGCGTGTACAGGTAGAACATAAAGGACCCCAGTCCCACCTCCTGGTACACAAAGTTCACTGCATAAAGAGGTAGACAGTGAGGATGTTAGTCAGTCAATATCCAGCCAGCCACTGCCCAGTTCTGAATAGCTTAGTGTGTGTGGAGTGACACTGCAAACCCTTCTTGTACGTAAATCTTATTTGTATGTGTCCATGTGTAGAGGATCACCTCTGTCCCAGGGATAGGAAGATGTCACTATGTCTTCAGGCTCCCCTCCCTTGCTGGGGCACTCGCATAAGTGGTTTGGTGGGGTCTGATCCTTCAAAGTACACACGCTGATCACCATCTGTGTAAAGACCTCCAGCAAACTGTGATTGTGTGTGTGTGTGTGTCTGTGTGCGTGCGCGCGTGTGTGTGTGTGTGTGTGTGTGTGTGTGTGCGCGCGCATGTGTGTGTGCATGTGTGTGGATGTGATGTGGCATCATGTGACAGGAAGTGACTGGTTGATGGCATGTGACAGGAATCCATGATAAAGACGCACACACAGTCGGTATGCCGTTATTCTCTCACCACAGACTTGTATTTTGGAAAGAGCATTGGTAATCTTTCTTTTTTGATGATTGCAGGATAGTCAATATAGGGCTTGTTGTATTTATCCAGACTGTCCACCAGTTCCCAACTTACCGGAGACTTCAAATGTATGCTTGGGACCAGCTTCTTCCAGGCCTGTGGTGCCACCTCATTTTTAGGCGCCAAATCTGTCCAGTGCTGTAAAATGTCAATGGGGGAGTATTTATGCAAGCATTCTCCCACATAAGGTGTGGGCATGCCACATAATGCAACACTGTGTAAGGTGAGGTAGGTAAGTAGAATGTTAGCATCAGGTCCCACTTAATTGTGTTAAATCTTGAATAGCAGCTGCCTTGAGTGCTTGGTTCATTTGCAGCTGTCCTTGTATAAACATACACAGTTGAACAGTAAACAAGTACAAAATGTGCAGTTTGTGCAAGAAACAGCAGCAGGTGGTTCCTAGTTTAGACAATTGCAACAAATCACGATGTAGCAGATCATTATATTCTACTTTTCAGCATGTTTAGTGCAGTCATGCAATTGCTGACACGTATGATTGTGTACACGGCTGATCTCTGTCACCCTTCTGTAGCCTAGGTGACAGGTGACCTTCATAAATGTCACTTTACATAAAGGATAATACAGGCAGGACAGTTGTTATGCCACAAATTGAAGAAAGCCACGTACTCTGGAACGATTGTTCTTGGTTTGTGGCATAGCGTTGCTTACCAGTTCATATGAGCAGTGATCAGCATAACTCCCGTGACAAGATGGAACGCCTTGGCATGGCTCTGCTCAGTTGCACAAGGCAAGACCAAGTATTGTTGCCCCTTCATGCTGTAATTTTACTGTCCCTTCTGCTCTTCTGCTGGGTCACAGATGCCCCTCTCCCTCTTCTCTCCTCCTCACTCTTCCCACCTTCCCTCCCTTGTCGGTGCTTACCTTACTGCTGTGGGCATCTTCTTGCCCCATCTTCCTCACACCACTAGTTGTACTCTCCATTGATTCTTCGCTCATCAAATTTCTCACTCCCGGCTTGCTCATACAAATGTGTGCTGTTAGCTGGTGCTACAGGCGTGGGGCTATAAATCCAATTTGGGTGAACTTGTTTGGACTCTTTTATACTTATAGCATTAGTATATGTTGAATGTGTGGGTATTACACTTCCAGGCACAGAAAACATGGTAATGCATGTGGGTGCACCCCTGTTATTCCCCTTGGCATGGGGCTATAAATCCAATTTGGGTGAACTTGTTTGGACTCTTTTATACTAATAGCATTAGTACAGTATATGTTGAATGTGTGGGGATTAAACTTCCAGGCACAGAAAACAGGGTAATGCATGTGGGTGCACCCCTGTTATTCCCCTTCCCTAACCAACTGGCAGAAGTGAAGGTCTTTGAACTGATGGTTCCTTCTTGTGTGGTTGTGCAAATCCACTTATAGTTGGGTATGGGTGCAACCATGTGTGGGCTGCATGGTGGGAAAGTGGTTTGTTTGTTACCCAATTGTACCAGCACTGATTGCATTGTACGAACTATAGGCAATGATATGGGTCACTGCCCTTCACCATGATCAATGTTCCTGTGCTGAAATCACATTTGGCCACATTACTGGTTTATGTGTCTCTAATGCACTGTCTCAGCACATGACTCTAATGCAGTGTCTACTGTATTATGTTAAATCTTATAAGTTGTCAAACCCTGTGGGTCCCTTACAGCTGTTCTCTATAAAGTACACAGTGTAACAGGGAACAAGTGCAATTTGAATGTTTAGCAAACAACTATACAAACAGCTGCTAAATGAATAAGCAGTTTTGAAAATGTTATAGCTAAGAAATGTTATAGCTAAGAATTGTTATAGCTAAGAAATGTTATAGCTAAGAATTGTTATAGCTAAGAAATGTTATAGCTAAGAAATGGTATAGCTAAGAATTGTTATAGCTAAGAAATGGTATAGCTAAGAAATGTTATAGCTAAGAAATGTTATAGCTAAGAAATGTTATAGCTAAGAAATGGTATAGCTAAGAATTGTTATAGCTAAGAAATGGTATAGCTAAGAAATGGTATAGCTAAGAAATGGTATAGCTAAGAAATGTTATAGCTAAGAAATGTTATAGCTAAGAAATGGTGTTCTACAGTACATTAGTATAATGGTTTGCATGCCCTTTGCCAAATGATCTGATTGATACTACTGTTGCCATGGATACCTATACAATATGTTGTGCTTGATCCAAAATTCATCCCATTTTGTTCACTAGACATGAGTAACAGTTATCAGTGCTTATGTCAATGGGGTGTCTGAAAGTTGATAGTCAAGTATTGAACAGTGTACAGCTGTCCACCTCTCCCTTGGATTGGTGTTGGGGGGGGACTAATGTATCACTAAAAGTGTACCTGTCTATGAATGTCATTAACCATGTTTGTTTGTTTGTTTGTATGCAGCTTACCCAGCAGAGGTCTATTGACCATTTCTTCAGCAACATTACTTGGAATAAAATTGTTGCTTTAGAGACACTGAATGAAGACAGCTTTGACTTTGAGCTGGCGACACATTGGCGACATCCTTACATCTTTCTCACTCTAAGCCTCTTCATTATGACTCGGGTAAGTGTGTGTGTGTATGTGTGTGTGTGTGTGTGTGTGTGTGTGTGTGTGTGTGTGTGTGTGTGTGTGTGTGTGTGTGTGTGTGTGTGTGTGTGTTGTGTGTGTGTGTGTGTGTGTGTGTGTGTGTGTGTGTGTGTGTGTGTGTGTGTGTGTGTGTGTGTGTGTGTGTGTGTGTGTATATGTGTGTGTGTGTGTATGTATGTGTGTGTGCGTGTATGTGTGTGTGCCCCATGGCAACCTGTAGGGTACATATTTCCTCAATGCATGCCTGCATGCTACATAGGTCTGGTTGCCATGGTGACACTTCTTTGGTAGAGACCACAGTGTACTCTAAAAATGTATGCCAGTAATAACATTCATACCGTACTATGTGCTGGGAACAGGAAGTGATAAACATATTCATTGCTGTAATGTTACACACATACAGTCATAGGGTGTCATTGTTCACATGTACAGTGTACCATTATGTGAGCTGCTTTGATAGAAACTGCTTGCTTCCCTGTTCTCTCCCCCTCTCCACTTGAAGTTTTTCTTTGCAGCATTTGCCAATACTCTTCCAGTACCTGCTGGAATTTTTTTCCCTGTCTTCATTGTTGGTACGTATGTGTGTGTGTGTGTGTGTGAGTGTGTGTGTGTGTGTGTGTGTGTGTGTGTGTGTGTGTGTGTATTTTGCATATGTGTGTTTTATTTGGCTACGCTGGTGCTTTGCAGTCTGGTTCCCAGACCCTTACACTGGAGAGAGGTAGGGTCTGGTGACTGGACAGAATGTTTGACACAATGGAATGTAATTGTGGTTGATGATGTAATACTAATTAGTGGAGAGTGTATTTGCATGTAGAGTAGATTCCACACCACGCGGACGAATTCTATCACTGCGTCATACTGATTGTCCTTCAGCTTTATCCAGCTTATAGCTGTTCTGGAGACTCCTTTGCTCACTTCTTCGACTCCAAGTCTCTTTGCATGCATACTCGACATCAAACTCAAAGTTTCTAGCGACTAACTACACAATAGTGCGAACTGGAAATCTAATTGGTACTGCCGGTATTCCAGTAGTGGTTACAAGAACCTGTCTACTCTGACCAGACGTTTCCTCCATGCACTCATGCTCTGAAGGGTCTGGAGACGAGACTAGGTGCTTTATATGGTACTGTACATGTGCTTATACCAGGTGTGCTTATATATTGTGTGCTTATACAGGTGCTTATGTGAGGTGTGCTTAGGTTTTATGTAACATTTACTTTACAAGGGAATGCTACATGTGTGTATGTATGATTCGGTAGAGGCTCATAGCTGCGATTGTAGATTTAGCAAATAATTAGATGAGCAATACTGCAGCTTGAAGAAAGGAGGGTCGCAGGACGTTTCGGCTCGAGAGCCTTTGTCTCTGTAAGCAGTTGACAAAGGCTCTCGAGCCGAAACGTCCTGCGACCCTCCTTTCTTCAAGCTGCAGTATTGCTCATCTAATTATTTGCTAAATGTGTGTATGTATATTGTTTTGTACACTTCTGTGATTAAGTATGTGTTAGGTTGTGCAAGCCTATACTTCTGCAGTACTATATGTGGCTGTGGGAGTTGGTAGCTGTTGGGAGTGCGTCCATCCTGTTGTACTGTACGTATGTCTGCATGTGTTGTCAGATGGTACTCGCTTCTACAACTCTTGTCATATCAAGCTTTTGTTCACGTTTGTAGGAGCTGCTCTGGGACGCTTGTCTGGTGAGGTGTTGGATACAATGTTCCCTGAGGGAATCAGTGGCTACCCAATTTTAGCCGGGCCTTATGCTGTAGTCGGTGAGGAGGGGCGTGATTGGTGCAAACACACGCAGACACTGAACCAAATATTTCAACTAGCAGTTTTAAGTATCTGCCTTACTATATGTAAATGATGTGGTACACATGTGTCTGAATGTCGTAGTGTAATTTTGTTTCATTAGATTTAACACAGTTACAACCGACTCATTCATCTTACATAATGTAATTTGTTACTGAATAATGATAAGTACATACCAGGACCTCAGACAGCACCTCAGGGTAGTGACCAGGGAACAATGATGCTGCAGTTTCTCCTCCAGCGTGTGTCTGTGGCTACGTATGTGAGATTAGCCTGTGGCAGTGCAGCGGAGGAACATTGCGGCCATTTTGGGATCTCTTGGTGGATCCATTGACTCTGACTTGGGAGACTTTTGACTGTGGTTTCTGGGGATTCCATGGACTTGAACTTTGGGGACTGTTGACAGGAGTTTCTGGGGAGTTCATGGACTAGGTCTTGGGGGGAGGGCTTTTTGGCATAATGTAACACGTTTTTCATGTGTTTGTGGCACGGTGCTCTCCTCCTCTCCTTCCTTGCAGGGGCAGCCGCCATGGCGGGTGGGGTCACGCACACCATATCCACGTCTGTCATTGTGTTTGAGCTGACCGGTCAAATCACCCACATCCTTCCTGTGATGATTGCCGTGTTAATATCCAACGCCATTGCTAGTTTGCTGCAGCCTTCATTCTACGACAGCATTATCCTCCTCAAGTCACTACCCTTCTTGCCAGATCTGAAGACCAACCGGTGAGGACAGTGCTGTATGTGCCATGTCTCTAGCAGTACACACGCACACGCACACACACACACACAACACACACACACACACACACACACACACACACATGCACACACACACACATGCACACACACACACACACATGCACACACACACACACATGCACACACACACACACATGCACACACACACACACACATACACACATGCACACACACACACACATGCACACACACGCACACATGCACACATGCACACACACAGAGAGAGAGGAAAGTTAGAATGTCACTCCACTGCCACTTCTTGTTGCTGCTAGGTCTTACAACCTGTTTGTTCGCAACTTCATGCGAAGACACAGCGTGTTCTTCATCTCTCCACAAACCACCTTTGGACAGCTGCAAGACATTCTCACAGAAGAGCCACACTCGTCATACCCATTGATTGATAACCCTGGTGAGCTGTGAGGGGGAGTTAGGAGGGGGAGGAGAGAGGAGGACGTTGGTGACATAGGGAGGGAAGGGAGGAGAGGGTGGTGGTGGGGTGGGAGGGGGCAGTGAGGCGGGAGGTGGGAGGATGATTGTGAGATCTGAGGTCCATAAAGAGTTGTTGGTAGCTGGTTCATGGTGAAATGTTTTGCAGTGAAAAGTGCGCAATGGGTGAGGTGAGTCCCTACTTTGCCATGTTAACCATAGTCCTCGCTGTGTCACGTTGCAGAGAACAAAGTCCTCATGGGCTCCATCCGAAGAGAGTACCTTGTTAACCTTCTCAAAGAACACATTAAGCCAGTACGGGATCACAAGAGGAGAATCCTGGCTAATTACACAGGGTGGGTCCATGAAAGTGATGTAATTTATTCACACTCCATCAACACCTTTTTTCCATTCCTTCCATCAACACCTTGTTCCCATTTTCATTCCTTCCATCAACACCTTGTTCCCATTTCCATTCTCTCACAGAGATGAAGAGGATGCAATGCCAGAAGTTAATCCCTCCCGAGAGACGTCTCCTCGCCTTGGCAACAGACGAACCTCCTTCCCTGTGCGATATAGACAGAGTACGTTGTCAACTGCTATCACTCTGTACCGTATTTTGTCATAATCTGTCACTCTGTAATGGCTGATCATACTCTGTCACTATGCAGTGTGTTTGTCACACTCTTGTCATCCCTCGTGCTCCCTTATCTCCGCTCATTAATCTCTAGTGCGACATTCACTGGTGAACAGGTTTTTAGCCACTGAAGAAGAAACAGCCTTCAGTGACATTGAAGTGCCTTCTGACTTGGAAGGGAGCCTTAGCTTCCCTCCGGTGAGTCACTCTCCCTTGAAATCTGTACAAAATTGTGGAGTAAGTAGCGTTCAACTTTGGCAATCCGGACATTTTTCTAGTTTTTTTTTACAAATTAATTCTGTCAGTGGTTGTTAATGTGATGCTATATAGGTGTGTGATATTTGTGTCACTGGGAATGGCCTCCAATTATGCAGCCCTACACTTGTATAGAGGATGGAATTTTTATGTCTTATTTTGGTTCATAATTTCACATGGATGAAAATATTTGCACCTGTAAATTTGGTGACACTCATTATTAGTGAAAGTTGCAGCACAAATCCACTTACTGTACAAAATGATACATACTACATTGGAGGTGTTAAATCAACAGTTGCCATGGGTTACCGTTGCCATGGTGTTCCTTCTCACTTGTGTCACAGGAGCTGATTAGCCTGGAGGATGAACTCCTCGCCCAAACCATTCCTATCGACAACGTTCAGGTGGACCCCGCCCCCTTCCAATTGGTAGAGGAAACCTCCCTTTACAAGGCGCACTCCCTGTTTGCACTACTGGGGCTGTCACATTCGTTTGTTACAAAGAATGGACAACTTGTTGGAGTGGTGACACTCGGAGATGTGAGTGGAGACATGTGTCCAGTGCATTCAGCAGTAGCTACTGCCACAGAGCACCAGCTGTGTGTGTGTGTGTGTGTGTGTGTGTGTGTGTGTGTGTGTGTGTGTGTGTGTGTGTGTGTGTGTGTGTGTGTGTGTGTGTGTGTATGTGTGTGTGCATGTGTGTGTGTGTGTGTGTGTGTGTGTGTGTGTGTGTGTGTGTGTGTGTGTGTGTGTGTGCGTGCGTGTATGTACTTGGTGTTACATCGTGAAGACTAGGATATGTGCCTGTGTGCATGCATGGCCAGTTCTGAACAGAGGGAGGTGAGCCACTTGCTTTCAAACAGCTGCTTCTTAACATCCTTGACTCAATCGCAGTTATGACTCTTCAATGTAATTCAAAAACAATGCATTCATTAAACTGTTATTTCCTTTTCTTCATTGTAACAGCTGGTCAATGCTGTGAGGATGGGGGAGACCATCATGCAGGACCCAAGATACATGCCACCAACAGAGCAAGAAATGAGGCAGATGGCTGCAGGAGGACCCCCTGTCCTCCGCGACAACGAGCAGAGCCCTGAACGGCCTCACTCTGATATTGATGTGCTGAGTGAAGAGTCCGAGTCTTAGAGCTGAATTAACACACTGGATATGACCAGCCCCATCACACTTTGGTTGTAGGCTAGTGATTTATATAGTTGGCTTACGGCTAGAAACAGGACTAATTGTAATTGTATTAAATACTGCATGCGTGTGTGCTGTATTGTGAAGCTTCATACTATGAAATGTACACACTATAAAAAGACAAATTATATTATATGCTATGCTATGTTAGTACATGTATATGTATATGAACATGCATAGCAGGTTTAATTTGTGCCACTGCTCGGCAGGCAGTGTTGTGGGTTTAATTTGTGCTGTGCTATCTACGTATATCAGAAAGGGTTGATTCTCCAATACCAGCTTCACAACAGGGTTGAAAACCTTGCCGACGTTTCGACCAGATGCTCTGGTCTTCTTCAGGGCGAAGAGCACCAGAGCATCTGCATGGTTGAAACGTCGGCAAGGTTTTCAACCCTGTTGTGAAGCTGGTATTAGAGAACCAACCCTTTCTGATGCCTGAGCCAGCTGAGAAGCCCTCACTTCATTATCTACGTATGTATATACTGTGCATATGTCTGATCACCCTGACTGTGGCCATGCATAATTCATACAGGTACCAGGAACCTGTTAATTAGCTATATTATATCTCTCCACAGTCTGGGCCAGCAGTATCTGTGCACTACTCCTTAGACCCCAACAACTCACTGTACGTGCATGAGAACACTTAGCTATATTATGTATGTAGTCAGCTCATCTGCAGTGTATGTCACACGCATGCACACATGCATCTATGAGATGCATTATAACACATGACCACACTATTCCATGCACATTACCATGGAGCTGTGTGGCTCAGAGTGGAGAACATATGGCCCACTATATTACACGTATACAGTGTCTGAATCAGTTGAAAGAGATACTATAGGCTGCTATAGGCTGACATGCAAGTTCTGTAACCAGGCAACCACTCATTCATAGACCCCATGTGTACATGTGCTGCTATAGGCTACTATACTAGTGAATGCAAAGCATTGTGGGGTGAGCTGAGGAAGCGCCATGCAGTGGCTGTTTCACTGATTCATGCACTGATTAAGCATTGAACTGAATGATGCTCTCCTGTTGCCTTGTGCTGCCTCTTCCGTGCACTCACGCTGCTATACATTTTAGGTCAGGCTGCTATAATAGGCTACTATACTACATGCAAGTTCTGTAACCAGGCGACCACTCACTCGTAGACCATGTGGCCGTGGTGTAGAGTCAGTGAAGCAGATGACAAGCGACTGTTTGTGTGTGTTTGTACAACAGTGCAGACAAGGGAAGCAACAAAGAGAAGCCAGCAGCATGCAGGGATGAAGGATCAAGTTATGAATGATCTCTACAACTAGAATAGATACAGGATACAAATGAATCCAAATTTGAATAGCGCACAAACCAGCTGTTAACAAATGATGTACATCTCCAAACTATGTCTGCGACTATAGAACTCGATATAAAACATTCAAACACTCTGACACTGATAGCAAGATTATTACTAACTAAAAAAAGTGGGATTTTGTTCATTTCTTTCCTTTTTTGTCCTTTTTGCGTTTCGATCCAGGAATAGCAGTTGGGCTCACTTTGGGGGAACTGCCATTTGCTTGGAGGTCCACAACCTGGGGGCGGGACAGGGGCGGGGCATACACAGATTAAGTACATAACTTGCTAAGCTCGCAAATTTCGTAATATCTATTAATTTTGAAGAAGCAACCAATCACCAAGTTTGATTCAAACGGTGTTACACCTGGATTCCAATGAATAACCTTAATCCTGCATAGTCCCGATCTCCCCCCCCCCCCCCAATCACTTACTTCAAAATACTGTGGAGGCATTGTCTGTCGCTGCCTTGTCTCCTGAGCTGGGAGTTCTGCTCGTGGAAAAGAACTGAAGACATCGTTGGATCCCTCAGGCTGCTGCACTGGGTTCCTCCCAGAGCTCTGATCAACCCGGGCCGGCCCTGGATCTGGCTGGAGCTGCTGAGGGCTTCTAACATACATGCTCTGTGTGGCAGTCCTTCCACCCCCGCCACTTCTGCGAGGCTGTTCGTACTCAATGACAGGTGGAGGCTGATGAAAGAGCAATAACAGAAACTCTTAAAATTTGGCAGCGAAACACACTTACACACACACAAAGACACACACACACCTCTTCATATGACTGCTTGCTTCGGTGTTGTCCTGACTGAGCCCTCTTCTTCTCGTCCTTGTAAGCCGCAACCTCCTTTCTCTGCATTCGACGAGCGTATTCCTACAAGACGGAGGAAACAGAGGCTCAAGCGGTGCCGCTTCGCTCAAAGCTGCTAAGACTGGTAACAACCACTTCAGCTACAACCAATGAAATATAGCACTTACAAACACATTGTAATGCTGTACACAGTATAATATGCCATTCAACTCAAACAGCACTCACGCATATGTATGCACAGGGGCAACGCCACACACAAACACACATGTGCACATATTCAATACACAGACACACACACACACGCGCGCACACACACAATGCACCTGATCCTGCACCAACTGGTCATACGATGGCGGGGCTGTGTCTCCTTGAGTAGCTCCTCCCTTCCCTTGCATTCGCTGAATCTCCTTCAGGGACATCTCGTCTTCTTCCATCTTCTTCCTCTCTGCCTCCCTCCTTGCCTGCTCCTCCTCCTCCTGAAAGCGGCGGGCAGCCTGCAGGGAGAGCTCTTCGGCTCTCTCGTGCTCCTCTGCCAGTTGCTGCAGGCGCTGGGCCTCTCTCAATGACAACTCCTCCATCCTTTGCTGCTGCTCCTCAAGCTTAAGACTGGCTTCTTCCTCGGCCAATGAGGCTTGACGGGCTAGATGGAAGGAGGGAGGGAGAGAGAGAAGGAGAGTGAGAGGGGGCAGTACTGATGGATAGTTTAGCCACACAGCAATGATAGTAGCTTTGAACATACCCATCTCAGCATCCCTCCTTTCCTGCTCCTCCTTCTTCTGCCTCATCTTCGCCAGCTTCTTGTCTTCATGTTCCTGAACACGCCAGGCTAAGTCCTACAGCAGGAGGGACACAGGTGGGACAGGAGGAGAGGAGGGAGGGAAGAAGAGGTGGGAGGGGAGGGGAGGGAGGGGAGGGAGGGAGGGATGAGACTATAGAATACATATATTCAATGGTAACAGAACACTTCCAATCATGGTCCAACTTGCCTCATCCTGCATCACAGCTGCCACTTGGAGGTCCTCTTGCTACAGAAAGAAGTGCATGTGACATGAACAGGAAGTGCATGTGAGAGAAACAGGAAGTGATGACATCACAACCAAACGCCCGCCATACCTCTCTCTTCCTCAGTTCTTCTTGTATCTTCAGTTCATCTGATTGCATTGTCGCTGCAATGTTTTGGTCTTCTCTTTGCCTACATAATTACGTATAATTATACAAAAGACACACAACACACAGTAATGTACAGTTACTACATCTACATTAATGTACAGTTAGCCTCGTACCCAGACTGCTTTCTCGCCTCCATTTTTTTTGTTATGATGTCCCGTCCACACATGACATCATAATTAAATGGCTGGCAGACGGGTGGGGTCTGGGTACGAGACTAATGTACAGTAGTCGTGGGGTCTGCGTGGGATATATAGTTTCGGGTAAAGCACAAACAAAGATTGGGAAAGACGTGTAGAGTTATTGCACAATAACGTGAGCATTTGAGGTAGTTCTCAAAGAAATCTCTAACCAACGATAATTATGATTACACCAAAAGTTTTGGCAGCTGAGTGCTTCCTTCTTCAGTGGCCACAGCAGTCAGCTGCTAAGTGTTTGGTGAAATCACACCTCTGGCTAGTGACTTCCCTGAGAGCAACCAGTCACACAACCTAGCCAGACAATCTTCTCCAATGTAACATTTACGCTGGCAATACTGAACGCAGGAGTGCCTTATCTCAGGTTTGGTTATGTGTGTGCAGCACGACCACTGCTGAACCTAACAACCACATCATTTGCTAAAATTAATACAAATCTGTCTTCCCATAGCAACACGCACATGCCCTAATCAGGTGGCACCTACCATAGGTGACATTTAAAACAAGTCTTCTATAAGTCCACTGAATGAATTTGAATTTGAAATGTGAATGGATTTGAATTTGAAACGTGAATGATTTGAATTTGAAATGGAATGCTTAGCAACACCTTAACGTTAGCACCAGCCCAGTGTTGCAAACACCCAAAGGTGTGTGTCTGGGAATGAATGCAGATATGGTGTGTGACAAGTGCTTTGAATGACAGACAGAAGCCAGACAGGAGTCTGTGTGTGACCACTGTTGGCCAGAGAGAATTTGTTCCAACAACAGCTGGTTTTCATTGAAGTTTACACAACAATGACTCAGGTCATTTGCAATGTGAGTGACAATGTCAGCACTGACCACAAACACATGAGGTGAATCAGCAAATATTAAAGGATAGCCTCTTTAGAGTGGCTTCACCCCACCAGAGGTGCTTTGTGTGGTGGAATACACTATGGGGAGGTTGAGGGAGTGGTCTCTGTAAAGAGGTGGTCTTGTAGCAGAGGTGTTTTGTGTGGTGGAGTACACTATGGGGAGGTTGAGGGAGTGGTCTCTGTAGAGAGGTGGCCTTGTAGCAGAGATGTTTTGTGTGGTGGAGTACACTATGGGGAGGTTGAGGGTGTGGTCTCTGTAGAGAGGTGGTCTTGTTACAGAGATCCTTCATGTGTGGTGGAATGTACGCACTACCAAACTGACTACCCACAGCTGCTGTCCTATTCACTGACCGTGCTCGTCTCTCCTCCTCATCAACAGTCTCCTGCTGTTGTAGCTTTTGGGCCACTTTCTGAGCTAGACGGTAATCCTCTCCAGCTGTCCTCCGCATTTGCACATTCTGATTATAGTATCTATCATCTGTAAACAACAAATAACACAAATAAACACTACATATCACCTATACACACCAAACAAATAAACACAAATAAACATTAAGTTTCACTGTATTGGTAATCACCTGTACACACACACACACACACACACACACACACACACACACACACACACACACACACACACACACACACAACACAGACAACGATACTGGATTCCTGCATTATTGTAACTGGATATCGTAACCCTATCCCCAGCCCTGTACTGCTGACCCTCAGCCACGTTTCTTTCAAAATGAAACTGAACTACTTTGAACTGTTATCACTTCACTACGCTTCAATTCATCCCTTGAGGCGATGCAATGGGGACAATGGGCACACACAGAGGGAGTCTTGTACAAGAAGCCTGCATTGAGCAACGTGCCATACACACGTGATTTAACTATAGTAGGATAAACTTTCACAGAACCCATTTTTTTTGCAATTTTCACATTTCTACTTTTGCGGTTGCAGTGTCTTAGTCGAGCTATCTAGAGCATGGTCTAAAATTCCGCAGGATAAACTTTTGTGGATATCTGTTGTTCTGCAAAAAGCGCAAAAGTTTAACCCTGCAAAGTTAGGGCGGCTACAATAACCTCCTCTCATGAACACTAGTGCTAAGAAATCAATAGCAATAGGTAGGTGGGTGTGTGTTCATAAAGTAAACAGGAGTCTCAACTAAGGCACGACCTCTTTGGGTGGTAACTGATGATGTTATGACACAACTCCATGTTAGGCCCTCCCCAACACTAGGTGTGTGGCCCTACCCATCAGGGGCTGCTACCCAGCACTCACACTCTTCATCCTGTAGCTTCTGGGCGAGAGCGTTGTCCTCTAATTCTCGGAACTTTCCTCTCACTGTACACACGCACACACGCACACACACACACACACACAGAGAGAGAGAGAGAGAGGGGGGGGGAGGGAGGGAGAGAGAACCCTAAGGCGTAAATGGCACGTTGTACTCAGTTACAGGTGATTGCCCTCCACAAACATGCAGTTGGAAAGGGACGCCGCGTTCCCACGTTTACACACACTATGTACGCGTCACGCACATGTGCACACAAACACACGCACACTGCAATAAAACAGCTATATAACTGACAGCCACGCAAGCACCGAGTGGAAGTATACCGTCTCGGCACGTGTCACGGACCAAGCTGTGCACCCAGTGCTGCTTCGTGACTGTCCATCGCCAATCGGTAACATAACTCTCTAAACCGTCGCGTCCACACGTACCAGAATCTTGTGTGCGCACAACTAACCTTGCCCGCGCGTGGGGAGCTCTTCTTCAGTGGCAGACATGTCTCTGGCTGTGTGTACAACAACGATGAAACCTTAGCTAGCCAAACCCAAGGTATTGAAACAAACTCGCCATCTATGGTATACATGCGCTATGGTGATTAATGGTACAGGTTATACTTACACTATCACACACACAATGTAATATTGCATCCCAGCTCATTACAGTAATGTATACCGTAATACAAACCAATGTGTGATGTATACGGGCGTACAACTCTAGCGCGCGTTACACACAGAAGTAGCCAAAAATATCATTGTTCAGCTATGCTATAAAATTGTGAGTTACGACCTACAAAATAGAAGAGCATTGTAGTCTAAGGTTCAATGCTGGTACAGTTTAATCCTGTGAGTGATGGGCTCCCTGCAAATGGGGCAGAGGTCAACTCTGAGGGAGCACTCGTAGCAGAGCTGGTGTCCACAGGTGAAGGCCGTGTTCTTGTTGGTTGTCATGCACACCTGACACAGCATGCTGTCATCCCCCACTGTGGTTGTGGTGGTGGGTGGAGCCTTCACTGGCACACTGCCAGCTTTAAGGGGAAGGAGGAGGAGGTGGGGAGGAAGAGATGGGGGAAGGGAGAGTGATGAGGGAGGGAGAGTGATGGGGAGAGGGGAGTGATGGGGGAGGGGGAGTGATGGGGGAGGGGGAGTGATAGGGGAGGAGAGTGATGGGGGAGGGGGAGTGAGGGGGAGGAGAGGAGATGGGGGAAGGGAGGATGAGATGGGGGAAGGGGAGTGAGGGGAAAGGGGAGGATGAGATGGGGAAAGGGAGGTAGAAGAGAAAGGAAGCAAGGCATGGGAAATTAAGAGTTATTTGCAATGGAGTAAGAATGTAAGACATAAAAACAAGCACACACAAGGTAAATTGGTCAGGAAGAGACAAGCAAGTGAGCTTACACTGGGGAGCTGGGCTGGTGTGGAGGCCTTCCTTGGCAGTTATCACTGTCTTACACTCAAAACACCGCTTGAGAACAGGGCCGCAGACTGAGGTCAGATGAACGTAGCGATAAATCACACACCTTGATGCAAACATGGACACACACACACACACCACACACACACACCACAAACACACCACACACACACACCACAAACACACACACACACACCACACCACATACCTGTGCAGACTTTGTGGTCACAAGGTTTTAGTGTGACAGTCCCTGGATTCTCCTGACACATGCAACATATCGGCTCCAAGTCAGCCACAGCATGGATGGGGCCCTGGACACACGGGGACACAACAGGTGACACGAATGCATGCGTATGCCTCTCTCTCTCTCTCTCTCTCTCCCTCCCTCCCTCCCTCCCTCTCTCTGTGTGTGTGTGTATGTGTGTGTGTGTGTGTGTGTGTGGTGACTCACCCGACACCTGGGACATCTCTTGGCAACATGTGCATGCTGCTTGCAAAGGATGGCATGTCCACAAGGCACAATTTTGGCATCAATCTTCTTGTCACAGAGAAGGCAATCTTCCTCATCCTCCATGTAAGCAACAGACAGTGAGGGCGTCAGGGAAGGTGTCCCTCCTGTTGTGGAAGGGGGCATGGTCAGAGTAGGCTTGGTGGTGGTAGAGGGAGGTGGTGTCTCCGTCTTCTTCAACAGTGAACTGAGAATAGGAGGGGCAGAATCAGGAGGGATCTAGTAGTTTCGAACATCTAACTCCCTCAGGATGCAGTATGTACGTTAATGTTCAACAAACTATGCACTGTGCTAACAACACACAGTACCAGTTAACAGAGTGCTACAGAACAACTCACTCTGATCCAAAGCCGGTCTCACCTCACATCCATCATTGTCTTTGTTTCCGGTTCTACCCGTTTCTGGTCTCCACCTTGCAAAGGGGTCCCCACTTTATCCTGCCTTTCTGGAGGAGCTTGTGTCCTAGAAGGCTGCAGCCTGGGGGCTTCACCTTCCTGGGCTGATCGTTCTGCCAACTCAGCAGATGTGAGTTTAGGGGTCTTGCGCAATGAGCCATGAAATGTGGACCTATTCAGAATGGAAGAGACACTGCATGAATTCAGAATGCGACAGACATGAATTGAGAATGGAACATGGGACATGGGAAATGGGACACTGAGTGCTGTATCTTATGTACAGCAGTGCTGTGTGCTATACAATATACAGCCAGGGGGTTCTATCAAATATAATATGCAGCCTTTACACACACTACATCTCACCTGGACTCTGCGTATCTCGTGAGGTGACCTGTTACCTCCTCCATACACACCTCCAAAGGAGTGAGTCCAGTGCCTCCCTTACAGTAGATGTCAGCTCCTTCTCGAGCAAGAAAGCAAGCAATGGCGGCACCTCCCATCAAATGACCTGGTAAATCCGAGAGTGTACTGCGAATCTGAAAGGAAGGAAGAAAGGGGGAGGGGAGGGGTGGGAGGAGGAGGCAAGTGAAGGGAGTTAGTTAGCCCGCGGTGTAGGATTGAGAAGGGGGAGAACAGAAGTACGTATGCATGGAAAGGTAGTGTGCACAGCTGAAGAGGATAACACGCCACAAGCAGCCCATATTCTAAACCTCTTCTTCTCACCTTCTCCACTTCGGGGGAGTCATCGTTGATGCCCACAATGGACTCCCTTGACATCGCAAGATGGAGAGCAGAGCAGCCGCTTCCATCAGTCGCCATCAGATCAATGCCATGGCCAACCAAGAGCTCCACAATGCTAGCAGATCCCTGTCGCACTGCATGATGGAGGGCCGTTGCACCCTCTCCTGTCACAGCGTCAATGTCACAGCTTTCCTGCAGACACACACACATGACATCATATGACATCATCAGATTGCATCACATGACATCATATGACATCCTCAAATTGCATGACATGACATCACATTACATATCATGACATTTACAGTGTATCTATGTTAATTTAGACAATTTTCCATTCAAGTCACATGACATTCATGTGACTGCAGCTGAATTGATTACAGTTGTTTAGTGTGTGTGTGTGTGTGTGTGTGTGTGTGTGAGTGTGTGTGTGTGTGTGTGGGTGTGTGTGTATGCACACTTACATGCTCCACAATCAACTTGGCAATGGCAAAATTGTTGTTGAGTGCAGCAAGATGCAGTGAGTTGTATCCATCATCCTTCTTCACATTAAGAAGATCAGGATGGCCACGAAGGAACAGCTCAAAGGCTCTACACAACAGAACGGGGACCAGGAAAGAAGGGAGGGGCAGGGGAAGAGGGAGGGAAGGGGAGGGAGGGGCAGGGGAGGAGGGAGGGGCAGGGGAGGGAGGGGCAGGGGAGGGAGGGGCAGGGGAGGAGGGAGGGAAGGGCAGGAGGGAGGGGCAGGAGGGAGGGGCAGGGGAGGAGGGAGGGAAGGGCAGGAGGGAGGGGCAGGGGAGGGAGGCGCAGGGGAGGAGGGAGGGGCAGGGAAGGAGGGAGGGAAGGGGAGGGAGGGGCAGGGGAGGGAGGCGCAGGGGAGGAGGAAGGGGCAGGGAAGGAGGGAGGGGCAGGAGAGGGAGGCGCAGGGGAGGAGGGAGGGGCAGGGAAGGAGGGAGGGAAGGGGAGGGAAGGGCAGGGGAGGAGGGAGGGAAGGGGAGGAGGGAGGGAAGGGGAGGGAGGGGCAGGGAAGGAGGGAGGGAAGGGGAGGGAGGCGCAGGGGAGGAGGGAGGGAAGGGGAGGGAGGGGCAGGGGAGGAGGGAGGGAAGGGGAGGGAGGGGCAGGGGAGGAGGGAGGGGCAGGGGAGGGAGGCGCAGGGGAGGAGGGAGGGGCAGGGGAGGAGGGAGGGAAGGGGAGGGGGGTCAGACAGTTCACAGAATGTAACACGCTAACCCTAAAAGCCTGCCTTGTTGCTGCATTCATTGTGATTAATTGTGTTAGCAGTAAAAACAAACAACAACACACTGGGTGTTTGAACCATAACATATACAGTCACAAATATACATACATATTTAGTAACACATTCAATCACACATGCTATATTTAGTAACACACCTGGTGAAGCCGTTTTTGGCTGCAATGTGCATGCAGTTGAACATGGTATTGTTGTAGATGCCAGGTTTCGCTCCAGCCTCCACCATCAAGGTGACAACCTCTAGCTGCCGCTCACGACAGGCAAGATGGAGGGGTGTGTCCCCATCATTGTCCTGAAGAAGAGGAGTAAAAATGGATGAACCAGGAACAAGTTCCACAGTAAGAAGTCAAACATGAAGCCTCCTGATAAAGGACACCTTGAAATAAGGACACCTCTCTAATGAGGACAGTGCCTACTGTCCCAGCTACATGGAGATGTGTACAAAACTACCTCTGAAATAAGGACACCTCTCTAATGAGGACAGTGCCTACTGTCCCAGCTACATAGAGATGTGTACAAAACTACCTCTGAAATAAGGACACCTCTCTAATGAGGACACTTAATTAGGCCTGTACCAACTGTGTCCAGAATAGAGAGGTGCCACTGTATACACTATTAGTACATCACATTCTGTCAACAGCTTGTCATCCAATGACAAATAATTATCGTGACATTGAAATGACAAATTTCAGTCACTCAGCCATACACAAGATTTCACCATTACTTTCCAATGCCATGGTGCAGAGGTGGAATAGCTCTTATTTAGCATCACTGGGCTCTTAGTTAGTAGGCTGGGCTTTTAATTAGTAACAATGGGCACTCACAGGAATGTCCAGGTCAACATCTCGTGCTTTCAGAAGCTGCTTCACCACTCTGACATTGCCCTTGGCTGCTGCAATGAGGACAGCTGTTGCTCCTCTGTGGTTCTTCAAGTTGGGATTGGCGCCGTGCTGGATTAGCAATTCAGCTATTTCCGGCTCACTGCTAAAGGCACAGAGGTGAAGGGGACGGTCGCCGTCTTCGTCCTGTATATTGACACTGGCCTTATAGTCAAGGAGAAGTCGAACCATCTCCAAATTTCCTCTGTTAGTGGCCACATGCAAAGCAGTCTTATCTTGAACCTTCGAATCCACCTGAGTATATCCAAACAACAGTGAATCAACAAACACACACAAATGCACCCGCACACTCCCTACATCACTGCCCCACCCACAAACACACAAACACACATACCCACATACTATCCCTCCCCCCCCACACACAGCAGACACCTGTCACACACTTACTGAGTCAGGTTTCTTCCGCAGAAATTCCCTCAGTGTGTCTATGTCTCCAGCAGCTGTGGCCGTTACCACGGCAGCAGGGTTGTCGAGGAAGGACAAAAGCCGCACATGCATGGCAAGGTCCGAATCACCCAACTGATCTGGTCGTGCATCTGGAAGGACGAGAAGATTGGATATGAGAGTAAACAAGATGAGGTAAACAAACAGGAGGTGAGTAAACAAGATGGAGTGATTGAACACAGGAGGAGAGTAAAGAGGCCGAAAGAAGAGACAGGAGGAGAGTAAAGAGGCAGAGAAGAACAGACAGGAGGAGAGTAAAGAGGCCGGAAAAAGAGACAGGAGGAGAGTAAAGAGGCCGGAAGAACAGACAGGATGAGAGTAAAGAGGCCGGAAGAACAGACAGGAGGAGAGTAAAGAGGCTGGAAGAAAAGACAGGAGGAGAGTAAAGAGGCGGGAAGAAGAGACAGGAGGAGAGTAAAGAGGCCGGAAGAACAGACAGGAGGAGAGTAAAGAGGCCGGAAAAAGAGACAGGAGGAGAGTAAAGAGGCCGGAAGAACAGACAGGATGAGAGTAAAGAGGCCGGAAGAACAGACAGGATGAGAGTAAAGAGGCCGGAAGAACAGACAGGAGGAGAGTAAAGAGGCCGGTAGAACAGACAGGAGGAGAGTAAAGAGGCCGGAAGAAGAGACAGGAGGAGAGTAAAGAGGCCGGAAGAATAGACAGGAGGAGAGTAAAGAGGCCGGAAGAACAGACAGGAGGAGAGTAAAGAGGCCGGAAGAAGAGACAGGAGGAGAGTAAAGAGGCCGGAAGAGGAGACAGGAGGAGAGTAAAGAGGCCGGAAGAAGAGACAGGACGAGAGTAAAGAGGCCGGAAGAAGAGACAGGACGAGAGTAAAGAGGCCGGAAGAAGAGACAGGAGGAGAGTACACAATAGCAGACAGAGCAAGCCAGAACTGTTTCAGGGATACCTTACTTGCAGTAACCACACATTTCACAAAACTAATGGTTGTCACACGAGTCGTTTCAACCACAACTCATCCTGACCATCGACATCACTTAGTGTACCATAAGGATGACATTGCTGAAGTGAACAAGGTTAACATAACCATTCAGGCGTTACTGCTACCGTGCCAAAGTCAGAGGTGAGCTGTGAGTTGAGTGACATTTCTGTGACAAACATTTTGCAAAAGCAGTACACATTTAGTAACACAAGAACACTTGATGTCATACCTGGAACATCAGGAGGGGTTTCCCCTGGGGCAGCTATGAGGCACTTTGGGTTCAGAGTCCAATTGTAGCCATTGACCTTGACTCGGCAGTCTCCACTGTCAAAGACATGCTGCACACGACCTAATTGGCCGAGGGACTGGAAAAGGAAGACATGAAGTGGAGAATAGTTTGTGCTGGATTATATATGACACACAAACAGATTGTTTATCTCTCACACACAAACAAAGACTGCCAACAACACACACACACACACACACACACACACACACACACACACACACACACACACACACACACACACACACACACACACATACACACACACACACCAAGGCAATGTCATCGTTCCATCCTCCGTGGCCTTCCTGAAGCTTGTTCACTTCAGCAATGTCATCCAACACACGTATCACATCACCCTCTCGGAACAGGTGGAACTGGATAGAGGAGGGCAGCCCATTGGGGCATGTGACCATCATGTGACAGTCATGTGACCACAGGACATTAAACTGAATGCGAAGGAAATCTGTCATGTGATGGACATGTAACTGTCATGTGATGGACATGTGACTGTCATGTGATGGTCATGTGACTGTCACATGCTATTCATGCACCCAATAACACACAGCACTCACTCCAAGCTCCCTGTCCATCCTATC
>OZ025883.1:603705-616205 GCA_964019415.1 Ianthella basta
GAACCCTAAGGCGTAAATGGCACGTTGTACTCAGTTACAGGTGATTGCCCTCCACAAACATGCAGTTGGAAAGGGACGCCGCGTTCCCACGTTTACACACACTATGTACGCGTCACGCACATGTGCACACAAACACACGCACACTGCAATAAAACAGCTATATAACTGACAGCCACGCAAGCACCGAGTGGAAGTATACCGTCTCGGCACGTGTCACGGACCAAGCTGTGCACCCAGTGCTGCTTCGTGACTGTCCATCGCCAATCGGTAACATAACTCTCTAAACCGTCGCGTCCACACGTACCAGAATCTTGTGTGCGCACAACTAACCTTGCCCGCGCGTGGGGAGCTCTTCTTCAGTGGCAGACATGTCTCTGGCTGTGTGTACAACAACGATGAAACCTTAGCTAGCCAAACCCAAGGTATTGAAACAAACTCGCCATCTATGGTATACATGCGCTATGGTGATTAATGGTACAGGTTATACTTACACTATCACACACACAATGTAATATTGCATCCCAGCTCATTACAGTAATGTATACCGTAATACAAACCAATGTGTGATGTATACGGGCGTACAACTCTAGCGCGCGTTACACACAGAAGTAGCCAAAAATATCATTGTTCAGCTATGCTATAAAATTGTGAGTTACGACCTACAAAATAGAAGAGCATTGTAGTCTAAGGTTCAATGCTGGTACAGTTTAATCCTGTGAGTGATGGGCTCCCTGCAAATGGGGCAGAGGTCAACTCTGAGGGAGCACTCGTAGCAGAGCTGGTGTCCACAGGTGAAGGCCGTGTTCTTGTTGGTTGTCATGCACACCTGACACAGCATGCTGTCATCCCCCACTGTGGTTGTGGTGGTGGGTGGAGCCTTCACTGGCACACTGCCAGCTTTAAGGGGAAGGAGGAGGAGGTGGGGAGGAAGAGATGGGGGAAGGGAGAGTGATGAGGGAGGGAGAGTGATGGGGAGAGGGGAGTGATGGGGGAGGGGGAGTGATGGGGGAGGGGGAGTGATAGGGGAGGAGAGTGATGGGGGAGGGGGAGTGAGGGGGAGGAGAGGAGATGGGGGAAGGGAGGATGAGATGGGGGAAGGGGAGTGAGGGGAAAGGGGAGGATGAGATGGGGAAAGGGAGGTAGAAGAGAAAGGAAGCAAGGCATGGGAAATTAAGAGTTATTTGCAATGGAGTAAGAATGTAAGACATAAAAACAAGCACACACAAGGTAAATTGGTCAGGAAGAGACAAGCAAGTGAGCTTACACTGGGGAGCTGGGCTGGTGTGGAGGCCTTCCTTGGCAGTTATCACTGTCTTACACTCAAAACACCGCTTGAGAACAGGGCCGCAGACTGAGGTCAGATGAACGTAGCGATAAATCACACACCTTGATGCAAACATGGACACACACACACACACCACACACACACACCACAAACACACCACACACACACACCACAAACACACACACACACACCACACCACATACCTGTGCAGACTTTGTGGTCACAAGGTTTTAGTGTGACAGTCCCTGGATTCTCCTGACACATGCAACATATCGGCTCCAAGTCAGCCACAGCATGGATGGGGCCCTGGACACACGGGGACACAACAGGTGACACGAATGCATGCGTATGCCTCTCTCTCTCTCTCTCTCTCTCCCTCCCTCCCTCCCTCCCTCTCTCTGTGTGTGTGTGTATGTGTGTGTGTGTGTGTGTGTGTGGTGACTCACCCGACACCTGGGACATCTCTTGGCAACATGTGCATGCTGCTTGCAAAGGATGGCATGTCCACAAGGCACAATTTTGGCATCAATCTTCTTGTCACAGAGAAGGCAATCTTCCTCATCCTCCATGTAAGCAACAGACAGTGAGGGCGTCAGGGAAGGTGTCCCTCCTGTTGTGGAAGGGGGCATGGTCAGAGTAGGCTTGGTGGTGGTAGAGGGAGGTGGTGTCTCCGTCTTCTTCAACAGTGAACTGAGAATAGGAGGGGCAGAATCAGGAGGGATCTAGTAGTTTCGAACATCTAACTCCCTCAGGATGCAGTATGTACGTTAATGTTCAACAAACTATGCACTGTGCTAACAACACACAGTACCAGTTAACAGAGTGCTACAGAACAACTCACTCTGATCCAAAGCCGGTCTCACCTCACATCCATCATTGTCTTTGTTTCCGGTTCTACCCGTTTCTGGTCTCCACCTTGCAAAGGGGTCCCCACTTTATCCTGCCTTTCTGGAGGAGCTTGTGTCCTAGAAGGCTGCAGCCTGGGGGCTTCACCTTCCTGGGCTGATCGTTCTGCCAACTCAGCAGATGTGAGTTTAGGGGTCTTGCGCAATGAGCCATGAAATGTGGACCTATTCAGAATGGAAGAGACACTGCATGAATTCAGAATGCGACAGACATGAATTGAGAATGGAACATGGGACATGGGAAATGGGACACTGAGTGCTGTATCTTATGTACAGCAGTGCTGTGTGCTATACAATATACAGCCAGGGGGTTCTATCAAATATAATATGCAGCCTTTACACACACTACATCTCACCTGGACTCTGCGTATCTCGTGAGGTGACCTGTTACCTCCTCCATACACACCTCCAAAGGAGTGAGTCCAGTGCCTCCCTTACAGTAGATGTCAGCTCCTTCTCGAGCAAGAAAGCAAGCAATGGCGGCACCTCCCATCAAATGACCTGGTAAATCCGAGAGTGTACTGCGAATCTGAAAGGAAGGAAGAAAGGGGGAGGGGAGGGGTGGGAGGAGGAGGCAAGTGAAGGGAGTTAGTTAGCCCGCGGTGTAGGATTGAGAAGGGGGAGAACAGAAGTACGTATGCATGGAAAGGTAGTGTGCACAGCTGAAGAGGATAACACGCCACAAGCAGCCCATATTCTAAACCTCTTCTTCTCACCTTCTCCACTTCGGGGGAGTCATCGTTGATGCCCACAATGGACTCCCTTGACATCGCAAGATGGAGAGCAGAGCAGCCGCTTCCATCAGTCGCCATCAGATCAATGCCATGGCCAACCAAGAGCTCCACAATGCTAGCAGATCCCTGTCGCACTGCATGATGGAGGGCCGTTGCACCCTCTCCTGTCACAGCGTCAATGTCACAGCTTTCCTGCAGACACACACACATGACATCATATGACATCATCAGATTGCATCACATGACATCATATGACATCCTCAAATTGCATGACATGACATCACATTACATATCATGACATTTACAGTGTATCTATGTTAATTTAGACAATTTTCCATTCAAGTCACATGACATTCATGTGACTGCAGCTGAATTGATTACAGTTGTTTAGTGTGTGTGTGTGTGTGTGTGTGTGTGTGTGAGTGTGTGTGTGTGTGTGTGGGTGTGTGTGTATGCACACTTACATGCTCCACAATCAACTTGGCAATGGCAAAATTGTTGTTGAGTGCAGCAAGATGCAGTGAGTTGTATCCATCATCCTTCTTCACATTAAGAAGATCAGGATGGCCACGAAGGAACAGCTCAAAGGCTCTACACAACAGAACGGGGACCAGGAAAGAAGGGAGGGGCAGGGGAAGAGGGAGGGAAGGGGAGGGAGGGGCAGGGGAGGAGGGAGGGGCAGGGGAGGGAGGGGCAGGGGAGGGAGGGGCAGGGGAGGAGGGAGGGAAGGGCAGGAGGGAGGGGCAGGAGGGAGGGGCAGGGGAGGAGGGAGGGAAGGGCAGGAGGGAGGGGCAGGGGAGGGAGGCGCAGGGGAGGAGGGAGGGGCAGGGAAGGAGGGAGGGAAGGGGAGGGAGGGGCAGGGGAGGGAGGCGCAGGGGAGGAGGAAGGGGCAGGGAAGGAGGGAGGGGCAGGAGAGGGAGGCGCAGGGGAGGAGGGAGGGGCAGGGAAGGAGGGAGGGAAGGGGAGGGAAGGGCAGGGGAGGAGGGAGGGAAGGGGAGGAGGGAGGGAAGGGGAGGGAGGGGCAGGGAAGGAGGGAGGGAAGGGGAGGGAGGCGCAGGGGAGGAGGGAGGGAAGGGGAGGGAGGGGCAGGGGAGGAGGGAGGGAAGGGGAGGGAGGGGCAGGGGAGGAGGGAGGGGCAGGGGAGGGAGGCGCAGGGGAGGAGGGAGGGGCAGGGGAGGAGGGAGGGAAGGGGAGGGGGGTCAGACAGTTCACAGAATGTAACACGCTAACCCTAAAAGCCTGCCTTGTTGCTGCATTCATTGTGATTAATTGTGTTAGCAGTAAAAACAAACAACAACACACTGGGTGTTTGAACCATAACATATACAGTCACAAATATACATACATATTTAGTAACACATTCAATCACACATGCTATATTTAGTAACACACCTGGTGAAGCCGTTTTTGGCTGCAATGTGCATGCAGTTGAACATGGTATTGTTGTAGATGCCAGGTTTCGCTCCAGCCTCCACCATCAAGGTGACAACCTCTAGCTGCCGCTCACGACAGGCAAGATGGAGGGGTGTGTCCCCATCATTGTCCTGAAGAAGAGGAGTAAAAATGGATGAACCAGGAACAAGTTCCACAGTAAGAAGTCAAACATGAAGCCTCCTGATAAAGGACACCTTGAAATAAGGACACCTCTCTAATGAGGACAGTGCCTACTGTCCCAGCTACATGGAGATGTGTACAAAACTACCTCTGAAATAAGGACACCTCTCTAATGAGGACAGTGCCTACTGTCCCAGCTACATAGAGATGTGTACAAAACTACCTCTGAAATAAGGACACCTCTCTAATGAGGACACTTAATTAGGCCTGTACCAACTGTGTCCAGAATAGAGAGGTGCCACTGTATACACTATTAGTACATCACATTCTGTCAACAGCTTGTCATCCAATGACAAATAATTATCGTGACATTGAAATGACAAATTTCAGTCACTCAGCCATACACAAGATTTCACCATTACTTTCCAATGCCATGGTGCAGAGGTGGAATAGCTCTTATTTAGCATCACTGGGCTCTTAGTTAGTAGGCTGGGCTTTTAATTAGTAACAATGGGCACTCACAGGAATGTCCAGGTCAACATCTCGTGCTTTCAGAAGCTGCTTCACCACTCTGACATTGCCCTTGGCTGCTGCAATGAGGACAGCTGTTGCTCCTCTGTGGTTCTTCAAGTTGGGATTGGCGCCGTGCTGGATTAGCAATTCAGCTATTTCCGGCTCACTGCTAAAGGCACAGAGGTGAAGGGGACGGTCGCCGTCTTCGTCCTGTATATTGACACTGGCCTTATAGTCAAGGAGAAGTCGAACCATCTCCAAATTTCCTCTGTTAGTGGCCACATGCAAAGCAGTCTTATCTTGAACCTTCGAATCCACCTGAGTATATCCAAACAACAGTGAATCAACAAACACACACAAATGCACCCGCACACTCCCTACATCACTGCCCCACCCACAAACACACAAACACACATACCCACATACTATCCCTCCCCCCCCACACACAGCAGACACCTGTCACACACTTACTGAGTCAGGTTTCTTCCGCAGAAATTCCCTCAGTGTGTCTATGTCTCCAGCAGCTGTGGCCGTTACCACGGCAGCAGGGTTGTCGAGGAAGGACAAAAGCCGCACATGCATGGCAAGGTCCGAATCACCCAACTGATCTGGTCGTGCATCTGGAAGGACGAGAAGATTGGATATGAGAGTAAACAAGATGAGGTAAACAAACAGGAGGTGAGTAAACAAGATGGAGTGATTGAACACAGGAGGAGAGTAAAGAGGCCGAAAGAAGAGACAGGAGGAGAGTAAAGAGGCAGAGAAGAACAGACAGGAGGAGAGTAAAGAGGCCGGAAAAAGAGACAGGAGGAGAGTAAAGAGGCCGGAAGAACAGACAGGATGAGAGTAAAGAGGCCGGAAGAACAGACAGGAGGAGAGTAAAGAGGCTGGAAGAAAAGACAGGAGGAGAGTAAAGAGGCGGGAAGAAGAGACAGGAGGAGAGTAAAGAGGCCGGAAGAACAGACAGGAGGAGAGTAAAGAGGCCGGAAAAAGAGACAGGAGGAGAGTAAAGAGGCCGGAAGAACAGACAGGATGAGAGTAAAGAGGCCGGAAGAACAGACAGGATGAGAGTAAAGAGGCCGGAAGAACAGACAGGAGGAGAGTAAAGAGGCCGGTAGAACAGACAGGAGGAGAGTAAAGAGGCCGGAAGAAGAGACAGGAGGAGAGTAAAGAGGCCGGAAGAATAGACAGGAGGAGAGTAAAGAGGCCGGAAGAACAGACAGGAGGAGAGTAAAGAGGCCGGAAGAAGAGACAGGAGGAGAGTAAAGAGGCCGGAAGAGGAGACAGGAGGAGAGTAAAGAGGCCGGAAGAAGAGACAGGACGAGAGTAAAGAGGCCGGAAGAAGAGACAGGACGAGAGTAAAGAGGCCGGAAGAAGAGACAGGAGGAGAGTACACAATAGCAGACAGAGCAAGCCAGAACTGTTTCAGGGATACCTTACTTGCAGTAACCACACATTTCACAAAACTAATGGTTGTCACACGAGTCGTTTCAACCACAACTCATCCTGACCATCGACATCACTTAGTGTACCATAAGGATGACATTGCTGAAGTGAACAAGGTTAACATAACCATTCAGGCGTTACTGCTACCGTGCCAAAGTCAGAGGTGAGCTGTGAGTTGAGTGACATTTCTGTGACAAACATTTTGCAAAAGCAGTACACATTTAGTAACACAAGAACACTTGATGTCATACCTGGAACATCAGGAGGGGTTTCCCCTGGGGCAGCTATGAGGCACTTTGGGTTCAGAGTCCAATTGTAGCCATTGACCTTGACTCGGCAGTCTCCACTGTCAAAGACATGCTGCACACGACCTAATTGGCCGAGGGACTGGAAAAGGAAGACATGAAGTGGAGAATAGTTTGTGCTGGATTATATATGACACACAAACAGATTGTTTATCTCTCACACACAAACAAAGACTGCCAACAACACACACACACACACACACACACACACACACACACACACACACACACACACACACACACACACACACACACACACATACACACACACACACCAAGGCAATGTCATCGTTCCATCCTCCGTGGCCTTCCTGAAGCTTGTTCACTTCAGCAATGTCATCCAACACACGTATCACATCACCCTCTCGGAACAGGTGGAACTGGATAGAGGAGGGCAGCCCATTGGGGCATGTGACCATCATGTGACAGTCATGTGACCACAGGACATTAAACTGAATGCGAAGGAAATCTGTCATGTGATGGACATGTAACTGTCATGTGATGGACATGTGACTGTCATGTGATGGTCATGTGACTGTCACATGCTATTCATGCACCCAATAACACACAGCACTCACTCCAAGCTCCCTGTCCATCCTATCACCCTGAGATGATACAGGAGCACTGCCTGTGTCGCCGCCCTTCGGAGCCTCCCCACTGGTGCTGCTGGCCTTCGAGACTCCATCACTGCCGGCTGAGGATGTCTGCGGCACTGCCTGACTGGGCCCCACATTTGTCTGCCGCGGGACCTCCCTAGCACCCGTCTGTGAACAACAAGATGATGAAAACTAGACAGTTCACACATCATACAGCGACACTGCAGTCTATGCTTGATCGTCCTCACCCTGATGAAAGAGGCGGGGTTCACCGTCCACGCCCTATCAGAGTACATCACACGCAAGTCTCCGTTGTCAAGAACAGACTGCACTGTGCCGATCTGACCCAGGCACTGTGGAGGAAGAGGGGAGGGGAGGGGAGGGGCAAGGGAGGAAGAGGAGGGGAAGGAGAGGGGAGAGGAGGGGAGAGGAGGAAAGGGTGGGAAGGAGTGAAGGGTGATGGTGCAAAGTCACAATGCAGAGGTCAGCGATCAGAGGTCAAAGGTCACACATCACTGCTTAGAGGTCATCCTAAGGCTCACTTGCTGCATCTTCTCATTCCATCCCCCATGGCCGTCCTGCATGGCACGGAAGGCATCCTGGTCAAGTGCAATCTTGACTCGGTCTCCAGCAGCAAACATCACTTCCTCAGGGGCTTCTGGCGGGGGACCTGGGACAGCCCCTGGGTGGAGGAGGGAAAAGGGAGGAGGGATGGAGTGGTCATGGAGACCTGGACTCCTAGGAACATCAACAGTGGAGGTGCAAGCACCAGACAAAATGAACTGCATTAACTGGTGAACTAGTTGGGGCAGAAGTCAACTGTCTGCCACTCTTCTTCCAACTCACCCTCCCTCTCCCTCCCTCCCCTCCCCTCCCCTTCTCCTCCCCTCCCCTCCCCTCCCCTCCCCTTCTCCCTCCCCTCCCCTCCCCTCCCCTCCCCTCACCTAGAATGGGAAGGTGTTCAACGTAGTAATCGTCTCCGTTGCCCACTTCCTTGCATTTCAGGTCAACCTTCCCTCTGTGACCCAAACGGTAGATGTTCCGGTTGTCAGCGTTGCTCCACTGCACCTCACCCACACTTCGCTGCAGTGTACAAACATCAAACAGCACTCTCCCACACACGACCTCATAACACACGTGTTGCCTTCCATCACACATGACAGTCTCTAGCCTTATTAGGAATGCAGTGAGTGGTCCTTCCCTATAGGCTCTCTGACGCATGCAGTTGTTTACATTGAACAGTATAAGATTTGTTCAGACATTTCAACAGTTGCACAGTCTCTCACTTCCCCCCTCCCCACCCCTCCCCTCCCTGTCCTCCTCCTCCCTCCCTACTCCCCCCTTCTCTCCTATCCCCTCCCCTCCCTTTCCTCCCCTCCCCTCCCTCCTCTCCCATCACCTCCCCTCCTCTTCCCTCCCTCCCTCCCCTCCCCTCCCCTTCTCCCCCTCCCCTCCCCTCCTCTCTCCTCTCCCATCCCTTCCCCCTCCTCTTCTCTCCCCTCCCCTCCCCTCCTCTCCCATCTTTTCCCCCCTCCCCTCCCTACTCTCCCTCCTTTCCCATCACGTCCCCTCCTCTCCCCTCCCTTCCCCTTCTCCCCCTCCCCTCCCCTCCTCTCTCCTCTCCCATCCCTTCCCCCTCCCCTCACTACCCTCCCCCTTCTCTCACATCACCTCCTCTCCTCTCCCCTCTCATCCTCCCCTCCCCTCCTCTCTCCTCTCCCATCCCCTCCCCCTCCCCTCACTACCCTCCCCCTTCTCTCCCATCACGTCCCCCCCTCTCCCCTCCCTTCCCTCCCTTCCCCTTCTCCCCCTCCCCTCCCCTCCTCTCTCCTCCTCTCCCATCCCTTCCCCCTCCCCTCACTACCCTCCCCCTTCTCTCACATCACCTCCTCTCCTCTCCCCTCTCATCCTCCCCTGTCCCCCCCCCCCCCCATCCTGATCTCCACCCAGTACACAGGTGCCTCCACTACTCACAAAGGACTCCTTCTCCCAGCCACGAATGAGAAGCAGCTTCCCTGTATTGCCAGCAGTACCTGGTAGGGGAGAGGATAGAACACAACAAGCACACAGTGTGTGTGCGTGTGTGTGTGTGGTGTGTGTGTGTGTGCGTGTGTGTGCGTAAGTGATGTCTCACCATCCTGGTTCTTCCAAATCCAGTCCCTTCCTCGAACTACAGTGGCACCATTGAAGAAGCCTTTCGCAGTCACTCGCTTAGCACCTTCCCTTGGAGGCACGGGAAACCTGCCAGACAACCACACACAGCACACACAACTCATTCACCAGTTCATCCAACAACTGACACTTTCAATATGGCCCTTCACTATGAGACAGTTCTATCACTCCCTTACCGTTCACTGTCAGGTGTGTCGTACCGGAGGAACCGGTGCTCTGTGGGGTGTTTGTCCGTCATGTAGCAGTGGGTGCACAAGTCAAAGTCGAAGCAGACGGCACACTTCCATCGAATGCCTGTTACTGGAGTCTGGCGGCACCCATCGCAAGTGACACTGGTATGGGATACACCTGTGTGTGTGTGTGTGTGTGTGTGTGTGTGTGTGTGTGCGTGTGCGTGCGTGTGTGTGTGTGTGTGTGTGTGGTGTGTGTGTGTGCGTATGTGCGTGTGTGTGCGTGTGTGTGTGTGTAAATTAATACAATAGGTACATAAAATGATAGGCTTCAATTGACCAATATTACAATATTGAAACATGACCACATACACCATTAGCCTCAGTTGAGAGAGGTGACCTGATTGATAACAGACTGTTGACATTGCATCATCAGTACCACTACTGTCTCCATCACACGGACAAAGGCTAAACTCACACAAACAGTCATTTGTCCATTTCCTCGAGCACTTGTTTGGGTGTGCATTATGTCAAACAATTTGTGGTGTGCGTACACAACAATCATTCTAACCCTAGTGTGATGGGATTTCGGCCACTACACTCCAGGCCCATAAGGTATTGAAAGTCAGATACTGGCATGGCCAGGCCAAACATTCTTCACCAAAGCATTACAATGGTATCCGCCGTACACGTGCGCACACACACACGAAGTAAAAGAACAGAAAAGAGAGAACAGAAAAGCGGCTGGCTCACCTATCTGCCCGTTGTCAAACAGTCTCAAGTCATACTTCTCATTCAGACCGCATCTGTAGTTCGTACAGACTCCCAAATCCCAACAGATCACCACCGTATTGCCTGGAGCAGGAGACGCCGATGCGCCATCTTGTTCAGAGCCAGTTTCCTCCGCGTATTTCACTTCTACCACGGTTCCTACGTTACCCTCCCCTCCGTCCTGGTCACCCCACTTCCAGTCCGGTCCTCGGACAACACGCTGGCCCACTTTAACATCCATAGAAAGGTTGGAAAGACCAAAGAAAATAACCGTATGCGTCACGATGCGTGCGGGTGGGGTCGGTCCCTTCAATATTCCCTAAAATGACGTCACCAATTAAAGAGAACGCGGGTCATTTAATATGTACGGGGCACATGCACAAGATTGAGGAAATTGTTATAATGATAAAATTTGAATTAAAATGTCGCAGTAGGCTTGGTTAATATCTCCAGTCACATGATAATGATTGTCTGTCGTTGAAATGACTTGGTGAAAGTGACAAGCACACTTTCCATATAAGGCATGCTTGAACCGGGAGACTGTCATCCAGAAGGTGTCCAGTGCCATGTATCCACGCAAGACAGCACCCTCCATGAGCAACTGATTCTTCTTGGCAACCTTCTCTTGTTGTTCTTGATTGTGAAAGAGAATCCCAGCTGCAGGAACGTTAAAACCTGAACCATATCCCTTCACAACCACCCTAATCCCAGTCAGACCAGAGCCTTCTAGAGCACTTTCCAACTCCTTCAGAGTGTTCATGTTTGGCCACTGCACACCTCCCACTATCAGGATTGTGTTACTTGTGTTCTGAAGAGGCGAGAATTCCTGTAGCATTGCCTCTAGGCTGTTATTTCGTTTGTCCAAAGGGAGCCAGAACTGAGGGCCATACATAAAACACATTGTTGTGGTCCCCCCATTGATGTTAGCGTACATTAGCGTATCATGGGACATCTCCCAAGTTTGCAGGGTACCATTAATTCTTTCAATCAGGTAGTACATCACACCCCTGATGGTAGAGTCGCCAAAGAATAGCAGAGTCTTCCCTGAAAACTTGCTCTGCAAAACACCCTCTGCCATCCAACTCAAGTCATACAAACACTGCCTTGTAGCCCACATTGCCTCCTTCCAAAAGCAACTCTTCCTATTACGACAGTCAATACAAGGTAGAAGCCAATATCCTTTGTCGTGTCCATTTGTGCAAAGAGGAAGTTCAGCCAGCTTTGCTCGCACCTGTTTCCAAGCCTCTTTACGGCCTGACCACTGCAGCCCGCAAGGGGTGTCTCCTTGTAGTCGCATGTCACAATCTTGGTGCAGCTCACAGATTTGGTATTTTGTTACAGAGTTAAACCTGTTAGGTTCGGGGATACCCATCTCCCTGGTAAGGATTAGGGTGTATACAGAGTACACCCACTGCTTACTGTGTCTGTCGTCAACCACATAGAGATGTGTTACGGCCTGTCCACTTTGCAGAATCCACACTAGAGAGTTTACTGCACCATCCTTGCTTACCATACGGACTTGCTTGTCACAGTGACAGGCTCTTGCTTCAATGCTCACCTTCAGCGTCTCATGTTCAAATTTGACACGATGTTCTGTACTGGCAGGGTCAAACGGCACTTCCCACTCTCCTTTGGGAGTGAACCGCAAGGAGCAGATCCTATCCATTACGTTTTCCTCACTAGAGCAGCCTCGTGCACTCCTCTCCACAGGAACCAACATATCATCTTCGTTTGCTGCAATATTTGGAGTAGACTCTGCGACTGTGCGTTTTGATAGCTGCACTTTCACCTTTGTTCTATCCGAATCCCCTCCACGTTGAGGCGCGCGGCTTAAGGCGAAAGCGCTGTCGCCAGGAATGACGGACAAGTTCGCTTTCCTTTGCTGCTGCGCTGCAAGACCTCGCAACACGTCTCCTGGCAGGCTAGCCAGCCCGTTGAAAGTAAGGGTGGTTCCGTTGCGAAGCACAAGCACGAATGAGGTTTCCTCCGCCCTCCGATAAAGGTAGATGAAGCAAATAGCGGAAAAACAAATGAAAAGAAACAAAAGCT
>OZ025883.1:621205-633705 GCA_964019415.1 Ianthella basta
GCAGAAATTGCCCCCTAACCATTTTAAGCTACAACCTACAATGTATTAACCTTTCATGGCAGCAGCTTGTCACAATGTATGTTACGTCTCACCTGTTCCCTGTGCTGAGATGGAAAGAAGGAAGGATTGGGTCTTCTGTTGACTCTCCCTAGCCTGCTTTAACAAGGGGCGTGTCCTGCATGATGGAGAAAATCAGCAAATGACAGGGATACCCTCTATGCTATCAATACAATGCAATGGCTTGTCACATGCACACACACACACACACACACACAATGCAATGGCTTGTCACACGCACACACACACACACACACACACAATGCAATGGCTTGTCACATGCACACACGCACGCACACACGCACACACACATTCTACAGGTATGCACACTTCAGTTCACCTTCTCCTGATGGCATGCCCGCGAAACACCTTCTGAATCAATGCTGCCTTGTACTGCATGTCTCGCAGCATGGCATGGAGCTGTTCTTCATGGAAGTATCGAAGAAACACCTACAAACGCAGCAGCGTGAGGGTTGACAGAGGAAGAACAAGTTGCAGTGTCAGTGGATGAGCTGTAACAGGCACTCAAACACAGCCCCTGCTCCAGATGTCTCTGGCTGTGAGGTCAGGAAGTAGTTTTGCATAGCCCGAGTGTTTTGCTCTCTGCTTCATGTACCTTAAAGCCACTAATATTAACTAATGTTAATTTTAGCGACATAAAAATTGTTAAAATTAGCACCCTCAAAATCCTAGACTTTTCAAAACACTAAATTTAGTTGCCGCTAAAACTCAATTTGTAGCCTTAAGGTATATTGTGATGTAGGCAAATATTTTGTGAGCAATTGTGATATATTGTGATGTCACAAGATGGGTGATGACATCATCATATAAAATGGAGGGAGCTATATGAGACTACTCAAGAGTGCAGTGGACTTACTCGTGCTTTGCCGAGCTTCCATCCCTCAATTCCAGCTGTCTCCAAGATGTGTTTACAGCTTGCTTCAGAAGGGTGAACCTGTACACAACAACAACAACAGAATATTAACATGAATAACAACAGTGGAATCAATGACATAAACAACAACAAAAACAAAACACACTAACACTAGAAAATAATATGAAAACAACAACAACAGATGCAGAAACAGTAGAAGCAACATAGAGTATAACAACAATACAAACAAGTTTAGGAAAACAACAACAACAACAACAACAACAACAACACTTCCTCCCCACCTCTTCTGTGCATTTGTAAGCAATGCCACGGAACTCCTGGACAAAGTCAGAGAAGAATGGTCGAAACGAGTAACCCTGCCTCCTTACTCGCACGGCTTCCACCATTCCTGTGTAGCGGAGCTGCTTCACAACAAAGTCTGAGTCAAACGTGAACGGCTTCTGTTTCTGATTCGGCTTGATACACCTTGTAAGTAGGACAAGGGTACACAGGCAGCTAGACACAACACACACACACCACACACACACACTTCTACACCCCCCCACACACCTACATCTACACCACACACACACACTTCTACACACACCTACACACACCCACACACAACTTACCGTATAAAATGCGGTGATGCTACACAAAGACGTTCCATCAACAGCTGCAAAGACTCTCTGAAGTAAGTAGTGACAGTTTGCCCTTTCCTCCCTCCTCCTGCTCCCCCCTTCCTGCTCTCCTGCCCTCTCTGTTGAACAGAAGCACCACCTCGAGACCTTCGTCTATGAATGGTGGATCTTCGAAGTGTAGACATCTTCCTGACAATACTAGCTTGGCTGCATGATGTAAAGCAGAAATGTGCTTGAGTAAACCTTCATTGAAACTAGCTGCTATGAACCAAGCCATTTAGTTCTCTCCTACGTCACTCCCCCCGCACCTTCGTTTGAGCACAGGCTTGTGTCTCAGAGTTGCATCAATAGCCTCAGGTCGGTTGAAGAAGGTGCTTATCTGCAGTGCAATGGGCAGGTAATCTTCAGTCTGCCATTTTAGTTGCTATGGAAACAACACCCTCACTATGTTTCCAGTTGGCTGTAAACACATGCCATGCATTTAATCACACAACCCTCCACTTTCTAGACAGTGGCTCAGAACAGGTCACACAAAGGACACTCCTTCATTGAACTCATACCAGTTGATTGGAGCTTGTTTGAAAGAGAGAGACAACGGCTGAAGGCAAGGAGTCATTGTTCTTCTCTAAGAATGTATCAGCCTCATACTCCACCTGGAGAGTAAGTAACAGAGACTAGTGACTAGTAACGCAGGTTGATAAGTCATGTCTGGCTTTGTCCAAGTTGTAGGCTATTCTTGCATCACACGCATGCATGCACACACACACACACACACACACACACACACACACACACACACACACACACACACATACACACACACACACACACACACACACACACACACACACACACACACACACACATGCACACACACACACACACACACACACAAGGTATACCTCAGCGGCATAGTGCTTTACAGAGAAGATGGGAAAGTCACCACGATGGGGTACAAAATTCTCATTCTTCCGAAATGCATCTCGACACTTTTGCACAAACCCAGCATCAGACCCCTACATACACAGACACAGACACAGAAATGTAATCTCACATCTAAAAAGCAGTCAATACTGCAGTGGCAGCGTTTCAATACACAAAATTTCACATAAAATTCACATAAAATCAGCAAAATATCTTTTTGCAAATTATACACTAAGTATTCAGGGGGGATTTAGTACATTTATCAAGACAACATTCATGTGCAAAATGTGACTTGAATGTGATTGGGAAAACAGTGGAAAGGTGTGTGGTTGCTATAGCAACAAGATGTCTACCTTGGGTGACCTGCTCTGCTCCTCCAGCAGAGACAGCAAACCAATGGGTCGCATCAGGAACAGGTCCAAAACCGGTTTGTTGTCTCTGAAGTGGATATCAAGACCGTCCACCCCCTCCTTAGCATACTCATCCTACAATGAAGAAGTACATAAACATTAGTATACATACCCATTAGTATATGTACAGTACAAACTGAAATACATGTGCTCTTTATGAAACTTCTCTCCTTCCTTACTTTCCCATTATACGCTCCCCCCTCCCTGCCCTCCCCCTCCCCCTCCCTGCCCTCCCCCTCCCCGCCCTCCCCCTCCCCCTCTCTGCCCTCCCCTCACCTTCTCCATTGCAAAGATGTGGTGGTTGAAGTATTGCTGAAGTTGTTCGTTGGCCAAATTGATGCAAAACTGTTCAAAATTATTGTGGACAAAAATCTCGAATCCAAAGATGTCCAAAATGCCTGCAGTGAGTTAAGGCTTATGTTGAATCACATACACATACGTACCTACTGGATACACACATATCCATGTCAAACCCTCACCCACAGATTTCTACCCTCACATACAAGTACAAACCTTCACCACATTCACACAACCCTCACCACATACACACAACCCTCACCCATGTGCAGGTATCCCTCCTTCTCTGGTGGCTCCAAGACCACGTTGATGTGGTGAATAATCCATCGGAACATTCTCTGGTAGAGTGTCTTGGCAATGGCATCCCTCACATCAGCCGCCTTGGCACAAGAGTAAGGCTTGTCAATGGTCTCTCCTGTACATGCAGGGGAAGAGCAGCACTGGGACTAGGGGCTGTAGTAACACACACCATGCACGCATGCACACACACACACACTAAAGCAATCACTCCCCTCTCCCTTCCTCTCCCCCTCTCCTCCCCACCACTCCCCTCCCTTCCATCCTCTCCCTTCCCCTCCCCTCCCCTCCCCTCCTCTCCTCTCCCCTCCCCTCCCCTCCCCTCACCCTCTCCTCCCCTCCCCTCCCCACCCCTCCCCTCCTCTCCCCTCCTCTCCTCTTCTCTCCCCTCCCCCTCCCCTCCCCTCCCCTCCCCTCACCCTCCCCTCCCTCCCTTATCACCCACCTCTAGTCACTGTCCGTAGGGTTGTCAACACAAACACCAGGTCCAGAGGGCTGTCCAGTCCAGTTGAAAGAGACACAAACTCTACCACCTCTGGGTTCAGGACACCAGCACTCTCCTCACACCCTTCACTGCCATAGAACTCCTACAGTAGCAGGATGGGATGGGGCAGCGGAGGAGGAGGAGGAGGAGGAGGAGGAGGAGGAGGAGGAGGAGGAGGAGGAGGAGGAGGAGGAGGAGGAGGAGAGTGTGCGAGTGCGTGCGTGTGTGCGTGCATGTGTGCATGTCTGTCTGAGGGTGTGCTGTGTCTGTATGTGCGTACACCACAAGCTCACAATGTCTCCGATGTGCAATATCGTTGCCAGCAATGTCAGGAGGTCTTGATACTCTGAATCCAGAAACCCAATGCACTGCAGGCTTTTCACTACAAGTTGGAACTGGGACCTGAGCCACATGGGGATAAGTATACACTATACACACAAACACAATAAGCCACTATTAACACTAGATTATACTCAACCAGTGATACTGCAATCAGTATAATATACACAATCAATGTACTACACTCTGCCCATGCAATAAATATAAAAGACAAGATAGTACATTACTTAAAACAAGCACAACTGTCAAAAAGGGTAAAATTAAAATTTCCAAAAATTTAAGGGTGAAATACTTTCTTCACCTGCTTTCTTTCGAGCTGCAGTCTTCAACCACACGTGGGTAGGCCTTCAGGTATTGATGGTCCAGTGGGGACTGTGTGTGTGTGTGTGTGTGTGTGTGTGTGTGTGTGTGTGTGTGTGTGTGTGTGTGTGTGTGTGTGTGTGTGTGTGTGTGTGTGTGTGTGTGTGTGTGTGTGTGTGTGTGTGTGCATGTGTGTGTGTGTGTGTGTGTGTGTGTGTGTGTGTGCATGTGTTGGTGGGATAAGTGTCATTGAATTCACTTCACACTCTTTGTTACAGACATGCACAAACACGACTACAAACAAACAAACAAGGTTAGAAACACACAAGCAAACCGAATACGTAACAATTAACACACTTTTAAATTCAGCCTCTTCCGCTCCTTCTCTGATAATCCAGCAAAGAGATAGTAGAAAATGTGGAAGTTTCGCTCCTGTATAATACAAGTGCACACACAACGGGGACAGAGCACAAAGAGCATTCTCTAAAGGAGAAAGGTTGACATACGATGGAGCCCCTAACAAAGGACATTTTGAATTCAGCACACCTCTCTAATGAGGACAGTGCCTACTGACCCAGCTACATAGAGAAGTGTAAAAACTACCTCTGAAATAAGGACACCTCTCTAATGAGGACAGTGCCTACTGTCCCAGTTACATAGAGATGTGTACAAAACTACCTCTGAAATAAGGACACCTCTCTAATGAGGACACTTAATCAGGCTGTTCCTAATGTGTCCAGAATAGAGAGGTGTCACACATATAGTACAGTGTATGATGATACATCACGGTCAATCAACACCTTGTCATTCAGTGACATAAGAATGATGACAATAAATCTGTCACTCAGTCGTACATGCCAGCAGTGACATGTCACAAGTGACACTGTACTCACGTCAATGGCTTGACATGACACACGAGACTTCTCTACCAGGTACTCCTCCAGCCCCGCCCCCATGATACGCCCATCCTCTGTGAAGACCAGCTGAAGGAACTTGCCAAATCGGCTAGAGTTGTTATTCAACACAGTCGTGGCATTGCCAAAGGCTTCTAGAAGGGGATTGGTCTGTGAAGACAAGAGACAACACACAGCTGACTGCAACACACAGCTGACTGCAACACACAGCTGACTGCAACACACAGCTGACTGCAACACACAGCTGACTGCAACACACACAAGACAAGAAAGGGGATATTAACTTCATCATAAGCTCTTACTTCATAACACCATAGTATCTTAGGGTTAGTTAACAGGTAATGATTTTAGTGAATTTAACGAAAAGTGCAAACATTGCTAAAATTGTACCCTCAAAAGTCGCCTTAAGCCTTAAGGTATGTACACACATGTGCTGACATGTGTTTGTGGTGTGGTCTCAGTATTACCAAGGAGATGTTGACAAGGCTTCAGTTAGTGGCTGCAGTAGTGTCAATGTGACAGTAAGCTATAGCCAATGACAAGTAGAAGAAGAAACAGCTTTAATTGGAAGAGCTTCTTCACCTCACCTGCACTATCTTCTCCTGAATGTGCTGCCCAACGTTGGAAGATCGGCACATTGTCATGAACTGAACGTAAGGAACAGAACAATTTCTGTGACAGAGTAGTGAGTTTTGCTATGCACGCACAAATACACACGCACACATACACACATAACTACGTATACACACAACCATCCATACAACACACACACCAACACAACACGACAAACACACAACACAACACATGCATAATTTATGTATAACACACATACACACATACACACATACACACATAACACACATACACACATACACACATACACAAGTACAACAGTGAAAATGGTCACGGTCATCCAACACTTCTGCCACAAAGCAGTGCTTGAAAGAGGTGCTTCTCATCTGCTTAACCATCTTCGCCATCGACACCATTTGAAAGGCCGAATATGCTGAGATAAGTGAGTCTACCACCACACGGCATGGCCTATATTACATAACTCCCACTCACTCCAGACCTCAGCCCTGCTCTCTGCTCTACAGCTAATACTAGAGGTGTCCATGGTAGGATGTGAAAGTAGGCTCAAACAAAAACTAGAGATACTTTTTGCTTTCATTATCAATATAATTTTACTTTGCTGCTTTCATTGACAGACATAATTGGTGCGATTGGGAGCGTCAGTTTCAACCTGCCCCCACCATAACCCAACTGTTATCCCCAACTTTACAATGAAACATGAAACATGCTCTTTCAGTTTTCAGTGAGAGCACACAGAAACAATATACAATCTGCACCCTGTGAAGCTATTGTCTGTAATCATTAGGTAGCAGGGATCCACACACTAGTCCTTGTAGTCACATTGACTGCACATGTCCAACTAAATCAAATGCATACTATGAGTGGACGTGAAGCTATTCCAGTCTTCTTTGTGTATATACGACAAGTACCAAATGGTTGCCTCCTGCTACAGAAGTGTCTATTCATATGATGTAAAAAGCTGTCAAAATGGCAGGAAGGTGAACTAGTCCCTTATAACACTTTCCGTGTGGTTCAACACAATATCTGAATATTTGACAACGTTTTCTGTGGCCCTATCAAAGATGCACAGAAATTGTACATCACAAACTCACTCACTCACAGACATACACTAATACTCTCAATTTATAGACCATTAGACTCACTCAAAGCTGTGACCACTTGACACAGCACTAGTTAGTGAGTTAGCTGACCTCACATAGTGGGAGTGCTGAGGACAGCACACAGCTGTTAGCAGTCCTGTGTACGCCTGGGACCTCGTTCTAACTGTGTGCTTAATGTCTGTGAGCCTTTGTGGAGGGCTAGGTGCAATTGAGTGAATTGTGTAATTTGCAGATTGGGTGACAACACCAAGTGGTCAACACTCTGGTAACTAATAATTGTTAAATCACTGAAGACATAAAAGAAATTTGATGGACAATCAGACACTTGTACTGTGGGTGCACGTGTGATTGCTGCAAGTTGGCCACTGAAATTCAATAATGCCAATCCAGTGCAATATACTATACACTAGGCAGTGGTACCATATAATATAAGTATGTCTACAATATGCAAACTATGCACAGTTATAAGTATAATATTTCATTAAGGAGTATCTGGTTGCAGAGTCCTTGCCACAACACATGATATAGCACAAGAGCTCACTCAGTTGAGACTGATGCAGTGAAATGTGAGTGAGTGTGTTGGCAACACGTTAACAAACCACACCACCACATTGTTAAATGCCAGACATATTACACAACACCAGGAGTGGTTGGTAGACAGCTCACATGTAGAGGATATGATTTCGAATCCCAACACTTGAGCTATTGGCACATGCAATGACACCACCTCAGGCTCAACAAAGTTACCACAGAATGGTCTCACCATCCTCTTCACCAACATGTACACGCACATTCTCTGGACAGGTGCCTAAACCAGGCACTGGGTACCAGAGTCAAAAGCAAGATATTATACATGAACGTATGTAGTATATCTATATAAAATCTCTATCTTGCGCTCTATATTAACACTGGATTTATAATTATACTGCAAGTATGTGTGTGAATCCAAATAAAATTGTGCAAGCGATTGGTACCTATGTGGGGAACTGACTCAGATTGGTCTGTATGTCTCTCCAGCCACTGCTACCCCAAAGCTTTGTTAATGAGCCTCTATACAACTTCATTGCTTGGTAATAATCATCATTTTCAAAACATGTCTGCACTTCCTACTTGGACCCTTCCTGTGTCACAAATTCCCTTGCCATACGTGTGTACAAGAGGATCACATATCAGAGGGAGGAAGTCAGGTCACAATTTTCATTCAGTAATGGAAACGGGCCAAGGAAGGGGCAGCGTACTCTACAGCGGCTGCTTGAGGTCATAAGGTGCAAGTTACATATCACAGCACCAGCAAAATCTCTACACAGAATGCCACACACACACACACACTTGCCCAGTTAACACATGCCCAAACAATGCTTTTGCAACATCACTGCAGGATGTAGCACTAGTATGGCTTCCAGAGAAGCCATATAACATAACGTATAGAGGTAGAGAGAAGCCATAACAAGCTGCCTGGCTACAAACAGCTTGAAATGTTATCAAAGGGACAAGCTGAGCTTTGCTGGCAACCAAGGAGTGTCATCTCAGCTGGTGTGCTATGCACACACAATTGTCTGACTGTCTCTGAATGGGTCAACAACATGTGCAGAGCTGGGATCTTTCTATGTTACTGGCTACTGCCACTCAAATGTGCCATTGACTGACTCCTACTTTACTGTGTCTGAGGAACAATGCTTGTGTGCGTGTGTGTGTGTGTGTGTGTGTGTGTGTGTGTGTGTGTGTGTGTGTGTGTGTGTGTGTGTGTGTGTGTGTGTGTGTGTGTTATACACTTAGTAAATGTATATTGTGCCAAGTACATCACTTGGCTACATTACTACAACATAATTACAGCAACCATAGCTACACTTTGGCCATCAAGTCAGCTAGGAGCAACCTTAGTGGCAATAATTGGTCCAATATCATGCACAAAAACTCAGCCATGGGGCAGTCTAGGGATGGGGCCTGCACTGTGTTATCGTGTAACAACTCACACACCTACAATAACGGATTACATTAAGTACAAGTCCTAAATACCTCACTTATGGTAACATAGAGCTGAGGACAACACAACGGAGTAGAAAAAGCATTGAATCTGCCTGCACCTTGGGAAGCTGCCATGGAAGAGGTGTCTACAGTCGTGCTCTCAGGCGCTCACCTGACGCATGAGCAACTTGGCTGACTCCGTCTTCCCCGCACCGCTCTCTCCGCTAATGACGAACACTTGGTCCCTCCGGCAGTCCAACAGCGCTGAAAACGCTCTTGCTGCCGATCGGAAGATGTGTGGGGCGAGTACGGCCAAATCTGGGGTGGAATAGACCGCCGAGCACTCGTCGGAGTAGATAGGGAGCTCTCTGAAGGGGTTAATGGACACAAGGATGTCTCCCACATCGGTGTAGACCACTCCTTCTTCATAGCGTTTCTTGATAGACTCGAGGAGGTTCTCCTCTGTCAACTCAGCTAGTTCGGTCAGGTTGTCCAGCTCGCGTCGCTGCCACGGGGGACCATTTCCCTTCGAAGCCATGCCGATCAGACTACAACATAAAATGCGTGGTTGCCTGTCCTCGGTTTATAAACTGCAGCAGGCGAAGGGGTTTTCCCTTACATCACGTGACATTGTATGTTTGTTCGTATGATCTAAGGTGACGTAATCACGCCCCTAATGCAAAGGCAAGTGATTGCAGATACCCCAACACTGATGACTCCGATGTTTACCGATTGGCTTCAAGTATTAACATGTTTATATCCTCCTGTAAAAGAAAAGTTTTCAAGTAACAATACTGCAAAGCTACATCTGTAACTACTTTACATAAAATGTACATTACAAATGTAGTGTGCTGGCATTAAATGCAATAATTTGCTTCAGTAGCTGTCCATGTGTACACAGATAGTTGGCCTGGGGCGGTCATGGATCCAGTTCCCATAGCAAGCCTCTGTCATAATACAACAATTTCAGGTGTGCTGCAATAATGAAGACAAGGAGGTAGATGTTCATGGACATCCCAGTGCTCCTGTATCGCGGTTGAATGCTGTAGCCAATGGCGAAGAGAACACGTCCGACAACGAACAAGCTGCATAGGATAGGGACGAAGCGGAGTTCTTGCTGTGTTGCAAGCAGCGTGCTGAGAGAGAGGATGCCCATGGCAAACATCACCAACTGCTCCAAGGTGTTGTTAGAGATATTCTTCTGCAGCTGTACCAAGTGCTCGTTTCCAGAGAGAGGATTCGCTGCTCTTGACGAGAACCGAATGTTTCCCACGCGAGCGATGAAGAAGAACTGAACGAGGGCCAGTGGAAACAGGCATCGAAGAGTGTATGCGAGGTTGGTCGTCATGTCAAGAGGCTCTTTAGGGACTGGTATGCTCTCTCCGTAGTAGTAACCGCAGTAGAGCGCTGAAGTGACCAATACCACTGCAATGGACGCCTGGGTTGCTAAGAGGAAAAAAGGCCCTCCGGTCGAATACCCGACTTTAGCCACTTCGCCTACATGAGATAAATGGTCCTTCTTTTCCTTCGTATCCTTGTTTTCGCCCATGCTTCTTTCTACTTGCTGCACTCCTGTATTCCGTCGATTTCTTTGAAGTGTGACTGGAGTTCAGCAGATTGCTGCTTTTATCTTCCTCAGTTATTGCGCAATAATGTTGGTTACCTTTCGCAATCTAAGGAAGCATTGCGTCATGCATTTTTGTGCACGTGCCAACATGTATACTATTGCGTCATCTGCTAAACAGTCAGGACCACCGCACATGTTCAGCTTGGTTGTATTGCAACCAACATGATCGTTACATTATCCGCACAGCCCCTCGTGACTGCCTCCACAGCCATCTTGTTGCAAGCCACCTCACAACGATGACTGAACACATCCGTGGGTGGCGTGTCTGCTGTAAAGTTGGTCGACTGTACCACAGGCTCTGTGAGAGAGAAGGTTGAAACGCGCTGTGGATAGCTTGTATGAGCTCACACAGCACACCAACCAACTCACCAGGAGGCGGGACAATCGTCTCATCCTGGAGAGAGGAACACACCCATTCAGGCATTAATTGTTCAAAATTGAAAGAAAAAAGGTGAAAATGTGAGGGAGATGGCACAACTGAATTACAGTGGAACCTGTCTGAGATGGTCACTGTGTTAGGCAGCCACCTCTCTAAAACAGCCAGTCTCCCTGGGCCCGAACAGCACTAAAAGCATTGCAATCTACCTCTGTAGAGAGCAGCCACCTCTCTATAAAGTTCAGTTAGAACTGGCCCACAGGTGGCTGTCTTAGACAGATTCCACTGTACATGAATCACATGATGTAGTGAATAGGAAGAGGGAAGGGCACACAAGGGGACAGGCTAAGGGAAGTAGCATGGACTGTAGTGGGCAGAGAATCCAATTTGTCCTCACCTTCAAGATGGCTGTGACAAATGAGAGCGCTTCCTGTGTCGTAAAGACCTTCCACAGCCCATCACAAGCCGCCAACACAAACCTGTGCAGCACACATACCACGTACCACTCACACTCCATCCAGCGCAACACATCTTACATCTGCCTAGAGATAGTTTCGCGTAGGCGGAGTCAACAAAATGGCGGCTGGCTACAAGAGACTAGTCTGTGGGCTGGACCATATTTCTGAGAGAAATTAAGGTCTCGAATAATTTCTACAACGAAGTTGTGCAATCTGGGTGGAGACACTAACTCACTCCATTTAATACAAGTGAACGAGAATGGAAAATGGCCCCAAATTGTGAAGTGCTCGAACGTTCCTGTGCTTCTATGCTCGTCTCTCCGACAGAAACCAATCTGGTATGCTGCCCCACAGATCCCCCTTGGCTGCCGTAACATAAAGCTAGACAGTGTGCTGCAATAGAGTGTTATAATGATATTCATTGTCATCGTTGTGCTTGAGTGTATGCATGGCAACGAGTTTTCCATGCATTCTGCAATTGGTATTCATTCCCGAAAGTCAAATTCTGCACAAAACCTTCATAGCAGTTACGCCAGACCCTTTCTCTCTTGTGGGACTGCACAACGGGGGAAGGGGCTAGCTTGCCAGACAACCACGAGACTAGTCTAAGGCACAGGCAAACACAATACACTTCTGCAACGACACATGCAGCTCATAGTAAACGCATTATGTAAGCGTAAGGGCTGCAATCACATCCTCTGATGCAATGGCTTTTGAAGGGATTTGTAGTTTACTGGGCATCTATCGTCTAGCAGCACAGTACACATCCGAACCTGTCTTGATGTGTGAGTGTGCACTTGATGACATCCGGTGTGCACACCACTCCACAGTGCTTGAATCGGC
>OZ025883.1:636205-661205 GCA_964019415.1 Ianthella basta
TATTCTATATTAAAGTCCCACTGCAGCTAAGGTCAGCAATGCTACACAGCACTCGAGCAGTGTAGCATTGTCATGCAATGCGTAAGTGGTCTAAGAATTGCTCACTCCCTCTAAGGTCTGAGGTGCATATAGGGAAATTAGGAATATTTGTGTAATTCACATTAAATAAATGAAGGCTACTGAATCAAACAGGTACTATTTTTAGCAAATTTTTAGCAAGTAGTGCAAAAATTGCTAAAATTCGTACACGCTAAAATTTGCTTTAGATGGGTAAAAAATGATGCACAAAAATCGCTGAAGGGGTGTGGCACTCACACCAAGGAGGTGTGGCATTCACATACAGGGTGATGCACTCACACACTGAAGGTAGACACTCACACAGACGGTGGAGTAGGTCCCTTAAAGTGCTCTAGAAGGTCACGAACAGACTGGTGTCCGTCTTGCATCTCCTCTCGTTCTCCCTTCCTCTCAGCAACAAACACTTTGAACTGGAACGAGACTAATGAAAGAGAGACTAATAGAATCACTGCACGCATTCAAATGATACAAAACTATAGACCATAGCTCTAACGTTTAGGAAATATTTCGTGGCCGAAACGTCTAGTTACAATCTGCTCTATTACTACGTTTGTTCACTCGATAGAAGTCCATTTCAGTATCATGTACCTTCGCGTTTGGCCTTCTTAGGATTGATATCTTCTTCCTCGTCAGCTACGGCTGAAGAAGAATGGCGCTTGTTGACCCTACCAGCAACCACATCCTCGGTCTTTTCAGAAGAGCTGGTTTCTGGAGGCAAATCATCAAATAGAGACACGGAACTGTTGTTGTCAGAAGCTGGTGGTGGCAAGTCGCCAAAAAGCGCCATTTTGTTCGTATACTGTTAATATTAAATTTCATTATAAAACGAGTCCGTATTTTATACTGATAGCTACACGGTTCTTACACACGTCAAGTATATAAATTACAACAGTAATAAATAAAGACAGCGCGTACCATAACATAAACAAGTCGTTATCTAACACTACTGGTATTTACAAATAAACAAGAGGGAATACAAGTAACAAAGTAAACTTAAACATGGCATTTAACTGCAAGCATCCTGGAATGCTTTTTCAAATCCATCATCAAAATATTCTGGAGACTCGGGCCTAAAAGTTGGCTCCAGAGCTTCAACTGGGACACCCATGCTTGATTCCGGAATGGGAACGCTATCAAAATTTGGGTCCGCAGCTAGAAGAGGTGAACTCCGCTGCCGGGAATAGTCCGCCGTGGTTGCCGGGGTGAGATAGAGCTGATGATGATCGTGATGTTGTGTGTAAGTTCCTTCGGCAGTGTAGGGGTAGGTCGTGACGGCAGTAGCCTGAATGGTGGAGGGATGAGCGAGGTACTGGTTGACTTGCGACAGCGATTGAGGGGGAGGCTCGTACATGTACGCAGACACCGTCTGGACAGATTGAGAGTCGTAGCCGTAAGCAGAGGTCGTCTGTGTGACAGGCGGGGGCCACGAGGGGAGGGAACTCATACGCATCGACGACTGAGGAGTCTTCCTCCAATTAGAAATAAACTTTCTGAACGAGCCTGCTAACACGTCAAACTCTTTGTTGGCAAGGCCAAAGCGATTATGCTGTCCTTTGCTAAACACCTGGCTCAGTTCTTCAACTTTGCTGGCTTCCAGGCCATGAGTCACGTGAATGTCCTCAGCCAATTGCATAAGGTTACTCAAGTGTTGCGACACACCAAGGCCCATTGAATGCCCGCAGGATGACGCCCCCAGAGAAGGATCATTTGGCACCAGCTTGAAGAAATCGCTCAGTCCCAAGGAGCCACTGAGTGTGTGGTAGAAGCTATTGAATGACTCTGAAATGTCTGTGTTAAGATCTGAGAAGGCGGTCTGTGGACTGTGATACGCGCCACTGTCATGTACCCCCGGGTGGTGGGGTGGGGTGGCAAATAGTCCTGCAGTTGGGTTAGACGAGGAGGGATAAAACGAAGATGTTGTCCTTGATGCTCCCGGGGAAGATGGGTCCCAGTAGGGATAGGGAGACAGTTCATTTGATGACAAACTGCTGTTGTGTTGAGCACTTCTGTTCAGTTCGGTGAGTGTTGGTGACGGCCCAGGTGAGATTTTGGCTGCGTCAGATCCAGCAGAAGAGTCGGGAGTCAGTGGAGGCTGTGGGTAAAGGAGTGAATAGTAAATTTCATCCATTTTGTTGTCTGTGAACGTGAGACAATATTCTTAATCATGCATGCCTTAGGACAGGAATTGACAAGTTTTGACCTACCACCTTAGACCCAATGTTTATTGTTTATACTATATGCAATGAATATCATAAATAGAAGCCACATAGTTACAAATAAAACAAGTACTAAATAAACAATGAATGTCATTATATCATAGACTTCTCAGACAAACAATGAATATGGTTATACTTGATTGATTAACCAGACAAGCAGCACTGTCAGCTATAATCATGCAACCAAGAGATGAAGAGAACCATTGAACAGAAATACTACCCAAGCCATTCCTGCTCACACCATCCTGTTTCTGAATTACCATCTGGTAGATTCTCTACTAAAAACTTCTCTCACTCTCTTACACGCCATTGAAACAAGAAGAAATGTGGTTTTGTCATTGCATGCATTCATCTATTTACAAAGCTCACCACAGAGGGGGGTGAGGGCTACAATGGGTGTTTACATTCCTGTAACCTCCATTTAGGATAATTGACTAAAAGGGCATGCAGGCGCTCAGTCATGTGGAACCTTCATTTGAAACTAGAGCCTTTAACACAATAAATGTACACCATTTCTGCCCCCATCCCTTGTTCCCCCCATCAACACACTGTATCCCATTTCTCTAAATCAGGAGACAATTCAACGGCACTTGCCTCGGGGTGTGGGGCATTCAGGTGGGTTATCGTAATCTCTATACGGATGGTCGAAGACGACATGCATATGTGCGTGGGGTCCAACTTTTCAAAGTCTTCAGCCTTGGTAGTGGGGGGGGGGGGGGGGGGGGTATGGGACGGTTTGTGGTCTGACGACAGCCGCATTGAGGATGCTCCACTCCCACAAATACCACGACGGCAACTAGGCAACTCGAAAGGATGGGAAAAGTCTAGCTAGGTACGATGTGATGCTGAGGTGTGCAGAGACAGCTGAAATGATCTCTAAAGCGACGATATAACCAGGAGCCAAGCACTGAGTGAAGTTGAACCTTTTTATGAAGTTTCACCAAATTCTATATGCAATGACATTTGATTAGACCTTCTAGTCAAACCATGCATTCATGTCTTGGTCAGTGGCCGTGTCTCTGGTCAGGGGATCACTTTAGAGGCTCACTCTCTCCAATTACCACTTATGGGCAGCCTTCTGAGGGACAGATGACACGGTCATTGCACAGCTGCAACTTGACCCAGGACCCGTCACACACATCAGTGTGTGACTGAACTAGGAGCAGTGTAGCGCGCAATAGTGCCACCATCCATCCAAGACAGGTCACACAACGAAGATTAGAAGTATTGTAGCACAGTATAGGCAGGGTGCGTGCTGCGGGGGGGGGGGGGGGGGCATCAAACTAGTGTAGGTGTGATTAAGGTAGCGATTCGTTCTGTTCCAGCCACAAGATCACAATGAATCAATACCTCAATCATGTCTAATAGCCAATCAATAATCCCACTTCACAACTAAGTGTAGGTGTGTTTTACATGTGAAAGTGTGACACACACCACACCAGACATTTGATACACATACGTACATAATATACGCACTTATGTATAATACACATCAGCACAAGCTCAGCGGGTGCCCCCTACACACACACACACACACACCCACACACACCCACACACACACACCCACACCCACACACACACACACACACACACACACACACACACACCTTGTCGGTCTCTGGACTCCGCTGTGGTATAGCACCATGGTCAATCTCCCAGTAGGATCCCTACACAAGAGAACAGCCACTCTTGCATGTCAACAAGAGAAAGTGCACAAACACACGCCAGTCGAACTACAACCAGCTCCCCCCCCCCATCAGTGACCAACAACACAACACAACAAACCACAGTACACGGATACCACTGGCCCCACATATAACTATGTATACCTGATGCCCTTGGGTGCATGTGCACACTGCATCACTGCCACTACCATCATCTTTAAACTTCTACTGAAAGACGGCATAATTATGCATGTCCATTGCGATTGTCAGTTATAATGCAGGAAAATGCATACCGTGTAACGGTAGAGACCTATCAGACCTTCCCTCTCTCCCCTCCTCCTCTGCACACCCCTCCCTCTTCTCCCCTCTGCACACCCCTCCCTCTCTCCCCTCCTCCTCTGCACACCCCTCCCTCTCTCCCCTCCTCCTCTGCACACCCCTCCCTCTTCTCCCCTCTGCACACCCCTCCCTCCCCTCCTCCTCTGCACACCCTTCCCTCCCCTCCTCCTCTGCACACCCCTCCCTCTCTCCCCTCCTCCTCTGCACACCCCTCCCTCTTCTCCCCTCTGCACACCCCTCCCTCCCCTCCTCCTCTGCACACCCTTCCCTCCCCTCCTCCTCTGCACACCCCTCCCTCTTCTCCCCTCTGCACACCCCTCCCTCCCCTCCTCCTCTGCACACCCTTCCCTCCCCTCCTCCTCTGCACACCCCTCCCTCTCTCCCCTCCTCCTCTGCACACCCCTCCCTCTTCTCCCCCCTGCACACCCCCCTTCCCCTCTCTACCCTCCACACAACCTTTCCCTTGTACACACCTTCCCAGTTTCCCCCTTTGGCCTGGAGACTTTGCGGAAACACTTGTTCAGGGACAGGTTGTGTCGAATTGAGTTCTGTGAGTGGAGAGGGAGCATTCATCAATCCAGCACCGAGGAAGGAAGTAGTTTCGGTTTTAACATGAAGCACATTCACACCACTAGGACCGCCAATACATGGACTGAACAAACCATACACACATAGGCAAGCTGGGCTTCTCTGTTCTGGTGTCGTGTGTCCGTCAATGGTGAGATTAATGTATCACCTTTTGTTTAAATCATGCACTATCACCAACAATGACATTTGGACAGCTTTGTGATGAGTAATATTTCACAATGTTAACAGGCTATTAGAGGCAGGGCCTGGAATGGACAGCTAAGGGCTGGAGGTGGCAGCGTGAGAGGGCCTTGATAACAGCATGATGGGTGACCTTCATTTCTTTAGGGCATTTCCCAAATTCAGAAGAGTTTGGCAGTATTTGTTAAAGAGATGGCAGATTTGACAACAGACAAAATGATTGGTGTATTACAATAGGATACTTACCCTAGTGTTGCATACAAAATACTGCTACAGAGTTGTAACTATGGCGACTGCACTAATGTACGTATTATATGCAAGTGGTACAGAGACAGAAAACATCTCAGAACAATCAATGATTTCAAACACATGCAAGTATTTGGGTCGCATCAAACTTTTGCGGTGTCTTTTAACTTATATCTTAAAGGTGATATTAGACATGACAAGAATTAGCAGCATCTCAAACACATTATCCGCACTGTGCTTCGCACTCATGTGAAATATGTGAGGTGTTCCACCCGCTGGATGGACGGGATGCCAGCAACCGGTAAGCAATACCACATTACCATACGCTTGGAACTGTCACAAACAGAACACTATCCGTCTTTCTGCCCGGGTATTTGAAGCTTACGGCACTATGCCTGCAAAGATGCTACTGCATATGCCTCCCCCCCCCCCCCTCCCTCCCCCTACGCACGCCAGGACATGCATGCAAGCACATGCATACACACATCGTCACATTTGCATTCAAACAACTAGCCTTCCATCCCGTGTGGGCATCCTTGTAGTATATGAAGTTGGACGCAATCCAGTCGTATATCTGGCTTAGAGTCATCCTTCGCTGTACAGAGCTGTTGATGGCGAAGATGATGAGCGAGGCGTAGGAGTAAGGCGGCTTCTCGTCAACAAAACGATAGTGCCTGGCCTCCATTGCATCGAGGTTGGCATTCAGGTCAATGGGGACTGGAGGAGGCTTTCTCGGCGGCTTGACGTATTGCGGCCCCGAAGCAAGCCTATCTCCTCCGTCCACACCCGGTGCAGAAGCTCCGGGACGGACTTCTTTGACCCAGTCCAACGGAGTTAGACTGCTGTTCAAACACTCCGTCGTCATCGCGTCGCACAGGCTCAAACCTCCTACGCAAGGCTTTCCGAATAGCGCTGAGACTATTGCACAGTGCAGCGCGCTGGTTCGCACTCTAGTCTTGCTGGTTAAATATACTCTGCAGGTGCAGGCGGGCCGAAGGTAAACAGTCGGCAACGAAGTGAGAACAAATTTGCAATTTTACGGGAATATCCGCATTTTCCGTTTTATTCCTTATTAGGAATGCCCCACCCATATGCTATAGACGGAATTAGCGAATTCCTTGGTAACGCGTGCGCCACACTACAAAATCATACAATCATACGCATACATGTACGTAGGAAGAAGCTATAGTTAAAAAGATATGGTATTGTACGTGGTCTCATAAAATCTTGTGCCATTCAGGTGACCAATAGGAAGATAGTGCTGTTATTTAGAAAACTACAATTACGACATCTTCCGTGAATGTGATTAAGTCCTCTCTGCAGCCCACAGTCTGGAGGCAAGTCTGGAGTCCAGAGAACTTGAGAGTGCCTGCAGAGTTGAAGCAGACTATATGTGGTTGTGTAGTAACCATTTCAACACATACCTACTTGGGGTAGTAGCAGTTAACGCTTATGGTATTCACAGCAGCAAGGTTTCCCCATGGGACAAACCCAATTCATAGGCTCATAAACTGGCACTGTACCATAGAGGGACAGAAGTCCTGAAGAAGCGGAACACTGTCCCGAAGAAGCAAGAATTTCTCTGCTTCTTTGCTATCAGTATACATTGCACTAGGTGATTACCACTTGCTTGGCCAAGAGCTGTAATTGCTGTGGCAGAAGGACAAAGGTGAGGAGACTTGGACATCTCTCTTGTAAGGGTGAGATATGTTTCCCCCAAAGTGGAATGGCTGACACATAAGTATGTGCATGCCACATTCTGACATGTTTCTTCATAATAGAAGAATCCTAAAATACATAGTAAGCTTATATGGAAGTAATATGTAATATAAAGTGACAAAAATTCGTATTGAAGTGGTGGGTCAGCATATTGTATCATTCCTTTATGAAGATAAACCTTTCTACTTGTTCTTCTAGCCAACTCTATAAAAAGCCTTATAGCAATTCTGTCTAAACTTGCTATGCCATTCAAAAATGGTGCTCCCATTTCAAAAGCCTTCAGCTGTGCTACTCTAGCGAGCCCATTTAGACAAAATCAAACCTGCTTGCGTTCCACATCGCGGGACACTGCTTCTATTCTGTCATTGAAGGAGATTAGCATCCTGTTCTTCTCCTCCAGTAGCTGATTCTCTTTATGCAGGTGAGTAATCTGGGCCTCCTTCTCCGCCATCTTCCACTTCCACTCTTTTGCATCACCTTCAATAGCAGACAGTCTTGATGGGAGGGGCGGGGAGGGGAGGGGAGTGGAGGGGAGGGAAGGGAGGGGAGGGGAGTAGAGCGGAGGGGAGGGGAGGGGAGTGGAGGGGAGGGGAAGGTAGGGGAGGGGAGTAGAGCGGAGGGGAGGGGAAGGGAGGGGAGGGGAGTAGAGCGGAGGGGAGGGGAGGGGAGGGGAGAAGGACAGAGGGGAGTGGAGAATGTAGTTGTGTGTGTGTGTGTGTGTGTGTGTGTGTGTGTGTGTGTGTGTGTGTGTGTGTGTGTGTGTGCATATTGTGTTACACACACTTCCAGAGTGAGGTGCTGATGTGAGGTGATGGTGAATCATTATGGCGTCACATGATAAACTGCAGCAATGTGTGATGATAACAAGTTGATGTATTAGCCGCAATCTGGTTGTCTCATCTTACTCTTCAGATGAATTCTCACAAACACATAGGCACACACATGTGCATGTGCACACACTCACATTAAACTCACACGTGCACACGAGAGAGACTCCCCTCCCTTCACTTCCCTCTCCTCCCCTTCTTACACAACAACAACAACAACAACAACAACAACAATAACAGCAACATAACCATACACAAATAGCCCATTTCATGGCACTACCTCTGGCTACACCCCTCACCTTGCCTGAATGAGAGTCTTTTCCTGCTGAAGGCGTTTGCAGGATTTCTCCAGAGACTCCCTCCACATCTCCTCTTGCTGCAGTCTGAGCTGAGACTGCTGTATCTCATCCTTCAGAGTACTGAGGGATGACTCCAAGCTGAGTCTCTGACGTGAGTGCTTCTCCCTGTATCGGGCAGATGAAGGGGATATAAGTAGGGTGTGGGAGGGGTGTGGGAGGGAGGTGGGAGGGGTGTGGGAGGGGTGTGGGAGGGAGGTGAGAGGGGTGTGGGAGGGAGGTGGGTGTGGGAGGGGTGTGGGAGGGAGGTGAGAGGGGTGTGGGAGGGGTGTGGGAGGGAGGTGGGAGGGGTGTGGGAGGGGTGTGGGAGGGGTGTGGGAGGGAGGTGGGAGGGAGGTGGGAGGGAGGTGAGAGGGGTGTGGGAGGGAGGGGGGAGGGAGGTGAGGGGTGTGGGATGTGTGGGGGAGGGTGTGGGATAGGATGTGATGGAGTGTGGGAGGACGTGGGAGGGATGTAGGAGGGGTGTGAGATGTGGGTGTGCATGGGAGAGGGTGTGGGAGGGGCATGGGAGAGGGTGTGGGATATGGGTGTGTACGTGGGGTGTGAGAGGGTGTGGGAGAGGGTGTGGGATGTGGGTGTGTGTACGTGGGGTGTGAGAGGGTGTGGGAGAGGGTGTGGGATGTGGGTGTGGGAGGGATGTGGGAGAGGGTGTGATGGGGCGTAGGAGGGAGGTGAGATGTGAGGTACGTGGGAAAGGTCGTAGTAATGGGATATGGAGATGAGGAAGTGCAGGAATATAATCAGGTGAGAGACTAATTTGGGAAGGAAGAATAAAGGAGAGGAGGCAATAACAAAGTGAAGGAATGTTATGACACCGTACAGTTGGAGTGCCCTGTGGGCATGCTGCACTCACCTAGAAGAGTGGAGCTTCTCAAGAGACCGTCTCTTCTGTAAGTTAGCTCTCTTTAGGTCTGCCCCCAACTGGTCTTCCCTGGACTGCAGCTCCATCTGAGCTACCCTCAAGTGGTCCTCGCAGTGGTTAGCCTGCTGACGGAGGTCGTCATTCTCCTCCTTACTCAGCCTCACCTACGTATGTGGAATTACCAGCAGTGGAGAATCACATCGCTACACAGCAAGAGCCATCCATAGATATCACCTACATGCCCAAATTCCCTTACAGAAGATGGCTAGTTTGTTTAGGTGCAATACAATGCATTGGCATTTCACATTACAGTACGTACTGTTATGTAATTGATGTGGCATCACAGCACTCAACTTCACAACATGCAGTCCAGAAAATTTGAATGCTTACGGAAAATACACAATTGATTACGGATGTTTTGTTTGTTTACAGATATGTAAATCATGATACGTATATCTCGTTGCCATAGTAACAGGCATCTAAACGATGCTTCTAAATCTCTGAGAAGCATTCCAATTGCTTCATGTGTGATTCTAAATCCCATAATGTATGTTGTGGGCAGAGCATGGGGTTTATAAATCCCATGTAAACATCTGCGGGAATTTCGCGGGGACATTTATCATCGTACTATGACGTCATTCACGTGTACGTCATCAAGAAGTGAGAGGAACCACAAAGTGATTGGGTAAACGAACGGATTTGGATCTATATTACTTAAATTCCAACCAATCAGTGTTTGCAGGATTTAGACCACCCGGCACTTGGGTGATTTGTGCCCTCAAGCTTCGTGCTTTAGATCCCACAAATACCTTTTGGTCAGCATTGAACTATCGCTAAATGCAGTACATCACTAATGACACACATACATACACACCTCTCTCAGTTCAATGCCTGCACCAGCTGTATAGTCAAGTGTGTTATTACATAAACATCATCAATGATACGTACATAAATAGATGTACGAATAGAGAGTGACAGGTACCAGCACATCAATGGCTTCATCATCGGCTACTCCCATGAACCCTGATTGCATGACTTCGTATGCTGTTTGCACAATGCAATGCCATGTGGTAAAGTAATGCACTGATTGGTCCGCAAGTTGAATTCAAATGATCAGTGCAGGTAGGTAAGTACCTTATCACCAATCAGATTGCTGTACATGTGCACATTGCGCAATTGGGACACAAAATTGTGAAAACGTTTGTACACGGACAGTCCAGTACGTATGATTACATGTATGTATGTACATATGCACTCTTGTATCAGAGCGAAATTATCGAACAAGGCAAAAGAATGGCTATACTTTACACATGTACTATGCGTGTGTCCGTACACACGAACACACACACACACACACACACACACACACACACACACACACACACACACACACACACACACACACACACACACACACACACACCTCCTCCGTTCTCCTTGTCCCTAAAGGACGTAGGGCAGGTCCTAGGCCAAAGGCCTGGGGTCCTGTTTCGCACACACGTGCGTGTACACACGCACACACAACAAACATACATACGTAGCTTATTTGTAGCAACACATGAGGAATCAATCAGCCAACAGTTCACAGCTACTGCATATCATCAGTGAGCGAAGCTGGAAGCTACCAAACGTCTGAAGTCATTGTGAACATTGGCTATGAAGTGTCTGCCGCTGTGGTTTACGAGTTTTCACAACTTGTCTGAGAAAATCGGCCATTATTTGAATAGCTCCAATGCCAACAGTGAACACTTTCACACTCCAGGTAGTCACTATTCACACCTTTCTTAACCACCAATGAAAAGGGAGTACCGAATCAGTAGAAATGCTTACACATCCCTGGCAACTGGCAATGGACCACAGCATTCCCGCATTGGCGTTCATGGCACCACGTAACCTAGCAACGACTCACCTGGTCAGTAATGGCTAAGTGTCCTATAGGTGCAGTATGTCCGCAACCAGGTGGCCACTACAGCACACAACAATGTGTTAGTCCAATAGCTGTCCACCACACAGACGTATTGCTCAGAGTGATGACTAATTTTTTCGTTAAAAGACATTTCAATCAAATTTGGTGTAACATACCATGCATATTTTCACCTATTGGTGACCGCTTAAATGGGTGAACAATCTCACACCTGAAAAACGGTTGACCAATGGGACACCACTGACCTGTTCCGTTAGTGACTTTGTTCTCTCCCGTTGCGTTTTCACCTTCACTTCTAGCTCATGGAGCCGAGCGTCTTTAGCTGCAACTTCCTCCTGCAGCTGACTCCTAGCAGACGTCTCTTGCTCGAGGTGCCTTGTCAGCTCTGCCTCCTTCTGTTGCAGGGTCAGTCTGGAGAGGGAGGGGATAGAATGGAGCAATGGTCATAAGGTCAGTTTACAAGCCTTGAGCATTGTGATAGCTGGCCTTTTGCGACAGGTGACATCATGATACTGTAGAGGTTCATTACTGCGTGGTCACGATGCAAGGGAAGTCTATGAGCTTTAAGCGCAGATACGTATGCGCCATTCGGGACTAATGGGTTAACTTCAATAAGGTACAGAACGTTTCTCTCCATGGATCTTCACATCAGCTGTACAAGCCTACAGCTTACAGCTTACAGCTGATGAAGATCCACGGATCGAAACGTTCTGTACCTATTGAAGTTAATACTGCAATTGAAGCTCCTAAACTTCCATTGCAGGTGACATCATTGTAGACACAGACACGCTCCATCAAACAGAACAACAAGGACACTTTTGGAAATACACATTTGAGTGTGTACCTATCAGAGAAGTCCTTTTGAGTACAAAATTGCTTACACAATAACTCAAATGTGATGTTCGGGTTGGTTTGTGATGTACAGGAGCTAACATTGAGGCACAAGAAGGGACAGCTGCTTATTTGTGACAGTCAATTATAAGCTCCCACTGGTAATAAGCTCTGCACACAGTGTATTCTACTCATGGTGCAGTGGAACCCCGGCCCCAAATAGCACTAAAACATTCAATCCACCTCTGTAGAGTAGCCACCTCTCTATAATGGTTAGTTAGAGCTGGCCCACAGGCGGTTGTATCAGACAGGTTGCATTGTATTATTAGATCATCAAGGCTCACTTCTGATAACCAAATGGAGCATATAAGAGCAAACAGTATAGACTACCATGATGTGTTTCTGAGAGAGGTGACTCCATCGTCTTTGTCAACTGCCGTGCAGTGGGGCTGCAGCTGTTGCTCATTAGTGCGGCAGCACTGCACGTTACGTTCCGTGCACGTTCTGGTGGCACGCTCTTGCAAGATAACGTGGGTGTTCCACTAACAACACAGCCGTCCATGAATACGTGGGTGTGTGCACGGTTGACTGATGACACATTCATGAACGCGTGGGTGTGTGCATGGTTGACTGATGACACACTCATCCATGAACACGTGGGCGAGGGCCTATGCACGTACCGCTAATCATACAGTTGTCCATGGACACGTGGGTGGGTGTATGTTCCCCTAACGACACACTTCTTCAGGAACGAACATATGAGAAAGTGTAGTTCTCCAAATATCAGCTTGAACAACAGGGTTGGAACCTTGCTGATATCTTAAACAGATGCTCTGGTCCTCCTCAGGGTAAAACTGTCCTTTCACCCTGAAGAAGACAAGAGCAAGGTTCCAACTCTGTGCTACCATTTCTTGTGCCTGAGCTATCCGAGGAGCCCTCACTTCATTCATGAACACAGTGTATGATCCAATAATGACACATATATACGTGTGTGTGTGTGTGTGTGTGTGTGTGTGTGTGTGTGTGTGTGTGTGTGTGTGTGTGTGTGTGTGTGTGTGTGTGTGTGTGTGTGTGTGTGTGTGCACGCTTGTACGTGTGAGCATGTGTGTATGTATGTTTGTCAAATGATGCACCTGTGCATTGATGCATGGGTAGGTGCACCTCTGTGATCATGGGTGTGATAGGTGGGGTGCTTTCTTAACATGATTGCAATCAGCACATGTCCCTGATCACACAAGACGTGTCCCCAACTACATCAGGTGATGGCTGAATCTTGAATGTTTGTCGCTTGTCACAATCTACCTTGCCACTATGACACTTAAGACATTGCATTGAACATGCTGGCCATGGGGTCAACAAAACTATCCACGTACGTACATATCATATATCACAAGTGGTGATTCTACACCAATTGCACACACCACTAGCTATTCTTGTGGTGATCTCAGTCAGAAAGCACTTTATGAAATGCAGGCTGTGCCCCGGGGTAGCCTGGTAAAGTGTAATCCCTCATCCGGAATAAGAACACTTGAAGAACATCCCAGCCATCTTGGCCAATGGCCTTGCAATGAAGTGGCTACATCATAGAATAATTGAAGAATGCACATTAAGCTTGGTCTATCCCTACCCAACTAGCTCGGACCTGCATAACTGAGTCCAATTACAAAGGCTGTAATCATGCACAGTCCTTCTCTTGCAGATCACGCAAACAAAACAGTCGTACTGAACATTTGCAAGAGTACTTCATGACTGTAAAGGTTGGCCGTATACTTCAAATCACCCTCAAAAGGACCTTCATCTCTACATATGTCAGATATGCAATGTCACTAGTGGTTAAATGACAATAACTGATTACGTAACACACAGTCACACACTACTCCTCGCTGTGAGCACACCTGCTGTCATTCACTTTGAACGAATCATCAGGTGACCCTGCCTATTACTCACTAAAGGATGGTGTTATTGGCCAACAAACAGTCAATCTACCTGTCAGCTTTGTTCCCTTACACGTGGCACACCTCATGAGGCGTGACCACAGGGCATACCAAAGTCGGCAGGGCTATGGAAACCTGCACTCTGTAATTGATTTGTCTAGGACTGCTGTAGACCACACGGCCACAGGCATTACAAGGGCAGCTGCACATCTGACTTGTCAGCGTGTTTGGAATAACTCTGAGCATTTCTACCACAGTAGACAGAGAGTCTTTGGTCACATTCCCACCACCGATTCATTTAGTTACATTAACAAATGACCACAAGAGAAGAGTTAAAACCTTGCTACTAATCATGGCACAATCGTTTCACAACGCCATGTGACACAATCTGCCACAACAGGTTACACATTATTAGACACTAGCGGCTGTTTCAAACTGTGCAAATTTGTGAGCAGATTTGAGAAAAGGGACCACTTCGTGCTATGTATATAGTGTGGGTATGAGCGAAAACATGCAAACGAGTCATGTTTCCAGTAAAGTCGTAGTACTGCATCATACACACCTGTGGTGTAGTCCCAACATCCTGGCCAAGTTTGAAACCCCTAGTCCTTTCCTGCGCTTCAAACCAGGAATACTAGTTACGCTGTCGTCATGTTTACGAATATAATAAGGGGAAGGTTATGGGCCGTATTCTCATAATTGCACCGAGTGTATTTTCGTACTTTAAGCAAGCATATCTCGGGAACGGAAGCAGCTATTAGAGCGCAACAAAGTGCAACAGAGAGCCCATCAACTGTGCTGTGACTTAGTACCACTAACTCAAAATCGACCATTAGCACGAAGTGGTCCCTTTTCTCAGATCTGCTCACATTTGTACTTGTTTACAGCTAAACTGACAGTGTGCATTTAGTGCAAGAAACAGCTGCAAATGACTGAAGTGTTTAAAAACACCAGTTGCCACGAAATGGACTATTTCATCTCTCAAACCCAATTTAATGTGCAGGTACCCTATCAAATGCAACAAAAGATATTGCATTAATACTACGTGTGTTGCACCACACTGTAAGTGTGAGGAGGCAGGACGAAACAAACCGCGGCCAGGCCCGAGAGTGTGACATCCAGTGACGTCTGACACCATTTAATTGCATGCATGCCTAGAAATTGACAGTGCCTGTATTAGTTTCTTCGCTATTCGCTCTGAAGAAGGCCAGAGCAGATGGCCGAAACGTTGGCAATTTCAATTTGTTCATTAAAGTTGGTGTCAAGAGAAGCATTTGTTCTAACGAGCAAGAGCAAAGTGAGAAGCTCCCTCACCAATCTACTTGTTGCCAGAAAATATTAGTATTAACTTCAATAGGGTACAGAATGTTTCGATCTGTGGATCTTCATCAGCTGTAATACAAAACTTAGGGAGCATGACATTAAATGAGGGTGGGCGTGTCACAGGGTGTCTAAATGATTGCTATATTTACGTATGTACCAGAGAAGGGTTTGAACTCCAGTAAATATGGCAATCTACACATGTAAGTACACTGAAAAGATATTGATCAATATACTAATTGATGCATGTATGCACGTACATACGTATGTACGTACGTACGTATGTATGTATGTATGTATGTATGTATGTATGTATGTATGTATGTATGTATGTTTCCACCATCTGCACGTATGTACGTATGTATGTATGTATGCATGTATATACGTACATGTGCATGCATGTACTGTATGTATGAAGTACTTGCTAACGACCTACATAACTTAAACACCTCCAGCAACCTGCAGTTCTGCAGGCAGCATTGGTGGTGCCACATCTTTACAAGGTAAGATGTAACTAATGTTGGAAAACATGAAGTCAGTGTCAAGCAAACATACACACACAACTTGCACAAACACTGTTGCTACAGCCGCAGAATTGGTTGAGAGAATGTGAGGTATGCTTCCTAACTGTGAAGTGTTCCTTAATGGCAGTTCAGTTTTTGGGTTAAACAGAGACCATATTGAAGGGGACGCAGGAGTGGCCAATAGCATTGCCATTTATACAGTTTCAAGTGCCATCCCTTACGTATTAATACACAATCGCCATATGTCCTCACAGAGAAATATGGGCTGAAAGTGAGACTAATTGTCATTGTTCAATGCACCACAGACCTTGGGGTTCAAATGGAGCTGCTACAGGGAGGAGGGGAACAATCCACCACCAAAGGTGCTGCCGTATCGATCAACATACATTTTTCATTACAGTTGGTGGCCCATACATACGGGCATAGGGCAACAACCTTGAATCCAGGGACACAAATCACTCCAATTTGCCACGGCCACACGGAGGAAGTACGCCGGCACGCATTCTTACACACGAGATCATTTTTCACCAAATGACAATCATTTTTTCCCACCTGTCTATAAGCACCTCCAGGTGGCTGCAATCTTTGGTTGCTGGGTAGTTGAAACAGTGACAGGTACTAAACTGCAAACACATTAGGCTAATATGGTGACTTAGGCGAAATTAATTTGTAATGCATATGTGAACCATTAAATGAGCATGTAGTTTGCAAAGCAGCTGCATGCAATTAGTGGCATTGGTGTGGTGTGCACATCAGACAGGCATGTGTTACTACAGGTCAGCTGCTCTGTGACACACGTACACATGGACATACATACGTACATACGTACACACACACACACACACACGTGCACACGCACACACACAGGCACACACACACACACACACACACACACACACACACACACACACACACACACACACACACACACACACACACACACACACACACACACACACACACACATACACACACACACACATGCGTGCGTGCGCGCAAGCACACACACCTCTGCAGCTGCTCCTGGTGGAGTTGCTGCTGTAGAGCATCGCTCCTCTCGGTCAGTTTCTGCAGCACCTCGTGGTCCACTTCACCGTGAGCCCTTGAAGCCTCTCTACTCTCACTCCACTCCTTCAGAGACAGCATTTCTGCCTGCAGGGAGATCACCTGCGAACACATACAATAAGTACGTGGTACGTAGTTGAATGAGTTACTACAAAAGGCAAGTTACATCAGACATGAATTCACCACTGCCATGGTTTCCAAGTTCAAAACACTGCAAATTCACAAAATATAGTCTTTCAACATTGGCAAAGAGATACATTCGTTGACACCACACAAAAGAGTGATCTAATAGTGTGTGCCGTCTACTAGCGACATAGCCCCATAGCCTTCAGCCTCTGGAATTAAGATCACTAATGACATCACACTTTAGGGTGATCTAACTACTACATATCAGCTGTACAATATAATACAATAGCTAGGCACACTATTTCTGTGCAAAATTACACGAGATTCTGACTACGTACGTATGCAAACACAGCATCTTTATACTGTACATAAATCAATACTAAAACCTAACCCTAACACTAATATAAAATCAGCCATTAAATTTTAGATGAAATCGCTGAGCTAACTACGCACACACTTATGTACATACTTCGCAGAAGCAAGGTGGTTAGTGCAGCACTTAGCAACAAAGGAAGCAACTACAGTGGAACCCCTTTATAAAGGGGACCCTGAATTCAGGACACCTCTGTAATGAGGACAGTGCCTACTGTCCCAGCTACCCACATGGAGGTGTGTACAAAACTACTTTTGAAGTAAGGATACTTCTCTAATTGGGGCACTTGTACCTGATTTAAGCTGTCCCAATGGCGTCTGGAAGGTGCCACCTTTGATGCTGGCGCAATGCAGTAAATGCCTTAATTGGTTTTGCCATATGCCGAAATGTGCAACCTCAGCAACTTAATGCACAGGCAGCCGCTGAGTCTGCACAGGCAGTCGGCACACAGAACGATCATGTAAGACAAATAGGCAGTAAGCCGCAGCACGCCCTTCGATTAGTCCTTGATAGCATGTCATGAACTGCGGTAAAGCAGAAATTGGTTGCAAGTGACATCATGCGAACCAGCTAACGCAGCAAGGTGAAGAAGCTCGCCAGATGAGTAACGAGACTTGTAAAACAAGTCACGATGCATGACTTGAGGACAAGCCTAGTAGGCAGGTCATCCAGCAGGATCACTCTTGATTGAAAACGGAATGTTAATTTACTGCACTTCTCCAATATGCGAACAACCACGTACTCAAATAATGTGCTGCCGAATGATAGGACAAGCCAGTAGGCGTGTGCAAGTTAACTTACAGGGGAGACATTCTGACTCACCCTTTTCTTCTCCAGTTCTAAGTCCACTCTGGTCTGCCTGAGATCCTCCTCCTTAGCTGCAAGCTCACGCAAACGCTTTGCTAACTGTGACTCTGTCTTTCTCAATTGGTGTGACTTCTAAATCAGAAGGAACGCAGTCAGCATTGACAAGAGGAGAGCAGAGGGGGAGCAAACTGACATACCCTCCACAGCAGATGAAGAAACAGAATGGTACATAATTGAAGATAAGAAAGTGGCATAACAGCAACATGATATTGATAATGGTTACAAGACCGGTACATCGTCATGTAACAGTCAATGTAATATGATATACCCTATATTGTACATGTATTGCACATAGGGAAGGGGGAGGTTCACTACCAACGAATGGTGCGGTGCGGCTGCCATAATGGCTTACAGGGATGCCTCACTAATCAGGACACTTGGTGGGCCTATACTACAGATGTCCAAAATAGAGAGGTGCCAACCGTACACGATCAAATCCGGCTAGTTACGTAGTCTGGTATAGCTGATTGCCGTTCTGAGTTGGGGTCTATTTAGGGGCACCAATCAAATGCCAGTTAGAAAGAACCCTGATACGAGAACAGTATAGTGTGGAACATGCTGCAGAACACACTGTTTTGAGCTCATCTTCAGCCTTCTCTCTTGCAGCGGTGGCCTTTGCCACTGTTTGGACCATCTCCACAAGTTGTTCCTCAAGCTACACATGGTGTACAGACAGACAGAGACATATAATTATGTATGTACGCACATACTGACATACGTACACATACATACAGTGTAAAAGATAGACGCACATCGTTGCATCATAAACAGAACAAACAAACAAACAAACTCAATACTCCTATGTACAAATATGTTGATTGCGGGATACGCAATCCTCAGAGTCATGTTTCAGAGAAATGGCTATGGCTTACCAGCTCCAAATTTCCTTTGGGGAACGTTTACGTGGGCAAGAAAGCTAAGTTATGTACACGTGCACATGAGTGGGCTAAATGAACTATGCAGGAGGCATGTAGTGGTAGTAGTCTATTGATGGACCTCATGAGCTGGCCTGCTTCACATGTGTGGGCGGGTTGCCGTGCTACCAAGGCACACTGCAGCGTATGCTGGTACAAGTGGGGACAGCGGGTGCTGAGGCAGGCGGTTGCTTCAAATGCGGCCTAATCGCCATATACACGGTCACAATGTCGTAGAGACTCACATGCATACAGCACAGAAGTAACAGTCAATATTGTGAACTTATGAGCAGCAGGATGTAAGTCAATACAGGAAGACCCTTCCACGAAGGCCTTCTTCAGTTGCACTAGTTCCAGTCTTAACAGCTGACAAAGGGCTTTGCAGAAAGTGGCTACATTTATGTCCTACTGCTTGAAGCTCACAATGATTCCTATAGACAGGTCCACCATATCTACGAGCAAGGAAGAAGACCCTTGTCTAGCAGTGGCAAACCTTCTGTTTCTCCTCCAGGAGTGACTTTCTCTCTTCTTCAGCACTCTGCAGGGGCTCAGATAGGTCTTGGAAGTTACCATGCTCAAAGCACTCCAGCTTCGACTTGAGGTGGCTTATTTCTGCTTCTGCAATTCTCAGCTTGGACTCAACATCATACAGTGCCTGGAGAGTAAAGAAGTGTGTGTGTGTGTGTGTGTGTGTGTGTGTGTGTGTGTGTGTGTGTGTGTGTGTGTGTGTGTGTGTGTGTGTGTGTGTGTGTGTGTGTGTGTGTGTGTGTGTGTGTGTGTGTGTGTGTGTGTGTGTGTGCATGTGTGTTCATGTGTGTGTGCGCGAGGGAGAGAGGAGAGACACATCAGCTATTCATACCTGGCATACGTCTTCCTGTGGGAGTGACAGCTGTTTCAGAAAATTTCATTTTACATTGTATTCCTATGAATGTGTTAGTAACTTCACACCCTATCACCAGGTCATGAGACCCCACCCAAGCTAATTAGCAATTAGGTGACAAACCTGACACTAATTGAATAGCCAGATGGACACATAATGATAGCCTAGCTCGCTAGACCCTCCAGTCAGCTGGACAGATATGTATGTACCAGTCTACATATCTGGCTTGCTAGACCCTCCAGCCAGGTGAGCACATAGTCTAGCCTGCTAGACCCTACTGTCAGATAGGCACAAAATCTAGCCTGCTAGACCCTCCTGTCAGATAGACACAAAATCTAGCATGCTAGACCCTCCAGTCAGATAGACACAATCTAGCATGCTAGACCCTCCAGCCACGTGGGCACGTAGTCTAGCCTGCTAGACCCTCCAGTCAGATAGGCACAAAATCTAGCCTGCTAGACCCTACTGTCAGATAGGCACAAAATCTAGCCTGCTAGACACTCCTGTCATACAGACGCACTAGTCTAGCTTGCTAGACACTCCTGTCATACAGACGCACTAGTCTAGCCTGCTAGACACTCCTGTCATACAGACGCACTAGTCTAGCCTGCTAGACCCTCCTGTCATACAGACGCACTAGTCTAGCCTGCTAGACACTCCTGTCATACAGACGCACTAGTCTAGCCTGCTAGACCCTACTGTCAGATAGGCACAAAATCTAGCCTGCTAGACACCCCTGTCATACAGACGCACTAGTCTAGCCTGCTAGACCCTACTGTCAGATAGACGCACTAGTCTAGCCTGCTAGACAGTCAACTAGCAAGAGGACAGATATCATAATCTATGTGCATAGTTTGTTATCCCTCCAGCCAATCACGAGCAGGCTGCTATATATTCTACTGGAGACATACGTACGTACGTACAGTATGGCCAGAAGGTTTTGGCTGGGAAAATATTTTGGTGGGGAAAACATTTTGGTGGATTGGCATTTTTGAGAAGAATTTGCCAATATTTCCAACCACCAAACTATTTACATTACATGGCCTACCCAACCATCGAAGTAAAATCTGCCAAATGCCATAATTTGTGCAATTCACTAAAATAAACTCCGGCCAAAATTTCCAGCCATATGGTATTTCCAGTTTATACTACGCTGGAAAGTCCCATTGCTTGCAAGAAAGACCTTCAGGCTGAAGTGTCCTGGACACTGATTTACTGCGACTCACAGCAGTTGTGATTACACTCAATAACTGGTGTAAATTCAGATGATTGATTGGCTGACCGATGGGTATATTGCATGCATACACCGGAGCAGACCTGCTGTTTCTGTGCCAGGAGAGCTTGGGACGCCTCCCTCTCCTTTAGGACTTGCTTCATAATAGCCTCATTCTCTGCCGTGGGGGACTGGAGCCGGTCATCAACTGCCTTCTCCACCTCCTCCGCACCGAGGGAGCTGGTTGATGCACCTCTTGACTTAAACGAACTTGAATCCTTCAAATAAGCAATGTCGACAATAATGAGTAACACAGTGCACGAACAACACCTGTCTAAGTCATTCACTACAGACCCCCACCATCAGGGGACAATCACTAGAAACGGTATTGCTAGTATTGCACTCTCAAGAATGCAATAAGTAGAATACAGCTTGCAGGTTAGTTGTGTATGGTTGAAGTCAACCAACATCCACTGCAGCATCCACTCACTGCTCCAAGCTGTTTGGTCAGGCGTCGCTTCAGCTGTTGGTTCTCTTGCTCCAGCTTGCTCACTTGTGACTGGAGGTCAGCCACGTGCAGCTTCACCTTGCCAATGTCTCCCAGCTCCTTTAACTTCTGTTGTTTACCTAGGTAACAACAATGCAATTTATACAAGAAACAGAGTCAAGGCATTATATAGAAAGGTACATAATAACATAGCAATTAGTACTGTATAAGTGGTGTTTCTACTGCTAGTATACAGCAATTCAGTGCACATTCAACCATACGAGAACCACCAGTCAGAAGGGAAATAGATGGATGGGCGCACTTGGAACAGAACATTGTTACACTGAAACCTGTCTAAGGCAGCCACCCATGGACCAGCTACGTATACTTGACTTTTATGGAGAGGTGGCTGCATTACAGAGGTAGGTTGTAGCTTTTTTAGTGTTACATCAGTACCATTTGGGGCCAGAGAGGCTGGCTGTTTTAGAGAGGTGGCTGCATTACAGAGGTAGGTTGTAGCTTTTTTAGTGCTGCATCAGTGCCATTTGGGGCGGCTGGCTGTTTTAGAGAGGTGGCTGCCTTATACAGTGACCATCTTAGACTGGTTCCACTGTACATGCATCATCCACTCCATACATGGGTGTGTGCCAGTCACTCACTGCGAAGCTCTGCCTCCTGTGACTTGACCCTTCCTGTTAGCAGCACAATCTCATTCTCCTTCTCCTTGACCTGTATCTCCAGTGTAACTATACGGCTCTCCAATTCAGTCTTCTCTGAATAGAGCCTCTTCCTCTCTTGTTCAAGCCTTTCCTTCGCTGCACGCTCACTATCAACAGATTCCTGTAGAGAAATGTAACACAGGCCAACAAAGAAATAAATTACATTTTACATACCTAAATTTTAAAGGTGCTAATTTTAGCAAATTTAGTGAGTTGTGAAAAATTGCTAAAATTTAAACATACCTGCTAAAATTTCCATACCGGCAAAAATATTTTAGACACAATCCTGGACTATTCAAAACGCTAAATTCACTTGTCTCTATAATTTGTAGCCAGCTGCCTTAAAGTGTTAAGAACTACACTGTCCTATACTGTATGTATGTATGTACAAAATAAGTGTTAACAGGGTAGATAGGGGGAAGGGTGAGGTATGTAGGTGTCAACGAATTAATTGTTACCTTGGCAACCACCAGTTGGGTCTCCAGTGGTTTCAGCTTAGCTTCCAAGTTGGCTGCGTGCTTTCTCTGGCTACGAAGGTCTGGAGACTTGCTACGAGCTGTTTCCAGGGAGGTCCGGAGCTTGGTGGCAATCTGCAGATCTTCTTTGGATTTGGCCAGTGCCTGCTCCAGCACTTTTATTCTCCCTTCTTGCTTCACTACAATACCTGCTTTTGCCTCCCTCTCATTCCTCAAACTCTCAAGCTCCTGCAAAAGCTGCAAAATGTGCAACAAATTAACAGAACTACACCAAAGCAAGAAGTTTGAGTATGTCAACATGTACACGGTAACACTCATCCCCCCCCCCCCACACACACACACAGATGTATGCACAACACTCTTTCACACGTGCACATGTTCATGCACACCACACACACCACCCATCCCCCATACCACCAGTGTTGTGGTAATGGTATGGCATCCCCCAGGGAATTGGGCATTCCCTAGGGACTTGGGTATCCCCAGAGATTCGGGCATACCCAGGGATTCGGGCATGGCACTAAATCTTTGCACATTCCTCCTCCTTGGCTACCAAAACACTAACTGCTGGACGAAACATCTAAAGAATACCCTACTGCTCAAACATAGTATTCTCCGTACCAGCTATGTCTGTTGAGCATGCATGCATTCAGTTGAGCAGGCAAGACTTTGAATCCACTAAGACGGTGTTGCATGCTTCTAAAGAACTTGAAGCACTGCTATTTTTGAGGATGAATCCCTAGTTATGTAACTTTAAACTAATGTAATTGTGACTGTAATTGTAATTGCTCTCAAGTAGTTGCAATGGGAAGTAATTAGTTGTAATGTTAAAGGACGTAATGATAATGGTAATTGATTCTTAAAGTAACCAAGTAATTTTAATTGTAATTAATTAGCAGTGAGCTGCAATTACCACAACACTGACACACACACACACACACACACACACACACACAAACACAAACACACACACACACACACAAACACACACACACACACACACACACACACACACACACACACACACACACACAACACACACACACACACACACACACACACACAAACACACACACAAACACACACTTTCTTTTGCTCAACATCTCTATCTTGAGCAGTTTGTCCCAGTTCCTGCTCCCTTCTTCGAAGTTCAGCTTTCAACTGCACAATCTGCAATACATGACAATGTAAAATGACATCTCACTGTAACACATTACCTTCTTCTGTCAAACAATTTACACATTCATTGTGGCAACAATATGCACCATGCATATGTAGAGAGAAACCTGTCTAAGACAGCCACCTGTGGGTCAGTTATAATTGGCCCTTATAGAGAGGTGGCTGCATTACAGAGGTAGACTGCAATGTTTTAGTGCTATTTGGGGCCAGGGAGGCTGGCTGTGTTAGAGAGGTGGCTGCCTAACACAGTGACCATCTTAGACAGGTCACACTGCAATACATGAGAACAGGGAACACAGTTCTCCAAATAACAGCTTAAATAACATGGTTGGAACATTGCCGACATTCAACTAGACACTCTGGTCTTCTTCAGGGTGAAAGAAGACTATAAGAAGAAGACCTCAGCATCTGGTCAAGATGTCGGCAATATTCCAATGCTGTTGTTCAAGCTGGTGCACATTTGGAGAGCTACCCTTTCTCAGTCTGAGCCAGTTGAGAATATCTCACCACCATAACACAGTAATTTTAGGATAACTAGTCCCAATTGACATTGCTCTGCACTTAATCATGTGAACACATTATTGTAACAGTAGACTCGTATGTGTTTCAAGTATAGATTGATGCCATCACCATCATGTACACAGCTCCGAGACGGGGGGGGGGGGGGTTCTTCTGCTCTCAAAGTGGAACTCATCCTATAGATTAACACGTAGCACAATTCTGGTGTCCACAAAGAGAATGTCCAGCTTGTGCTCGCTAGCAGCTAAGTGTTTTTTTTTTAAGCTCTAACAAAGTTTTGAGTGACACTGACTATTGTAAGACTATATACTTTATAGTATACAACTCAGATTCTGTATAGAAATCGCTTCTCAGGTGGAACTCCTAGGCAAGTGGGGGGGGGGAGGGGGGGGGAGGGGGGGGAGGTTCAAAAGAACTCCCCCCCATGCTTACAGGCCTGCATCACATACATAGAAGGATGTAATATAGTGGAGCCTGTCTAAGATGGTCACTGTGTTAGGTAGCCACCTCTCTACAACAGCCAGCCTCCCTGGCCCTACATAGCACTAAAACAATGTAATCCACCTCCGTAGAG